>JAFIDM010005346.1:32853931-32889268 GCA_023159025.1 Thereuonema tuberculata | reverse complement strand
TCTTGTATATTTGTAATTATGTGCGTTGGCTTTAAGTTTAATGTATTTCATACAACGGTAGTAGTGATAATATTGCATTAGTAGCACAGTTTTAAATATTTATTGACATATGTATTCAATAGAAATCAACCTATATAAATCAATTATATCAATAGATGTTAAAACCATATTCAAGAGAGTAGATATATTGTAATTACATTTTAGTTTTCTTAATTACTATAATAACCAGGATATAAGATTTATGAATAACTAAAGAAAAAAGTTGCTGTAATTGAAAGAAAACAAATTTTATTTTGCGAGTACTTCTAAGCATGTTGTATTAAAATTTAACTGAAATTAACTTACTGCTGCAGTTTTCTTATAATGTAAAATTAAATTTCATAACCTTTTTATCAAAATCCATATTTTTTATTTATAAATTCGAGGTCTTATAGAATAATTTGAAGCCATTAAACAAAGAAATATAATCGAGAATTCCCTGAACGATTAATTAATTTTATGGTCCACAAAGCTTATTTAAAAGCTATATTTATTTCCTATAGTTTTGTTGAGTTTACTGACTTGAATGTCATCTGGGATTTAATCATTCAGAAAAACTGTAAGTTATTTTCTAACCTCTACCCAACGTCAATTTTCAGACAGATTTTAAACTGCTCACTGAGCTGAAACATTTATTTCATCAAGCTCTTGATTCCTTCAGCAACACTACAAATTTCATTGACATTGATTCTGCACTTTCGTTAAGACAAACTAACAAACGAAAGTAAATGAAAATTATGATACACAGACAAGAAAATTTGGTTATTTGAAACAAATGATTTCATTATAGGAATATTTATGAAATATCCCAAATTAGTCCAAAATATAAGAAGTTTTATATAATTTTAAGTTCTCTATAATTTAAGTTTTCTACTTCACTAAATAACTTGCAGAAGTATATTATTAACGCTCCATTTAAATAACAATAAAAACATTTAACTAAAATTTGTCATCAAATTAATAAATCTATCTACAAAATTTTGAAGGTATTTTCAATTAGAATTTTTAAGTACTGTTAAATATTTTACTTATAACTAAGAATTTAAGGTATGCTGAAGATAAATATCCTCCTTCTGTTATATGGGAGGATAGTATTTAATAAAATGTTATGACACATATGTTAATGAAGTATTTTAGGTATTGGCAATGAAATCTATTAATCTATACTGATAAATAATAAGTAAGCAATCAACAGGAAGTTTTATTTTAAAGAGATTTGTTAAAGCGGTTGTTCTAATTAGTATTTCAATAAATTGGAGTTTATCAGGGCAGACTTAATAATTTTGATTTTTGTTTTTTACTTATGCCAAAAAAAAATTAGGACTAATTATTAATAAAACACCCTAAGACTGTTAACATTTAAAATAATAGCATACGTTCTAAGAACTTCTATATTTACATTCCTTAATCCTTGTGGGATAAATTATCTTTCAATATGGAGGTTTGGTGTGATTCGCAAGTGATTGTAATAAATTATTATGATTTAAGTTTTAAAAAAAACAGAAATAGCATCTCTCAAGCAATCAAACAAACTATCGAGACAAAGAAATGTATCTCAGTATTCCTGTTGTACATTTATATTATTCCTATTAATAAATTAACGAAAAATTCCAAAAACTACATAAGAAAGAAGTTTTATATGTTTATAACACAATAGCAGAGCTTCTACTATTACGTACATTAACACTGCTATATATTTATACGATATGGCATTAATCTTTAATAAAAAAATACACAAACCAACTTAATCAATATTTAGCAATAAATTATTCCATAACAACTTCTAAATGAAGCCCTTAAAAGACGGATGATACCTTTACAAATAGAATCGTGTAAATGATCATATAATTGCTTATTGAAATTTCCATTATTTCATTTAACTAAAGTTCATTAAACCCTAATTATTAGAGACTGAATTTTCGCTATGAAATAATTTGCTAGATGCTCTATACAGTTACCGCGGTTTTCTGAAGTCAAAATTACAGAAAAACCAATGAAAAGTTTTCACACAAGATAACATTTTGTAGTCTTTATATTGTTCTTTTAAGCGAAGAAATAAATTTACAAAATAAATTTAAGAATGGGGTCGTGGTCCTAAAATTGAAAAATGAGTTAAAAGGGAAAAGTAAGTAAAATCCATTACTTCTTGCTTCGACTTTCCATAATTTTTTGAAGAATTGTATTAATTTTTCAATACTTAATTTCAAGTAATATATGAAACAAAATACAGAATAAAAACTAAAAACACATAGAATACAAGAAAGTTACATTATATAAAACCTACAACTGTTGCTTTTAATACATTCTTTGTCCACACTATTAACTTTTTCACAAATTGGTGTAAAGTAATTCATAACCAATTCACTTTTTCTTTTGCCTAACGAATCTTGATATTTCTGGTATTTATGTGTTTGTTGTTTTGTGTTTGTTTACAAAAACAATATCTGGGGTCTATTTATTATGTTTGTTGTCTTATTGGAGAATGCACACGGTAATACATCTCATTATTTTCAGGCTGCATTTCTTCCTGTCTAGTTGCTATTCATCTTCTCTGAATTTCTTTTTTTTCGTCGAGGAAAAAAAAAAAAAAAGATGAAGTCGAAGGCGAACCAGTCGACCGGAACTAAATCACTTGATAAATGAACGTGTCTCGTGTACGAATGCGACTGCAAATGACACCCCCATTGCCACTCTGCACTTTCACTAGTGTAAGCTCCCTTGTTGTTTAGCTACTCTGGTCTACGATTAGCATTTTTGCATAATAGTACTTTAATAGGCATAGCGTTTTATGGTTCCCCCGTCGATTCTATCCCTGACCTAACCCCTACCTAATTCCGTCAAGTCCGGGAATGAATTCGAAATTGCAGCGGGAAATCTCGGAGAATTCAGATGAAGAGGCGACGATTGTACGGTCCATGTATTTCGCTTTGCTACGAAGGAGATTGCCTGTGTTTAATATTGGTTGTAGGGGTTGTTGTTTTTTTCAAATGATAATTTAGTGAAAGCAAACAAGCGCAACAACAAGAAAAAAGTAAAAACAATAAAACAAATTTAAAACTTGTAAAGTGAAAACAAAAATCATGAACCAATGTTGAGAAAAATTAGAAACTGATGCTAAACTTTGTGCAATTGATTCATTCTTTCTCTCCAATTCCTATTCCAAAATTCTGTTATTTATAAAAAATTCATCCTTTTAAAATGTTAGTAAATTTTATAGTCAATTCTTCTAAAAGTAGCGCAAAATATTTCAGAAAAATGGTATCAATACCTCGACAATGCATGCTTCTTTAGCACACACATAAAAAAAAAATCGAATAAGAAAATGGAAATCACAAGTCAGCCAAGGCGATGAAGTTGTTCTGAATATTTTCCTGTCAAAACAATTTCATAAGGATTTTTGTTTAAAAAAAAAAGTCTTTAAAATTTTGCCGAAATTTCGGGAAATATGAGAAAAGCTACCTCTGAAAAGATACAAAAAATAACTGTAACTTGCAAACAGCAATGGACATCAAATGCTTTAATGCAGACACTGAAAAAGTATTGGAATTCCAATGTTAAACAATCTCATTCATCGTTTTCAACTGACTTGACACATCCGATCATTATTTACTTTAACACTTGCAGCACTCTGTTGATGGTAAAAAATACAATTCATTAGAAGATGTCAAAACGATAATTGATTCATTCTGTATTTTTTTACAATTTTTGTAGCTACGAGAAACATTGCGGGAAGATGAAAAACTATCTTTTTTAACATTGGATAAAAAAGATTAAAACACTTAATAAAGAATATCTACTTATAAGTCCCAGCTCGAATTGAAATTGAAAAACTGAGTCAAATATCTTATGTCTATTTGAGAAACGTAACTTTTTCAACTAAAAAATACTTTAGACTAAAAAAAAAATTGAAAAACAAAACTGAGATCTTGCCTATGATTATAACTCTCCAGTGAGAATTTACTTTCTGATTGACAAGAATCCATATACTCGTATATGTTCATTGTTATTCTGGTGATATACTGCGCGTGTTGCCTGGACTTTGTTGATGCTGAATTGAGTAGTTCTTTGCAAACCAGACTCGATGGCATATTTATAAATAAAGACTATTTTATTTTAATAGTCAAGACTGACTCAACATGTGACAGAAGTAGGATATTGGCAGGCAAAGAAAGATTTACTGCTGCGCCTCGTGGATTTATTAACTTCACGCCTTTTTCTACTCATTTGAGTCTTTGCCTTCTGCCTCCAGATCGGTTGATGGCGACTGCGGCGCTGGCCTAGAACCAGTTCGCCCTCAACCACTTCTTGAGGTTCGGCGACCACGTAGGCCTTAGCTTTTATTCTTTCCTTTTATTCATAAAATTGATAGTTTGTAATATTTACTAATTTGTTAAATAGTAAAATTTATATTTCATTTGTGAACTTTTAAAGAATTTATTTGTGAATTTTTTATGTCAATCTTAAAAAAAATAAAAAATAAAAAGCAGTGTAGGGCTCAGAATCTGTTTTATTTTAATCAGTTTCATTTAGTTGATTTTTGAACGAGGAATTCCTGCATTTTCACTGAAAGAGAGTTAACATTCTTTAAAGGATTACCGTAGTCTAGGAAAGCTTTGTATTTCCTTAAAATGGACACTTTTTCTTAATTAGATACGATATTTTGTGAATGAAATCTTTCTCCATTAAATACATGAAGAAAGCATATCTTTATCTTCATTATCATTTAAAATTCCAAACAAATACAAACATATGGATCTTGAGAAAGTCCTTGAAAAATAGGACGAAATATTGAAGACATGTTGATGAAGTTTGTATTTGTTTGGAATTTTACATGAAGAAAGCATTTACAAATATATTTTTAAGGAAAATAAATTTGTGTGACCATTAGAGATGAAAAGAAAATTAAAATTCATTTAATCTTAATTATTTTTTCCAGTTGTTTTCTTAATTACGGTATCATAAGTGACTGACAAAATCTAATATTTCAATCGGGAGAAAATGTAAATACTTGAAAACTTTTAATTTGAGTTAGAAATATTTATTGGGTGTTACACTAAAAATCCGACCGCTCTACAATACAACCTCGCATGCAGGTGACATCATCGCGAAAGAAACCGTTTTCGCGGCGGAGCCAACCTTCTATCTTAAAAACCTTGTGAATAGAGCAGTTCTTTGTAAGCCAGATTCAATGGTATATTTATAAATAAAGATTCTGTTTTATTTTAATAGTCATGACTGCCTCTTAACATGGTGTCAGAAGTGGAATACTGACATGGAGAGAAAGATTTCCTGCTGCGCCTCTTGGATTTATTAACTTTACTATTTTTTCGACTTGTTTGAGTCTTTGCCTTCTCTCTCTACTTCAGTTGATTGCGACTGCGGTACTGGCCTAGAACCGGTTCGACCACAACCACTTCTTGAGGTTCGGAGACCACGTAGGTCAATGCTTTGATTCTTTCCTTCGCCGAGAGCCACTTCCTTCCTGTGTTTACTGGACTTTCCGTCACTTCAAGAAAAGTGACTGAACAAACGCTTAGTTGCCGTTCCGTCACTTGAATAAAAGTGAAGGAAAGTCCAGTGAACGCAGAAACGCTGTTGCTTTCGGCGAAGGAAAGAATCAAAGTAAAGGCCTACATGGTTTTTCTAATCATCGGAAGCGCAGTGGTGCCTCAAGATAAAAAATGAACAATAAAAAATTCACTAATGAAAAATTACTGAGAATATTCATGTGCCAGCCGACCGCCAGGCTCAATGAATTTTTCTAAAGCATAAAAACTGAAACTGCGCATTTGAATTATTAACAAACAACAATCGGTGAGACCAAAACGAGACCAAACTGCGCGAATGCAAAGGAACACGTTGATGAAATTTATTGAGTTGATTTTTTTTTTATTATTTTTGTTATTTTATAGAAATAAGTAATTTTTACATATGCTGTAATAAATTGTTGAATTAAATATTAAAAGGAACTTCCACAAACAAACTTTAAAATTATGTTAAAAATATTAATAAATAAAATTGTTTGTTGTAAATATGTTTAAAATTATGTTTAATATACTTAAAGTTCCTTTTAAGTTCCTTCCACTATTTAATAAAATTGATATTTTGTAATATTTACTAATTTGTTAAATAGTAAAATTTATATGTTATTTGTGAACTTTTAAAGATTTTATTTTATGACTTCTTCTCCATAATTTATATATATTTTAATTTATGTCAATCTTAAAAAAAAAACAGCAGTGTAGGGCTCAGAATCTAGGTTATTGTAATCAGTTTCATTTAGTTGATTTTTGAACGAGGAATTCCTGCATTTTCACTGAAAGAGAGTTTAACATTCTTTAAAGGATTACCGTAGTCTAGGAAAGCTTTGTATTTCCATAGAATGGAAACTTTTTCTTAATTAGATACGATATTTTGTCAATGAAATCTTTCTCCTTTAAATACATGAAGAAAGTATTTACAAATATATTTTTAAGGAAAATAAATTTGTGTGACCATTAGAGATGAAAAGAAAATTAAAATTCATTAAAATTAAAATTCATTTAATCTTAATTTTTGTTTTCGAGTTGTTTTCTAAATTATCGTAAGTGATTTACAAAAAATAATATTTCAATTGGGAGAAAATGTAAATACTTCAAAACTTTTAATTTGAGTTAGAAATATTTATTGGGTGTTACACTAAAAATCCGACCGCTCTACAATCCAACCTAGCTTGTAGGTGACGTTATCGCGCTAGCCAATAGAAATCGTTATCGCGGCGGGGCCAACCATCTATCATAAGCCGCCTACAGACCAAGTTCCAATGCAAACCAACGCCAACTCGACCGCATGTGTTCGTTAGTTTTGGGATTGGAAACGATTGGTAATGATTTTGATTTTGATAAAATGTTGTCGTCCACATCGGATTTAGTTTTAACACGTCCACAACAAATCAAACATCTCTTTGAAGTACCGCTAAGCGACCGAACTCAGGCCAACGCCTACGTTCGCCGTGGAAACCGTTGGAATGCATTGGGTTGCGTACGCCATCACTGTACACATCGATTCCAACGCATCCAAATATCTGTTCACATGTGCCTTGGTATGCGTTGGAGCTTCGGTCCGTACGTGGCTTGAAACATCCTTGTGCACAGAGTACTTCTTTGTAAGCCAGACTCAATGGCATATTTATAAATAAAGATTCGATTTTATTTTATAGTCAAGACTGGCTCGTAACATGGTGTCAGAAGTGGAATACTGACAGGAAGAGAAAGGTTTCCTGCTGCGCCTCACGGATTTATTAATTTTACGCCTCTTTCGACTCATTTGAATCTATGCCTTCTGTTTCTACTTCAGTTGATGGCGGAACTGGCCTAGAACCGGTTCGCGCTATACCACTTCTTGAGGTTGGGAGGCCACGTAGGCCTTTGCTTTGATTCTTTCCTTCGCCGAGAGCCACTTCCTCTCCGTGAATATTGGCCGTTCTGTCACCTTTCTCCAAGTGACGGAACAAATTTTTGTTGCCCGTTCCGTCATTTGGAAAAAGGTGAAAGAACAGCCTATAAACCCAGAAAATCCGTTGCTCTCGGCGAAGAAAAAGCAAAGCACAAGCCTACATGGTTTTTCTAATCATCGGAAGCGCAGTGGTGCCTCAAGATAAAAAATGAACAATAAAAAAGTCGCTAATGAAAAATTTGTGAGAAAAATTCATGTGACAGCAATTCGCCAACACAATAGATTTTTTTAAAGCATAAAAACTCAAACTGCGCATTTAAATTATTAATAAACAGCAATTGGTGAGACCACATTAAACAATCAACAGTCAATTCAGTAGTAAGTTGAGGCCGGCGAATGGCTGACATATGAAGTTTCTCACTAGTTTTTCATTAGTGAGTTTTTTATTGTTCATTTTTTCTCTGGATGCACCACTGTGTTTCCGATGATCATTCCTATTAGCCTCAGAGACCTTATTGTTTAACTAGTGACTGCTTCTGGCTGATGATCGCCAAAGACCGTGAACAAGTGTTCCAGGATGTCATTTGATAAACAATTTGGTTTCACCCCTTGTTGTTTGTAATTTTCTAATATCGGCCATTTCATCGTCCTGATTAGCAAAAGGACTCGGGACTCACTTCCTCCTCCGAGGAACAGGTATCGTCTCATTATCTCGCATTATCTTCTTGGTGAGTTTGAGTGGCTCTAGCTGAAGATCTACGCATCCATCTTTGTTTCACCATTTAGCTTTTGCATAAGATCTGCTTCCCTGCGCTTTCTAGAATGTAGAAGATTTAACTGCAAAATTCTAACGAACTCGTGAACAATACGTAATATGCACTCTTCAAAAAGCCAAGTGAACTGATGTCTAAGAGATAGTCTTCTTAAAAATATATTCAGTTGGAATTTGAACCAGTCCTATCGCTTCATACGAGAAACAAATTTTGATAAAAAATCCAAGTACTTTAGATAAAGCAGTATTATTTGCCAAGTCATTAGAATTATCGAAAGTTCAAGCGAGACAAATTTATCAACTTGATGAATATGGGACCATTTAAAATCAAATACTCACTATTAGTGATCGTCACTATCACTCAGTATTATGTCAGCCAATGCAGCCCCAGTTAAAGATCTTTAAAATCTTCGAAGAATCAACAGTCTTCAAAAATATTTCACGCTGAATGAGGTGCATCATTGTAAGTGTCCTGCAAAAGGAGTGAATGTTGGAAATGCAATCGTCTTAATCATTTTGCTAAAATGTGTCCTTCCAAAATAGTAAATACTTTACCCGAGCAAAAGTCAGGACAGAATACTCAATTCTTAGGTTTTATACATTATAATAATTTAAATGGTGTTAAGTTAAGGGATAAGAAAAGTTCAATGTGGACAATTGATTTGACAATTGAGGGGCTCAGTGGAAAAGAGGCACATGCCACCAAATGAAAATTTTGCAGGAAAGCAAAGTTTAGAAAAAGTAATTACCTGTGGAGAGTTGGTATCTACTTGTAAATATCTAAACTTATAGTGAAAGTAGATGGCGATTGAAGATGATAGATAATAGAATAGATACTAGACGGCAGGATCTACTCAACAATAGCAAAAAATCAACATCCATATAGAGGTGGCATGTGCCCCTTTTCCACTGGGCCCCTCAATTAATCATGGTAGATGTGCAGTTCGTACAAACAATGGTGCTGAAACAAATGTTATTTCATTGGAAAGGTTTCAAATTCTTAAATTAGATACAAACCTAATTTGTAGAAGTTATAAAATAATTTCAACTTTCATTGAGGAAATAATTATTTTGGTCAAAGTCAAATTAACTGCGTCAATAATGATAAATTCTAGAGTTTAAAGTTTCTTGTCCTTGCTTTGCTATGTCAATCAGTTATTGGTCTTGATGGATCTTAGGGTCAATTCATATGAAACAACCAATGGCTGTTGCTGACATATTTTATTTTATTTTTGATTACATTTTCTGTTTATATATATATATTTGGTAATACAAAATGATTTTTTTTTAAAAAATTATTATTATTACTTTGGCTTTTATCGCCCATTTTGTATGTGAGGGTCGGCCGTTTTTGGCGTTTTCAGAGGTTAGCGATAAGTTAAATACATTTTTTGTTTATTAAGATATCAACTTGAAATAAAAACCATCTTATTTTAAATGAAACCATCTACAAATCATGTTATGACCAAAAATGTGGAAAGTTGTCAGGAAATAACCTAAAATTTAACTAGAAAAATCTGTTTTCGATTAGAATAATTGGAAGATTTAGAGAATTTTTTTTCCAAGAAGGGATTAAAACACGACTTGAATGTTTATTTCCCCTTAAAAATATAATAGAGAAGAAGACTGAAAAAAAAATTGATACCTTTTAAATGCCATCTTTAGGTTTTACAGGCCTTCAAATATCGCAATTTGTCCAAAATTGCCGATTTTCAAACATGCTTATCTCAAATAGGGGCTGAATCAAAAAATCTGAAATTTTCAAAAAATACTCTTCTAGTATCTGGTAATAACCACATGAAATTTCATCATGGCGCTTTAATCAGAAGTATTTTTTTTAATTAAAGAAAAAAGCAAAAATACACAGTACGACGCACATTTACGCAGACTCCTAAAGTGTTAAAATACTTAAAAAACATACCTAATAAACTAAATAAATAATAAAATAAACATTTTTTTTACTAAAGGAGCATTTTTTTAATATATCTTCAGTCAAATGTTTTTGAAAGCAGTGCACAGTCACGGTACTTCTGTTGGCTCATTTCCCTATCCTGCAGCTCATAAAAGGGTGCAAGGTAACTTGAGGGTTATTCCAATGGTAGCTCTGGATTTCAATTACAATTTACACATTTTGTACATATGGGCTTAGAGTAGGTGAAAACACAATGATGAAATTTCAAAATCCAGAGCTACCATGGGAGTAACCCTCAAGTTTACCTTGCACCCTTTTATGAGCTGCATGATGCTGAAATGAGCCACAGAGGCCTTTCTGTTATAAGTGACTGTTTGTACCATAGTACCGTGACTGTGCACTGCTTTCAAAAACATTTGATTGAAGATATTTAAAAAAAAATCTCCTTTAGTAAAAAAAAAATGTTTATTTTATTATTTATTTAGTTTATTAAGTGTGTTTTTTAAGTGTTTTAACACTTTAGGAGTCTGCATTAATGTGCGTCGTACTGTGTATTTTTGCTTTTGGCTTTAATTAAAAAAAAATCTTTTGATTAAAACCTCATGATGAAATTTCATGTGATTATTACTAGATACTAGAAGAGTATTTTTGGAAAATTTCAGATTTTATAATTCAGCCCCTATTTGAGATAAGCCTGTTTGAAAATCGGGAATTTTGGACAAATTGCGATATTTGAAGGCCTGCAAAACCTAAAGGTGAAATTTAATAGGTATCATTTTTTTTTAAGTTTTGTTCTATATTATATTTTTAAGGGGAAAAAACATTAAAGTTGTGTTTTAATCCCTTCTTGGAAAAAAAATTCCCAAATCTTCAATTTATTCTAATCGAAAACACGTTTTGCTAATTACATTTTAAGTTATTTCCTTACAATTTATGTTTGGTCATAATATGATTTGTAGATGGTTTTTTTTTAGAATAAGATGATTCTTATATCAAGTTGATATCTTAATAAATAAAAAAGTTATTTACCTCATCGCTAACCTCTGAAAACGCCAAAAACGGCCGACCCTCACATATAAAATGGCCGATAAAAGCCAAAGTAATAATAATAAATTTTTTTAAAAAAATCGTTTTGTTCTCCCAAATGTATATATATTATCAAAAATAAAAATAAAATATGCCAGCAACAAATTATTTTTTTAGTGGTTGATTTCATATGGATTAACCCCTTATCAAAAAGATGAACAGTACCACTACGTCTTTAGCATGATATTAATCGTATACAGAAATATAGAGAAGTTTTTTCTGTTCTATGATATGTTAAATATTATAGATGTGATTTAACTGTTCAGCCAGGTGTAATTCCTTCAATAGATACTTGTCGCAGAATACCATTCAAAATACAAAGTAAAGAACAATAGGAAATATTAAAAGAGAGAGTTATTGCTAATGTAGATGAGGCTACTGAAAGGGTTAATTCAATAGTGGTTACATCTAAGCAAAATAGGATACTCAAACCATATTTATATCCAAGTAAGCTTAACAAACCTAAAGCTTAACAAAGCTTAACAAGCCTTTAACCGAATTTTCCTTTTCCTAATATGGATGATATTAAGTCTGATCTGAGGGGTGCAAAATATTTTTCAGTCTTAGATGGAAATTATGGTGTTTTTTTTATGTTAAAATTGGATGATGAGTCATCTAACCTGTGTACTTTGTAACTCCTTAAGGAAGATACCGTCCTTTCTTAGTTTACACTTTAGTATTAATGCAACATCTGAAATTTTTCATAGGGAAATGATTAAGCGTTTTGGATCCCAGGGTTAAAAATAATGATGGATGATTTTGTTATTTAGGCAAGACAAGAACACTACGTTCATCTTGAACAGTTTAAAAAGAGCTCAAGACTTAAGTAGCAAATTTAATAAGATACACCAAGAGTATGTCTTAAGAAGTCAAATACTTGGGTTTCACAAGAATTTCCATAGATGGAAATCCATCTAAGATAGAATCCATTTGTAATATGCAAATTTCTAATAATGTTACAGAACTGCAAAGGTTTTTAGGGAAGGTTCTAGACAATTATCTTGCTATTTTATCAAGGATTTATCTGAGAAATTTTATCAAGGATTTATCTGAGAAATTTTATCAAGGATTTATCCATATGTTTAGAAGACACACACGTTAACTATACTAATAAATTATTACTAATTAATTGGTTACGGTCTGATAAGCTTGAATTGGAATTTAACAAATTAAAATCACTTATTAGTACTGCTCCAGTCTCAACCTACTTGGTTCCAAACAAACAACTTATGTCCAGTTGATGCTTCTAAGAGTGTAATGGGGGCTGTAATTTCTCATGTATTAATCCTACTGCCTATGCTTCAGCATCCTTACTTCTACACAGCAAAATTATTCGCAAATTGAAAAAGAATTTTTAGCTACCTTGTTGGGTGTCTAAAAATCCAGCGAATTTATCTTTTGTAATAAAGTAGTAGTTGAAACTGATCATAAACCTATTGTAAATTTTATTAATAAACCTTTTTCGCCACCTCATCTACAAAGAATTGTGATGCGTCTTCAATCGTTTACTTAATTAAAAACCTGGCAAATATTTGAATATTGCTAATATTCTATGATCATGCATTAACGGATTTAGATGATTTTTAACGCTTCATATTAATTTATTAATGTCTAGTCTGACTATTAGTGATTCTAGGTTAAAAGAAATTCGTGATTAAACATCAAAAGACGAGTCTATGCAAAATATTACTATTATTGTAAAGAAGGTTGGCCAGAACATAAACGTGATATACCAGATTGTGTCAAACCTTATTTCAGTGTCAATGATATTCATGAGTATCTGATATAGTATTTAAGTGTAATAGTGTAATAATTCCTAAGTCACTTCGTAAAAAATATCATGAATTTGCTTCTTGAAGGTCACTAGGGTGTGAATAGTTGTAAAAGATTGGCTAAAGATACTATATTATAGCCTAACATAAGTAATGATATTGACAATTTTGTCAGATGTGAAATATTCCTTGTTCACCGTAAAAATAATCCTAAAGAGAATTTGATGTCTCATGACTACGAACTATTGCAGTGCTATAAAGTGGACATAGACGTATCTCCTTGTAACACATTATTTTTCAAAGCATTAAGAAATAGCTTTATTATTAGCTATTTCACTCAGTAGAGAGGTTGTTGTAATTCATTTAAAGTCAATATTTGCTCCTCACGCAATATCTAATGTATTAATTTCAGATAATAGACAACCTATGAATTCTTTTATTAAAGAATGGGACATAGAAGATATTACATCTAGTCCATATATCAGGCGCTTCAATGATACAGGAAAACGTAAATATACAAAACATATACATAAAAGTATTTCATTGAAATCTCAAGCAGATGGTTCTGACCCATATCTTGCTTTATTAGAGATCCGTAACACACCTAAACAAAGTTTATGTTCACCTGCACAGATGTGCATATCTAGAAAATTAAGATCTAAAGTTCACATGTATAAGCAAATTTATAACCTAAAGTACCTAATTACAAATATACTAAAGAGATTTTGTAAATGTACAAAAGATTTAGCAGTGGTTTTATTATGATATAAATGTAAAAAAATTAAAACTACTGTAGTTGCAGTAGGTAAACAAATACTGTTTATAAAGAAAACTCCTGATAGAAAAACTTGGTCTCCAGGAATTGTTACAGATAGGTCCTGAACCTCGTTCTTAGTAATAGATTAAGCCTGGTACTAGTAATCGGGAAATCCTCAATATCTTACATAAAGAATAGCTTCACCTTTCAATGTATATCGCGTTCCAATAGCTCATTCCACTGCTAACGCTTCTAAATCCTGTTAGAAGCTATGATTGAATTATATACAAGAAAAATTAAACATCTAGAATTTTAATTAATGTATGTGTTCATTATTACTCTCGTGACTTTGTTAGTTAGATTTAGACATTCTAATGTTAGACTTAGTTTTTTGCATGCCAAACTCGATGGAATGGTTTTAAATATAAGAAAAATCCTACTTTATTTTAATAGGCAGGACAGGTTCTTAAAAGTCGTATCTTGCCGAAATTTAATGTGTGATTTTTTTTAATATTTACAGAACGGTCTTTAATATAATGTTATTCAGATAGTTCAATAACTAAGCTTTCTTTAAAAAAAAACCTGAATATTTAACAAAGGATTTTTAAAAATGTATAATTTTTTCATATCTATTTATCACTGTTTTTTACATCAAATATCAATTTTAAACCAAATGTAAGTAATTCCTTTTTTTATTTGAATACAATTTTTTTTCTCTTCAAAAATATTAGGCTCTCTGTTTTATTAACAATTTGAGTTGCAATGTTCTACACTAGCAACTATGATATATTTCAGTTATAATACTGTTTAACTAAACCTAACCCCCCTAATTATAAAAAAATATCAAAAGCTTTTAAACTTATTAATATTAATTAACTGTTTTGTACTTTTTTCTGTATTTTATGTAAGGTTTATTAAGCATTATAAATTACTGCTTATTTTTAATTTTCATAGAACAGCATTAACAAATTATACTTTGAACATTGTTTAATGTAATCTAGCATCTCTTTTTAATGATCTAATACTCGAAAAAGTGTAAAAGGGAGATATATCTCATGGCTGCTTTACACACTCCCGAAAACTAGCCTCAAACGTGCTCAAACACTTTGCGTTTACCATTTGCAGCTTGGGGAAAATGCCGACGGTTAGCACTTGGTAACGGTTTTGCTCGTTTATGCAGCTTAGTATGCTAATAATTCTCAACTCATTTCACAACACAGTTAAAGAAAAAGGAAAAAAAAAACATAAAGATCCGAGAGGAAAAGTTTGTGTGAATGAAGACGTGGATTGAAACAAGTAGCAATGAATGTCCAGATTTCAAAGAATACTCAGATTTCGTTTTTAAATAATTTTTCTCGCCGCCAAGAGCGCTGCTTCTAATATTTGCCTAAATTGTGAGCTCGTCGTATTTAGATGAAGTGGCCTGCTTTTCGAGAATGTAGAAGATGTTTTTCGAGCCAGTTGCCGGTTTCAGTTAAGATTTCAAGAGCTGGAAAAGCAACCATTAGGTTAATTCTCTCAATTTTGTTCTTCCTTCCGTCCTTCTGTCGCAACCACAGACATGTCGGACAGCCATGTGTTAGACTTTATTGAAACGTTTCTAACTCATAGAGACGGGACAAAAGACGAGTTACGGTTTAGTGTCACTTCCATGTCTCAGGAATAAATATAGTTTGTGTTCACCTGCACAGATGAGCATGTCTAGAAAATTAAGATCTAACGTTCACATGTGTAAGCAACTTTAAAAACTAAAATCCTAATTGCAAATATACTAAAGAATTTTTGTAAATGTACAAAAGAATAATTATGATAGAACCAGTTGCAGTAGGTAAACAAATATTGCTTATCAATAAAGTCCTGATAGAAAAACTTGAACTTCGATCTTATGTAGTAGTAGATTAAGTCTGCTACTAGTTATCTGAAAATTCCTCAACATTTTATATCAAGATCAGCTGAATAACAAACTGAAACGTTATCTTTAAATGTACATTGCGTTCCAATAGCTCATTCGAATGCTAACGAATCTAAAACTCCTGTTAGAAGGTATGGTTGAATTATATAAAAAAAATAAACACTCGAATTTTAATTATTATAGATATCTTGATTTGTTTGTTTTTTTAAAAGGGAGCTGTAAAGAATGCATATATATGTTCATTGTTACTCTCTGATTTCTGGTATGAGCTGCCGGGACTTTGCTGATGCTGAATATAGTAGTTCTCTGTAAGCCAGATAGTCCAGGGAAATTAGACATTGACCCGGACATTTGAAACCTCAAGCTGAAAATTGGTAGAAATGTTGAGAATAGTGTTCTGATTGATTTCCCAAAATTCCCAAAAAATCCATCTTGGGGAAAATCCGCCATTTTGAAAAAACCGCCCCCATCGTGGATATTTCGAGTTTTAAGCATAGCGACTGAACCGAGCGTCTGAATTTATTCGTTTTTGCGTCAAATTACGTAATTCAGGCTGCATTACCTTCCGAAACACTAAAAATTAATAATTATAGACCAATTGTGGTTCTTGAGAAATAATAATAATTTTGAAAATGCGACAAACGAAAATTGATCTAAAATTATACAAAATGTTATTACAGCATAAAAAAATTAATCAAAGAAGACTTCATAACACAAGGCGTGAAATATAGGCATAAGCAGCAATAGAATACATTATTAAGGGTAAAAGTTAGATAGCTTGTTTCGTGTTATCACTGGAGCTCGACTGCCTGTTCACTAATCTGCCTGGCCAAAATCTTTGACGGTAATGCATGATCTGAAGAAACATAACCTGTATTAGCGTCAATTTAAGACAAGTAAAACAGTGTTCTTTAAATTTTGTAGGTATTTAACGTTTCTACGACAACATGTCTGCCAAAGGTTCAACGTCGTCATCGCTATCCGAGTTAGAGCAGTCCATACGTTTTGTGCAGCCATGTCCTGGGCAGAAGCCGCACATACATGCGCAAGGAAAACCGTTTCTTCTGCACCTGCATCTCTTCTCGCAACCACAGTTACAGTTGCCGAATATGATATTCAGTACCCGCTCCGGTACTGGTTCTTCTTTAGTTGGAATGGGTGTCAGCTGAACTGCATGAGCCATCCATCCCACTCTGCTTCCGGTAGGCGATTCCCCATCCAAACTGGAACCTAGAATGAAACAAATTAAACATTGAACAGCCTGTTTAAAAAGCTGTCGTTGTTGATAAAAACCCTCCTAACTGCAGTTTTAAAACAAAACAAAAAAAAGATGCGCCAATGAGCAGGTTTTAAATTAGCCGAGTTTGCGTATGGCTCAACTGGCACAGTGTTTGGCTATCATGCTTCGAAGAATTGTGGGAGACGGTGTACGCAAAGAACGCAGTGACCGAGATGGTAAACGGCCATGCCTACGCTCTAGCTGTCCGCGCACATCTTCTGATGAAGCTGTCGTTGGCGATATTCAGGATATACAAGACGCAGACTCTCTTCTCAGCGATCGCTTGAAACGAACACACTCAGACCACACTCTGGAACGACTTCGGTGGATGACGTTTTGTCGTCAGAGTACATCGTCCAGCCAGCAGAGTTGTTCGAAGCAAAGCTGAAAGCCCTCTTTTCATTTAGACGGCTCACTGCGAAGCTGTGGGTGCGATTCTTTTAAGATGGTTGGCATCATGCGTCTGTTTGTCAGAGCTGAACGTTTTGGAGTTTGGGTTCTTCACTTGCTGTGTGTCCAAAGAATGATTCCGTATTTCCACTCTGCGGGACATCTCAGCTCGAGGATGTTATGACTCCCTTGGAGTTCCGGCAATTTGTTAAGGAAGGCTGCTTCACTGTCAGGAGATCTGCAAAGTTCTGGTCAGGCATATGGACCGATATAACTATAGAGCAAGTGTTGATGAGAAACATGAAGACGGCGGGTGGACTCACACATGGACGTGGATTGACGGATAACGTCATTGCTCGATGGGTTTGTGCAATGCCTTCATCTGCACATGTAATCGACGCCACTGAAAGATTTTGTGGAGTCTTCGCCGAAACCTCCGACCAACATGTGGAGCTAAGAGTCTTCGCAAGTGAGAGATAAGGCAGACGTTCGCAAGATGGTAGACTGGCTCCAGTCCCACCATCCTTTTAACGACTCAACGAACCTTCTAATGTTCTTGACTACCGGTATAGTAGCCGACGATACAGTTAACTGTGATGAGGCTCTCTCCCGTGGTTTGCAAGCAAGGAAATCAATCACAGGTCAACCCTAACCAACTTTTTCACCGATTGCTGTGTTGTGCGTGACGATGTTGACCTCGAGAAGTACCGGACATATGAACTTGCAGCAAGGCCTCCAGCGGTGTTTGACGGGATGTTGATGCGGAAACGCACTATGTCTGGATTGATAAACGTTTTAGAAGAGATAGCGCCGTCCAAGACAAACTTTCCAGTGAACGCCGAGTTTACAGTTCCTCCTGCACCGGGTTGTGTGGGCGCGTCCAGGGAATTTCAGCCACATCTGTCTCCAGTATGTGAAGTACGTGGAAAATCAGTGGATGTAATACCACTTCTGGTCCGTTCTGAAAAGCCACAAAGGGATCTTTCAAGAAGTTCAAGCTTGTTTAAGGGAGACAGTGGAGGTCGTCAACTAATAATTCTAGGTTTGGATGGGGAATCGCCTGCCGGAAGCAGAGTGGGGATGGATGAATTATGCAAGTCAGCTGACACCCATTCCAACTAAAGAAGAACCAGCACCGGAGCGGATACCAAACATCATATCCTGCAACTGTAACTGTGGTTGCGAGAAGAGACGCGGGTGAAGAAGACACGGTTTTAAACCCTATTTGCACAAGCATGTGCGGCTACTGCGCAGGACATGGCTGCACACAATGTATGGACTACGGTGACTCGGATAGCGATGATGACGTTGAACCTTTGACCGACGTGTTGTCATAGTAACGGTAAATAACTGCAAAATTTAAAGAATACTTTTTACTGTTATTAAATCGACGCTAATTTAGGTTACAATTGTTCAGATCATGCATTACCAGTGAGTGAAAGATTTTCGCCAGTGAGTGAACAGCCAGTCGAGCTCCAGTGACAACACGAAATAAGCTACCTAACTTTTACCCTTCATAATGTATTTGTATTGCTGCTTTTGCCTGTACTTCACGTCTTGTGTTATGAAGTCTTCTTTGATTCATTTTTTTGTATGTTACGATAATATTTATTATAAATTTAGATCAATTTTCGTTTGTCACATTTAAATAAATATTATTTTTTCTCAAGCACCAAAATTGGTCTATAATTATTAATTTTAGTGTTTTAGATGAGAGCGCAGCCTGAATTAAGTAATTAGGTGCAAAAACGAATACAATCAGACACTCGGTTCAGTCGCTATGCTTAAAACTCGACAAATCCACGATGGGGGCGGTTTTTCAAAATGGCGGATTTTCCCCAAGATGGATTTTTTGGGAATTTTGGGAAATCAATCAGAACACTATTCTCAACATTTCTACCAATTTTCAGCTTGTGGTTTCAAATGTCCGGGTTCGGCCACTTTTTTGTCTAATTTCCCTGGACTAAGACTCAATGGCATATTTATAAATAAAGATTCTATTTTATTTTAATAGTCAGGACTGGTACTTGACATGGAAGTGGGATACTGGCAAACAGAGAAAGGTTTCCTGCTGCGCCTCATGGATTTGTTTATTTTATGTTTTTTTCGACTCGTTTGAGTCTTGTCTTCTGGCTCTACCTCAATTGATGGCGACTCCGATACTGGCCTAGAACCGGTTCGCCCTCAACCACTTCTTGAGGTTCGGCGACCACGTAGGTCTTTGCTTTGTTTTTTTTCTGCGCCGAGAGCCACTTCCTTTCTGCATTTGTTCGATAACTTTTCGTCAATTTTTTGATTGGAGATACATATCTAATCATCGGACACGGAGTAGTGCCTCAAGAGAAAATAGGTACAATAAAAAACTTACTAATGAAAAAATAGTGAGAAAATTCATATGCCAGCCGCTTGCCGGCCTCAATGAATTTTTTTAAAGCATAAAAATTAAAACTTGCGTTTGAATTAATAATAAACAACTATTGGTTGTTAGTTTTTTTGGATTTAAAGAAAAAAGAGAGCTGGCAAGAATGCATATATATGTTCATTGTTGCTCTCGTGAAACACGGCGTGAGCTGCCGGGACTTTGTTGATGCTGAATACAGTAGTTGTTTGTAAGTCAGACTCGATGAAATGTTTACATATAAAATAAGGATCCTATTTTATTTTAGTAGTGAAGACAGGTTATTAATATTCATGTCTTGCCGAAATTTAATGAATTATTTTTTTTTAAATTCACAGAACGCTCTTTATTATAATGTTATTTAGATAGTTCAATAACTAATCTTTCTTAAAAAAAAACGCTGAATATTCTGAAAATTATTTCAATGAAAAGGATTTTTATAAAATGCATAATTTTTTCATATCTATTTTATTTACATCAAATATCAATTTTAAGCCAAATGTAAGTAATTCTTTTTCTTATTTGAAAGCAATTTGTTTTTCTGTTTAAAAAATTAAGCTGTGTATTTTATTGACAATTTCAGGAGTAATGTTCTTCCCTTAAGCAACTGTGTGGTATAGTCCACGTATAATATTGTTAAAATAAACCTAACCCAACTAATTATATTGATATTTCTTTATATTTGGTTGTTTAATAATTGTTGACCGTTTCCGGCAAGAGTAACTTGCAGAGCCAGTTAAAAAGTAGGCATCCTAGTAGGAACTTACCAATCGCTCTTGCTAAGTGAATGGGTTCATGTCACATGTTGAAAAAGTTATTTTAGTCAGATTAAAGTAGTTTGTGACGTCATGGAGGAATGCGATGTGAGATTAGTGATTTTGCACGAATTCAAACTTGGACGTAATGTGTCCGAAACGATTACTAATATTAATAGAGCGTAGGGTGTTGGCACAACAAGTGACAAACTGTCTGTACCGTGTTTTCGAAGTTCTGTACCCGGTGATGTTCACGTCGACCATACGCCAGGAGCCGATCGTCCGGTTGTTCGTGACACGGTACAGAAAGTCGAAGAAAAAATTACATTCATCGTTCGTGAGCTCAGTGCCGAACTTACCACATCACCAGCGACAGTTTCCAGACACCTGGCAGCTTTGGGCAAGGTTAAATAACTGGATACCTCGGTTCCACATGAAGTCACCGAACAGCAGCACGCGGTGTCTGGAAAGATGTATTGCCCTTCAAACACATAAGGCTAGCATCCCCTTTCTGCGTCGGATCCTTACGGTTGGTGAAAAATGGGTGCTTTATGTCAACAGAATACGAACAGCGCAGTGGCTCAGTAAAGGGGAACCATCTCAACAAATATCCAATTCCGACTTGCACTCATAGAAGGTTCTGATATCTGTTGGTGGACCGCCAAGACTGTGGTGCATTATGAGATTTTGCCACTTTGCCAAACAATCAGAACTGCTATGTACAACTATGTACTGCGGTCAGACGGACGAATGCCACCAGAAATTATGCAACAAACAATCATTTGTCGTTAATTCTTTGGGTCCAATATTCCTGCTTGATGGAGCACCATCATATGTGTCTCTTGGAAGCATACAAAAAACCAACGGCTTGGGGTACGAGGTCCTCTCCCACCCTCCGTATTCACCAGACTTGGTCCCATCAGATTTTCACATGTTTCGCCATTTGGACAATGTAACTTCCTGAGGAGGAAACGGTTCACTAACCAGGATTCTGTGATTGACGCCGTTAGCGATTTCTTAGACCACTGTGATGCAACCTGTTGCCATAGTGGCATTTTTGCACTGAAAACACGTTGGACACAGTGTATTGCTGCCAAAGGCAGATATTTTTCTGATAAAATGTACTTCTTTTTCTGTTACTGCTGATTTTTTTTATTGGTGTCAGAATCGGCCAATAATTATGAAAAAACCAATTAGTTGGGTTAGGATTATGTAAACACTATTCTAAAACATAATAAAAATCTGTTAATATATTAAAAGCTTTAAAACTCATATATATTAATTAACTGTTTTGTACTTTTTTCTGTATTTTCTGTAAGGTTTATTAAGCATTTTAAATTACTGCTTATTTATTACGTTTCAATTTTAATAGAACACTATTAACAAATTACACTTTGAACATTATTTAAAGTAATCTAGCATCTCTTTTAAGCGATCTAGTACTCGAAAAAGTGTAGAAGGAAGAGATGTCGCATGGCTGCTTTACACACTACCGAAGATTTGCCTCAAACATGCTCAAAAACTTTGCATTTGCCATTTGCAGTTTGGGGAAAATTCCGACAGTTAGCATGTGAGAGCAACAAATCACGTTTTGCTCAGGTATGTGCAGCGTAGTTTGCTGATAATTCTCAACTCATTTCACAACAGAGTTAAAAAAAAAGAAACAAAAAAGATCCGGGAGGAAAATTTTGTGTGAATGAAAGCGTGGATTGAAACCTCGAGCCAAAAATACAGATTTCAGCGTGAAGTAACATCTTAGTTTTTAAATAATTTTTCTCGCCGCCAAGAGCGCTGGTGTCGACATGCTTTTAATATTTTTTAAATTTTGAGCTCGTCGTATTTATAGCAATGGCATGTTTTTCGGGCATGCGGGAGATATTTTTTGAGCGAGTTGCCGGTTTCAGTAAAGTTTTCAAGAGCTGGTAAAGCGGTCAGTAGGTTAATTCTGTTAATTTTGTTCTTCCTTCCGTCCTCCTGTCACTAACGAAGATAAGTCGGACTGCCATGAGTTCTACTTTATTGAAACGTTTCTGACGGGACAAAAGAAGAGTTAGGTTTAGTGTCACAATTTACGTATAGGGATGATTCAGTCCAAAACACCCTCATTCACCTTATCTTTTTTCATTTCAATATGATAATTTTGGTCTGAAACGCTCCCCTGAGCCCATTACACATGGAACCGACCGACCGATTTTTGGATCCATGTGCAATGGGCTTAAGCAACTTTAAAACCAAAAATTTCTAATTACAAATATACTAAAGATTTTTTTTTATGAAAGGTACCTTATGAAAGGTTTATTAAGCATTTTGAATTACTACTTAATTATTACATTTCAATTTTAATAGAACAGTATTAACAAATTGTACTTTAAACATTATTTAAAGTAATCTAGAATCTCTTTTTAGTGATCTAGTAATCGAAAAAGTGTAGAAGGGAGAGGTCTCTCATGGCTGCTTTACACACTCTTGAAACTTTACCTTAAATGCGCTCAAAAACTTTGCGTTTGCCATTTGCAAATTGGGGAAAAGGCCGACGGTTAGCATTTGCCAACGGCAAATCGCGTTTTGCTGTCGTTCCTGCCGCTTGGTTTGCTAATAAATCTCAGTTCTGAGTTCATTTCACAACAGAGTTAGAGAAAATGCAGACTGATGTAGCAATGTTTAGACTGCAGAATATATAATTTTTTTATTAATATGATAGAAATGATAAAATTAGAGTGCAAATATTACATACGTATAATATTAGTTAACATTAGTATACCTGGAATACAATTGAATGAATTGTAAAATGATCATAAGAAACACTAATGCTAAATTCCTAGCTAAGATTCAATATGGAAAGGAGACATTTAGTCATGGAGCAACACGTTTAGGGCAACTGATCACCATTGTACAGAGAATAGAATTTTCTGAAACTAATAAAGATGTGCATTTGAATACCAAAAACCAGTTGTATGCATTATATTGGAGAATATCTCACAATTTCACTGAAATTAGCAGGTTTTCTTATTTCTTCAATTTTTCGAACTGTGAATGGTGAAGAAATTAGCGGTGGCGGGGAATCTTTTAGCGTTGAGTACATAGTATTAAAAATCTTTGATTTTCAAATAGATGTTATTAATATTTTTAATTTTATAGTAAATATTGGAATAAAAGTAAAATGAATAAAGGAAGATATTCTTTATCAGTGGTAATTAAATCAACAATTGTTTAATGAATCACACAAAGTTTACAACTCATTCCAGTAATTTACCTAATGTTAAGTCTTGGAAAATTGAAGTTTATTTAAGCTAAAATCAATGTTGATTTTAATTTATTTTGTTTAAATTTTCCAATATTTAGTTTATTATAATAAATTCCCTGTGATCAGTTTGGAACGGTGATCAGTTTATTGTGAATTACAAATCAATATTTTTATAAATTTTATTGTAACAAATACAGAAATAAAAACAGTCACTATTAGTAATGAATTTCATTAAATTCAGTTTCTGATTTCTCGCGTTAATAGTTTCATTCGTGCGACACGAATTACTTCATTCTCTTGCAATTCTATGGTTTTTTTTTTTTGGTTTTTTTTTGGACACTGAAATTTTTCTGGAATTTGAAACAGAAGGTTGGTTTTAATTCAGTTCGATCTAAAAGATATAATTTATTTTAACAGGCTTCGATTGTATTTGTAAGGACTGACCGCAGCCTCAACCTCTTTTGATAATACACAGATAAAGTTTCAATTCCTGTGCTTCCAGGATAGCTTCTAGATTATGTAAAGCATCTGTAATCTTAACATATAACAAACTTAGAAGCTCTTCTTTACTGTTAAAGATTTAATACAATAGAGTTGAAAAGTTAATATTATTTGTAAACACTGAAGCGCATTGAAAATTAGGGCCTACATCAGCAAGCAAATTATAAGTGTAACGAAAGACAAAAGGATAAAAATCACCGATTATTATGTCAAGAATTCTTGGGTCATAGTCGATATGGTATTTTGAAAGTAAATTGTAAAAACAAGCTTTGATGAAATATCGATCTTATTTATAGTAATATTTATTACATGCATATATATATATATATATACTAGCAGCAAAACCTGTTGGACAACATGCATAAAAAAATCTGAAAAATTATTTTACTATCAACTATAAAGTAAATATCTCCTTATAAACTAAGTATTTTGTAAAAACAGCATCAGATCATTCTATCAGATGTCCTTGATCTATTCGGTCAAGAATTTAGATTTTGACGTCACAAGCACGACGTGCTCGAGAAATGGCAACATATTTCCAAATTCATATTTAGACCAATATTTAGTCCCTGACTAAAACTAGGCTATGGTAAATAAATACCAACCATATCTAAAGTTTGTCCTTGTAAATAAATTTTACTAAAAGTGAGAATGGAATAATTATTATTTTTGACCGTAACGTCAAAAGGCATTTAAAACTCACCTTTGTAATCTAAGTACTGCGATAACTTCTGAACAAAGCTTCTACGGCAAAAATGGTTTTGAGTTTCAAAAACAGCGTAAAAAACTGAGTAAGTACGCCAAATTTCATTAAAATGGGTGCAGTGATAACAAAATTATTTGGTTTTGAACGTATGTTTTGTTAGAATTTCAGTTGTCGAGGTCAGTTGCCAAGGATAAAATGGAAACAACATGGAATGACAAAACGAACTAATATTTCATCCAATTTGAGTACCCGTGATTCAATGGTACCATTGAGAACCTTAGATCTATCTTAATAGCTTAATTATCTCGAGTTACAGACAGACATACGAACTTAGCCAATTATATAAGTTGATGATGATGATATTATAGTTGAATATATTTTAATACTTGAATATATTATAAAACGCATATGTTTAGAAAGGCTATAATTTTTTCCACAAATCGTTTCAAGGCAAAATAAAATAAATATTTATCATCTTTGTCAATTAATTTAACTTCTGTTTGTCAAATTTTAAAATGAACTTACCTTATGGGCTTATGATAAGGGATGTGAGAACATCTTGTAAACAAAGTTGACAGTTTTAAAGCCAGCAATCTAAATGTTTAAAAAAAATGAATTTTGTAAATATATATTATAAATTATCATAATTACAATTATAGTAATAAGTATATAAAAACAATTGAAATCAGACAAAGAAATTCAAGAGACCTTTACATAAAAAAAACCTCTGGAAATCTCTTTATATAGTTTTCCAGATCTGTCTGTCTGTGTATAAGATTATGCTCTCACTCTGTGTTTAATTGAGGAGAGCTCCTCTATTATCTCAACATTTTATGGTAGAGTAGATCTATCTGTGTGTGCCCGCAGTCGCCATCATGGGAAGGTTTTTGAGTGAGGCGGTATTTTCTAATGGCCAGTTTTATGTTGCATTTTCGTGTTCACGAAAGACAGATAACATCAAAGTACTCATCATAAAAAAAACCGACGTTCAAAGTCAGTTGCTAAATGATGCTAGAATGGTACTCGCAATTGACAACCAAGATATGTTTGATGGCATAAAGTCTGGGGAGTTGACTGGCCAAGGAAGGGTTTCGATTGCTTCGAGGAACTGCTTGGGAACGGGAAGGATAAAATAGCCTCCAACACGTATAAATATATTTAAAGTTCTCGAATCACAATGAGAAAATCTGTAATTAAAGAAATAACTCCCCAGACCATAACAACAGCTGTAATGAATGTGCACCTCTGGACAATAATGCCAGCATTTCGAAGCTGCCTGGATATCCTCATTATGTGAATAAAATATCAAAAGTTATAAGACAGAAGCGGAACTGAGTATTAACCACAATACGAGACTATTTAGAGCAAACTGTTTCTTGGGCATGGCACATCCTAGATAGAGCCTCCGGTGATGGACTGTTACAGGACGGTCTTGTAATGGGCGGGAATGAAGCCCAGAGTCCGCAATTCTCCTAGCATTAGTACAGATAGATGCCAGTTGTATTTGATATAGGATGCCTCATCTCTGAATTATGGATAATGAATGTGTCGGTGCAGTTAGAGCTTGCCCCACCACAGACCGATGATATCTAGCAATGATTCTGTTGAGTCGACCAAAACTTTAGCGACGTGAATGACTTCTCTTACGATTCCAGCAGATCCCAACAGTAGCGTAGCTATGATCAGTAAGGCGAGAGATTCGTCTGCATGATCAGGCGGCTTTTCGCAGTTCAGATGCGGCCTCTCTCGAGGTCCTGTAATTGCTCGTAGGGTCTTCGAGTCCGTCGATGAAGCATTATATTGATAATAAACTGATGTGATCCCACAAAACGCAATGAGTGTACTAACACCATATAAGGATCCATAAGATGGTCACCTCCATTGAGTCATGTGACGTTTCTTGACAGCTAAAATTAATCACTTGTATTTCAAACATGCAGATGGCTGCCTACGTAGTTTCATTCAAACTGGACAATTCCTCAGGGTGCTTCGATTTTTTGTGTCATAGAATGTATATTTCTTTGAAATTATTTTGATCACGGCTGAAATTTTCAATTTCTAAAATCTCAGAGTTTTAAAATAAAATATTAAGTAAAATAATATTTCATTTAAGTAACTACTGTAAATAATTAAACAATTTAATGAATTTAGAAACTGGAAAGAAATTAGAATTTTTATTTTAATATCTTTGGTGTCTGATGCACAATAGAAAAATACAAGATGGCCTCTTTTATTCCATTATCTGACATCAAACCTAGATTAATAATTCAATTCTTGTATGTCATCCCTTTTCATCCATCTCATTATCTTGTATTCAAATCTGCCACTTTCACATTAGATAGCACTCCTGAAGAATGTAATGATAAGTTACAGTAGTTACCTAAATGAAATATTTATTTACTTAATATTTTATTTTATGCAAATAAATTGTGAATTTGCATATAACCTAAGAGTTTTGTTAACTTTATATATATATTTCCATTTGAAATGAAGCAAATCTGTATTGTGTTACAATAACTAAAATAAGAGTACAACTTATAATCAACATTGTACTTTATATTACTTACAATTATTTCAAGTTATTTGGATTGTTTTCTAATTAACATTTTTTCCAAGAATTTTGAAATATGTTGATTGTTTCATTTGAATTAATCGTCGCTAAGCTCGAAACAGATGCAAATCTAACAAAAATATATTCACGTACAAGGTAAGTACAGATTCTTTAGTGTAAATTATGTTTCATTGTAGTTGTTAAGTCTTTTTGGATTATCATTCTCTTCTATATAGGACTTTAATATTGACTTTCTTATTTAGAAGAGTTCCTTAATGAAGTGAAATATCAAACTGACATTTGTCTTGATTTTCAGTTTATCTGTTCTTGTTATCTTGCTATAGTTCTTACGTCTAAATGCACTTCGATAAATAAGCTAGCATTTCTGGAAATGACATCGTTCCTTGACATGGTTCTATCGTGTTATTGGCCTCATTTCTGTCGCTCGCTTCTTCTCATAGCTACATTGATCAGAAAATGACAAGCAAATGTTTTCCTTTTATTTCGGGTAGTCTGCAGAAATTGTAGGATAAATTTGTCGGTTGGTCTTCTGGAAATGTGTTTTTCTGAGTGATACAAGAGTTTCGAATGCAGTTGTACTCTCAGCAACCACTGCCATATTACCAACAAAGACTTAAAAACAACAAAGGATCAACATTGTTAATGAAAACTAAGTTATAAAACAACAGTATTTTATATTGATACAGTGTGAATTTATAGAATTTTAAGATATAATTTTAAGATATCTTAAAGCAAATAATAATTGACTAACCAAACATCAATATTGAACATTGAAGCAATACTGAATTGAGATCATTTACAAATCTTATCACAATTTACAAAATAGGCTAATTGATATTATTTAGTAACCATGATTTTTAAAACTTTTATGATTTAAATAGCATTCTTTCTTTTGTTTTAAATATGAGAAAGTAACTGAAAACTATGTTGATGACGTGTTAACAACTATGCAAAAAACACATTAGATTCAAAAATTTTAATTCTAACTATTACTGAAAATATTTGCATGGAGTATATTCAGGTATCCATCGCGTAAGGGAAATTGAACATGCAATGAGATTAGGTGGGAGGAAATTAGAATTCTGAGCAATAGTGGTTCCGGACCAAAATAATTGAGCTCCAAATTTCAGTAACTACATTATCAAATTGTAAAGGAATTTGCAACTTTTGAAAGATTACGAGGGGGAACGAAACCAAAATAATCGTAATGGAGTCTGAAGTTGGATCATAAATATTCATCGTACCTATTACAAGCAACTCGTATTAAACATACATGAAAAAAAAAAAACTGATCAAGATGAATACTTACATTTCGCATGCTTATTTAATAATGTTATAATTTCTCCTGCAATGTTCTTTCAGATACGTTTGTTTCCAATTAAAATTGTTATTTTATTGAAAACTCTTTTCATTGATAATTTTTCGCTAATTGGGATTTTTTTCTTAATGGAGTTTAAGAAACGTCTCGATTACTGAACATTTTGAATTATCAGAAGAGAGAAGATGATAACTTAAAATATCAGCATCTGGAATGGTTGAAAACTTGCTGTCACCGCTTTTACATTGAAAAGCAAAGAAAAACTCCTAACTAAGAGGGAATTATTCTTTTAATGAAAATGAATTAGTAATTTGGGAAATGAACCACTAATAAAAAAAATATTGACATAGAGTTTTCAACAGCAAAAGTAAGGCAAAGAACAATAAGTAAAATAAAATATCTTAATAAGGCAAAGATACAAATATATTTGTGCGTTGAAAGTACATTAAACATATAAGAAATGTTAGATTTAAGTTGTTAGGTAAACGTTGACAAAATTCCACAACAATTATTCAGTCAAAAATTTCTTTAAAAAGATGAGTGAAGAAATTCAATTTTATATTGAATCTAACTTTATGATTGTTTGAGTTTTCGATAGGATTTAAAATAATCAGCTAAAACGAATAATTTTCCCACTTTTGAAAAATTTATCTATGTTATCTTTACTTTGTCAAGACACAGTTCTGTATTTATTTCATAAATAAATTTATTTATTTAAATTTATTCAGTTTAAAGGTGTATTCAGTTTTCAAATTGAATGTTCTATGTTATCTAATCTAAATAAACATAAATACTACTAAATATTTAAATGTTTATTAACAGACTAAATGCTGCGGAAAATATTATATTATGACATTACAAGTAACGAAAATGACTAAACCTCAAGACAAGATTAATATGAATGTAGGATTTTTAAAATAAAAAAATTATATTGAACTTTGATAATTTCCATGAATGCTGTCCAAAGTGAAATTTCCGTGAAATGTTTAAGATATTATGAGAAATAAAAAAGAATATAAAATACTACGTGGTTATCGCAGTGTATCTTTAAGATTTTGTGTTGATAACTATAATATTTAATTCACTTGTGTTAAATCTTTTTATAATAACCAACTGAATTATAGAACTCATTCTAATAAACTCAAGCAAATTTTCATTACATGTTTAAATATCAAAGACAAACTTATATTGATATTTCAAACTTATTTATCTTCAGGATTGCCAATTGTAGATTTGTTATTATTTTTCTAGTTTTCATATTTGTTATCGAAATTATTGGACCTAGATTTGCTTTGCCCCTTGGGATATCAATATGCATTGGCAAATATCGAAAATCTTCTACCAATATAGTGCATAGGAATAATACATTGTAATGTAGAAGACGATCAGTGATATATATATCAAGCACCGCGAAATAATACATAGTAACTCTATATTAAGTTACAAGAATATGCTAATATCACTAAGTGAAGTTAACGAGGTTTGGAGGAAAAAATAGCACTTTTCCCGTTTTGAGAGTATTCATCATCTTTTTGAAAACATTACTACAACAAAAGTGAAGCTATTACTGGAATACATTTGCAAAATTATAATAAAGATCTAAGCATGCAAAACTTAGCATTAAATAAATATATTTAGTTGAGACAAAGTCCCTTCTGTGGTAATTATATTATATTATATTGTAATTTTATAGATAACATATATAATAATTTTAATTATATTATAACTATTATTATATATAATTTAGGCTGAGTAAAAAACAGCTCCATTCTCCCCAAATGGGTCCTAGGGCCTACCCAGCCCTCTGTAGAATGGGTACCGGGTTTCTTTCCCGGGAGTTAAAGGCGGGCGGGCGTCGGGCTGACCTCCCGACCTCAACCTAGTCCCGTTGGTCAAGTAACGCCGGGAGCCTTACCTCCCGCGAGGCCTTGGGCCTGCATAGGCCTGTCGTGGCATCCTTTAACTTTAAAAAACAGCTAAAGAAACAACTTTGATTCTACTTTTTTGAGAAAGGTATTTAATTTGAAATTTACTGATAATAAAAAAACAAGGAAAAAACTCTACAGCATTTTCTAAAGATGTCGTTAATTTCAGTGAAATTAAAGGGAACACATCAAAATTGAGATATTAGAAGCACTTTCATGATAAATTAATTCTTTATTCAATCCTAATCAGATTGTATTTCCCAGTTACTAATTACGCTATTATATACAAAAGTATTCGCGAAATATTGCTTATTTTTAAGTAAAATACTAGTTAACGTAAACATTATATTTACTTGACGTTATATTTCTGACTTTAATTTAAACAAAGTATTTTTTATAATCTTTTAAATCGAGTTAAATCCGTTTATATTGAGTATCACTGTTGGCGTAATTCTTTTTTCTTTTTTTTTTTTAGTTTTAGACTACAGTTAAGGCTAAAAGATAAAATAAAGATGTCAATTGTCGATGTTCACACATTGTAAAAGATTTATAAAAGCTATGCGTGTATTCAGGATATTTTCAGAATTGGTTTGTCTTCAATTATATTGAGGATTTCATTTGCTTTTGATATTTGCTTTTTTGATTTGCTTTTGATTCAATCCTTTTTATTGAAAGTTCTGTAGGCTAATGGTCTGCGAAACTGAAACTGTTCTAGAAAATCAAGGAGATTTTATATCCACTTAGTAGTTTCGGTAGGTAGTGTAATTTTAGTCAATTGTTAGTATAATATAATATGCATTGGAGGGGAAAAGCAGTTCCACTAAAATAGTTTTAAATCAAATAATTTAACCATTCCAGATGTAAATAGTGACCCATCAAAGACTAAAACCAAGAAAAACACAAAGCAAGAACAAATTATAGAATGCAAAAGCTTGGGAAATACTATGGCTACCTCAAAAGGTATTTGAAGCACAAAAAAAAAAAAAAAAAAAAAAAAAACTGGAATGACTTATTCTTCCCATCGTTCGCCTTTTGAGTTTTGCACTGGCTGAGTAGCCTTCGCTGAGAAGAGCTCAACAAGCTCGAAGCAGTCGTTCCGAGATCTTAACTTTACTCAAAAGGCTACCTAATTTTAATTATGAATTGTTTGCTTTTCTTTTTACCGTTTGAAGGGTTTGTTACTTATTTTTGTTTAATCTTTATGATTTTTTTTTTCGTGGTTCAATATCTTTTGAGGCAGCCTTAGTGCTGCCTAAGGTTTTGCATTCCACAATTTGTTCTTGTTTTTAGTCTTTGAGGGGTCATTGTTTACATCTGGAATGGCTTATTCTTCCTCTCATTTGACTTTTGAGTTTTGCACTGCCTGAGGAGCTCAACAAGGCCGAAACGGCCGTCCCAGGGTCTCAGCTTGACTTAAACTATTTGAAATTAGGATGCCTTTTAAGTAAAATACCTAAGTCTGTCCATCTGTAATTACGATAACTCAAAGCTTTCAAAAGCCTAAATTTTTCTGGTGTATGTACGTTGTTGTAAGAATAAAATTCCAATTGATTTAGATAGAAAACGTCTCAGTACCGATGCCAAAACCACCAACAAAAAATTAGTGAACAGCTGCTTTCTTTTTTTAGCAACTTTTTACCATATCCTTATTGTGTGGGTAGTGAAATGTTAGTTTGACTGTTTCTTATGTTATTTAAAAAACAATGCCTGTTGTTTTAATTGTGCCTTCTCTTCAATTTCTTTGCTTTTCAGGATGATTCTGCATTGATCGTTGCAAACTTACTAATTTGCTCTAATTATCTTTTCGAGACTCGCAGGATTTCATTCAGGAAGTGATTGAGACCATTAAATTCTTCGCCTTTCACAAGATTAAAAAACTGAATATACTGCAGTTTTCAAGAGTTTAGCATTTCTAAATTTGTATATATATCTAATGTTGGGCAATATATAGTAGCTAAAGTACTCAGGAGAAAAAATTAATATTCTGGGATGTCATAATAGCACTCTTAAGAAAAAAAATCTTTATATGATCATGTGCTTATTCCGAATAGTTTCGAAGATAGAGCTATTTAAATGTTGAATTGCAAAATTAATGATAAGAAAGAGATAGTATGTACTATTTCTAATATTTATTATTGAAGTGTTTATAATAAGGTGTTTAGTATAATAAAAATTCTTCATAACCACACGTTATCAATTAAAACTCTTTAATCGTGATATTTCGCAATCTTTTATCAAGATTGCTTCGTCGGACGTTAGGTATAAGTTTCAAAAACTTATTCCCTAAGATACAGAATTCATAACAATGAAAGAATTTACAATGGTATAGCATTTGTAAAAAACAAGGGTAATACATCAATAATGCTACATTATTATCAAGATACAATATGATGGGAACATAACACTCTTTTCTAAAGAACACGAATAACAAGAATTCAATACTCGCTATTTGTAAATTTCAAAATGATGTAGAAAAATTCATGTCGGGATACATGAAATTATTAGAATTTGTTTGGCATAAAGAAATTTTCTAATCGTTCTAAAACACTCCTTTAACTAACTACACTATATTTAAACTTTCCATCTCTCATACCATCAAAAACAACTTACGATATCTAATATTCACTGTGGATAAAATGAAAATAAATCAAGAGGTTACCATTGCTTTGTGATAGGGTGGCTTGAAACACTCGAAACGGATAGAAACGGATATTTTAAACTGACTTCTGAATCCATCTAAGACGTAGAATTGTTTTCTCTGCCTTTGCCTTCCAACCTAATGAGAATCGCATGTTAAGGACTTAATTTCTTTTGAATTCTAACCCCATTTTTGGGAAACCGCCAATATCCGATCCTTAAAATATCATTCCGGGAGGCAAACAGAAATTCATGACAATAGACATAGCCAACATAATGGAGACACGAAAACCTCCAATGAGGAATCTTCAATGAAGATATTCAATGAAGAATTTCAATATCTACCTCCTAAGCTAAGATAAAAACCATAATACAAATTCGAATTTTGAAATACCAAAACCATGTTAATTAACGTGGGAATCAAATAGCTGGTTAATATTTACATTTACTAGTATATGCTCAATCCATTTATTCGTGGGCAGAGCTTCGATAGAAAAGTTTATGAACGGGGAGAGTGGAATTTCAATATGGTTAAAACTTAATGTTGGACAATAAATAAGTGTAACATAAATTTTGAAGGAATCAATCTATCCATTTAATTGAGGATTTCGAGGGTGATTTCTGAGGAATGGGAGAGATGGGAACCAAAATGAATGGATCATGTTTTAAATTAGAGCAAAATAAAAATCATATTAAATTCTAAAGAAATTCATCTAGCCTTATAAGGGATAAATTTCAAGGGGGGGGGGGGGTCAGTTTTAAGGATTGGAAGAGTGGCGACCAAAAAACCGGGTCTGTGTTTTAAGTTGACCATAAATCACAAAATCTGATGGAAATAAGATCAGCCGTGACGGTTGTAAAAACATACCAGTAGAGGGTAAAAAAAAAGGTAAGTAGGGAGAACATCTCAGACACCAGCATTACTTCTAAGAAAGTTACCAAAAAAAGTGGTATTTAGTTAACTTCTATATTGTACAATGAGGTGTACGCCCTGCTTTTCATCTGATAGTAAGGACTCGTGCAGCACACGGGAAGAAGATCGAGGATGACATTTCAAGGACTGGAAAAGGGAAGTTCAAAAGATTCGTGCTCATAGTTAACAGGAACATAACGTTGGAACATAAATAAGCAACGTCCCAATTTGATGGAAGTCCGCCGAGTGGTTTAACGTGAATCGAGTACAAGCAGACAAATAGATAAAAATATTCAATTGAAATTATGATACTTTACATGTTTTCCACGCTCAGTAAAAAAAATACACCTCCCTTTGCTAAAGCTGATTAGTTGTATACAAAGCCGGCAGGGGGAAAACGTCGAAGAACAATGAGGAAGAAGATTAAGAAACAGGTTCTGTAACAGTAAACATCGTATACAATTTTAAAAAAACAATATTTCGTTTAGAACATATCCAGTTTAAAAGGAAAAATACACTAATGAAAGAGACCAAAAATAAACAAGAAAAAAAGACTAATCGAAGCAAGTTCTTGGGATTAAAATAAAAAAGAATTAAATATTTTTCAAACGGAATCTTTTTTTGTTTGTTAAATATCTTTATTAAAGATTCCGTTTTAGAAATATAAGAACGAACTTTGGCCTCGCCTCCCTAGTCTTTGAACTGTCCTCCCTAAAGGCTGAGTGTATACCGGATTTATTTAGAAGAAGAGTAAAATTGACTTTCTGTTTTCTCTGACAATTTTGACTTTTTTCGCAGTAATGTGAGAGGGTCCAAATATGAACAACGAAGATTACGATAAAAAATAAACACATTACAATAATGATCGAAATATTCTATAAAACTTTTGTCTGATTTAACCTTACTTAATGACATAGATAGAGCCGTACACCTGTATAATACCAAAAGTAATTTAATCCAAAAATTATTAACAAAATCACAACAGTTTCGCTAGCGAGAGCTGGCTTTTTCAAGT
>JAFIDM010005346.1:32839314-32853531 GCA_023159025.1 Thereuonema tuberculata | reverse complement strand
ATGTATGTTTAATACGAGTTACTTGTAATAGGTACGATGAATACTTACATTTCGCATGCTTATTTAATAATGTTACAATTTCTCCTGCAATGTTCTTTCAGATACGTTTGTTTCCAATTAAAATTGTTATTTTATTGAAAACTCTTTTCATTGATATCTTTTCTCTAATTAGGATTTTTTCTTAAAGGAACTTATGAAACGCTACGATTACTGAATACTTTGAATTATCAGATGAGAGAAGATGATAACTTAAAATATCAGCATCTGGAATGGTTGAAAACTTGCTGTCACCGCTTTTACATTGAAAAGCAAAGAAAAACTCCTAACTAAGAGGGAATTATTCTTTTAATGAAAATGAATTAGTAATTTGGGAAATGAACCACTAATAAAAAAAAATATTGACATAGAGTTTTCAACAGCAAAAGTAAGGCAAAGAACAATAAGTAAATTAAAATATCTTAATAAGGCAAAGATACAAATATATTTGGGGGTTGAAAGTACATTAAACATATAAGAAATGTTAGATTTAAGTTGTTAGGTAAACGTTGACAAAATTCCACAACAATTATTCAGTCAAAAATTTCTTTAAAAAGATGCGTGAAGAAATTCAATTTTATATTGAATCTAACTTTATGATTGTTTGAGTTTTCGATAGGATTTAAAATAATCAGCTAAAACGAATAATTTTCACACTTTTGAAAAATTTATCTATGTTATCTTTACTTTGTCAAGACTCAGTTCTGTATTTATTTCATACATAAATTTATTTATTTAAATTTATTCAGTTTAAAGGTGTATTCAGTTTTCAAATTGAATGTTCTATGTTATCTAATCTAAATAAACATAAATACTACTAAATATTTAAATGTTTATTAACAGACTAAATGCTGCGGAAAATATTATATTATGACATTACAAGTAACGAAAATGACTAAACCTCAAGACAAGATTAATATGAATGTAGGATTTTTAACATAAAAATATTATTTTGAACTTTGATAATTTCCGTGAATGCTGTCCAAAGTGAAATTTCCGAGAAATGTTCAAGATATTATGTAAAATAAAAAAGAATATAAAATACTATGTGGTTATCGCAGTGTATCTTTAAGATTTTGAGTTGATAAACTGTAATATTTAATTCGCTTGTATTAAATCTTTTTATAAGAACCAGCTGAATTATAGAACTCATTCTAATAAGCTCAAGCAAATTTTCATTACATGTTTAAATATCGAAGACAAACTTGTATTGATATTTCAAACTTATCTATCTTGAGGATTGCCAATTGTAGATTTGTTATTATGTTTATAGTTTTCATATTTGTTATCGAAATTATTGGACCTAGATTTGCTTTGCCCCTTGGGATATCAATATGCATTGGCAAATATCGAAAATCTTCTACCAATATCAGTGCTCAGAAATAATTTATAGTAATGTAGAAGACGATGAGTGGTAAATATATCTAGCACCGCGAAATAATACATATTAACTCTATATGAAGTTACAAGAATATGTTAATATCACTAAGTGAAGTTAACGAGGTTTAGGGGAAAAGTCGAAAAAGAGCACTTTTCCCTTTTTGAGAGTATTCATCATCTTTATGAAAACATTACTACAATAAAAGTGAAGCCATTAATGGAATACATTTGCAAAATTACAATAAATATATAAGCGTGCAATACTTAGCATTGAATAAATATATTTAGTTGAGAAAAAGTGCCCTTCTGTGATAATTCTATTATATTATATTGTAATTTTATAGATTATATAATAATTTTTATTTTATTGTAACTAGTATTTTATATCGTTTAAGCTCTTCTCCGCTGGCTAAAAAACAGCTAAAGATACAATTTTGATTCTATTTTTTGAGAAGTGATTTAATTTGAAATTTAATAAAACAAAGCAAAAAACTCTACAGCATTTTCTAAAGATGCCGTTAATTACAGTGAAGTAAAAGGGAACACATCAAATTTGAGATATTAGAAACACTTTCATGATAAACTAATTCTTTTTTCAATCATAATCGGATTATATTTCCCAGTTACTAATTACACAATTATGTACAAAGGTATTTACAAAATATAGTTTATTTTAAGTAAAATACTAGTTAATCTAAACATTATATTTACTTGACGTTATATTTCTGACTTTAATTTAAACAAAGTATTTTTTATAATCTTTTAAATTGATTTAAATCCGTTTATATTGGGTATCACTGTTGGTTTAATTCTTTTTTCTTTTTTTTAGGCTTCAGACTACAGTTATGGCTGAAAGATAAAATAAAGATTTCAATTGTCGTTGTGGACACGTTGTAAAAGATGTATACAAGCTGTGCGTGTATTCAGGATATTTTCAGAATTGGTTTGTCTTCAATTATATTCAGGATTTCATTTGTTTTTGATACATCAATCCTTTTTATTGGAAGTTCTGTAGGGTAATGGTCTGCGAAACTGAAACTGTTCTAGAAAATCAAGGAGGATTTTACATCCACTTAGTAGTTTCGGTAGAAAGTGTAATTTTAGTCAATTAGTATCACTTAATATGCATTGCAGGGGAAAAACAGATCCACTAAAATAGTTTTAAATCAAATAGTTTAGCTATTCCAGATGTAAATAGTGACCCATCAAAAACTAAAACCAAGAAAATATAAAACAAACAAATTATGGAATGCAAAACCTTGGGCAGTACTACGGCTGCCTCAAAAGGTATTTGAAGCACAAAAAAAATGGAATGACTTATTCTTCCCCTCGTTTGCCTTTTGAGTTTTGCACTGGCGGAGTAGCCGTCGCTGAGAAGAGCTCAATAAGTTCGAAGCGATCGTCCCTGGATCTCAACTTGACTCGAAAGGCATCCTAATTTCAATTACGAATTGTTTGCTTTTCTTTTTACCCTTTGAAGGGTTTGGTACTTATTTTTATTTTATCTTCTTGATTTTTTTATGGTTAAATATCATTTGGGGCAGCCGTAGTGCTGCCTAAAGTTTTGCATTCCACAATTTGTTCTTGTATTTAGTCTTTGAGTGGTCAAACATTTAGTCTTTGATTGTTTTACATCTGGAATGGCTTATTCTTCTCCTCGTTTGACTTTTGAGTTTTGCACTGGCTGAGGAGCTCAACAAGGCCGAAACGACCGTCCCAGGGTCTCAGCTTGACTTAAAAGGCATCCTAATTACAAATAGTTTAAGTAAAATACCTAACTCTGTCCATCTGTAATCACGATAACTCAAAGCTTTCAAAAGCCAAAATTTTTCTGCTGTAAGTAGGTTGTTACAAGAATAAAATTCCAATTGATTAAGATAGAAAACGTTTCAGTACTGATGCCAAAACCACCAAAAAAAAGTAGTGAACAGCTGCTTTCTTTTTTTTTTTAGCAACTTTTTATCAAACCCTTACTGTGTGGATATTCTTATTTTATGATGGATTCGAAAGAGAATGCCTGTTGTTTTAAATGTGCCTTCTCTTCAATTTCTTTGCTTTTCAGGATGATTCTTCATTAATCGTTGCAAACTTACTAATTTGCTCTAATTATCTTTTCGAGGCTCGCAGGATTTCATTCACGAAGTGATTGAGACCATTAAATTCTTCGGCTTTCACAAGTTTCAAAGACTGAATATACTGCAGTTTTCAAGAGTTTAGCATTTCTAAATTTGTATATATCTAATGTTAGGCAATATACAGTAGCTAAAGTACTCAGGAGGAAAAATGAATATTCTGGGATGTCATAACAGCTTTTTTTTAAGAAAAAAAAAGTGTATATGTTCTTATTCCGAATAGTTTCGAAGATAGAGCTATTTAAATGTTGAATTGCAAAATTAATGATAAAAAAGAGATAGTATATACTATTTCTAATATTTATTATTGAAGTGTTTATATTAAGGTGTTTATTATAAATGTGTTTAAGATAATTTTTTCAATAATTCCACTATCCATGTCAATGCAATGTTCCTCAGACAGTGGTGCAATACATTGCGCACTAGGTTCAAAATATTGTGCTTATTAACAGCTCTATCTCGGAAACTGTTCGTAGTAGGAGATATTGTTCTTGTAATCTTTTATCTTTAGAAAGCTGATTACTATAACTTACCAGAATTCTAGCATTTCCTGCTTAGATACCCTATAGAACCCAATAAATAATTAACATTACCTCTTAAAATGCTGACAGAGATTGTTATGATTTCCATCAGTTTTTCAGAATTTAATGGTATTATTTGAAAAGGATGTTGTTTGAGAATGGTGCAGAATACAGTAAAATAAGAGGTACGGATAGATATAGGAAGTACTCAAGTTTCATTTATTACCTTCGAGATGTTCAATATGACCGTGTTTGGTCACTCGGCAGACGTCCAACCGAGAGTTATTAGAGACAGCAATGATGCAGACATATTTCACCGGAATTCGACTAAAAGGTAACAAATAAAACTTGAATACTTCCTCTGACCATCCATGCTTTCTATTTTCCTGTACTCCACTCAATTCTCATACGAGATCCTTATCAAATAGTATCATTATTTTTTAAAGGCCCTATACTTTAAATTAAAGTAAAATTCTAGTTTCATTTACAGTGAATTTCTAAGCAATATTTTAAGCTATTACGATTAGATACGTAATTCAAAATGCATTCATTTGAATCGATATGAATCTTCAACTGCTCATAAAAATGTTTCGAATGTTCAGATTTATTAACTATATACTACTAAGTTCTAACCATTTTAAGTCAAGAGACACTAATTGATATTGATTCCTGCTCTGTTTCAAGTAGATCAAAAAATAATCAAATGTGTAATAAAAAAAAATTAGGTGACCAATAAGACCATTAGGTGACCAATAGAAAGAAATAATTCATCCATATCAATGCTGTGAAATCAGCAAAATATAGACCTTATTATAAAAATTAAGTACGATTAATCCCACAGGACTATACTAATAACTCTGTAAAAATACTTTATTTGAGCAATCTTTAAATAAGTTACAGGCTAATCAATAAATATCTACAAAAATTGAAATGATTTGATAGTTGAAAAATAAAAAAATTCTAATTGCTACTCTGCATATCAAGGACTGATACATGAGCACTAGATTAACATGGAATCAGTTGGTAATAAAAATGTTTTGGCATACTGAATTACAGCAGGGGAAATATGCCCGTTTTATTTCAATACTCGCTATTTGTAAATTTCAAAATAATGTAAAAAAATTCATGTCGGGATACATGAAATTATTATAATTTGTTTGGCATAAAGAAATTTTCTAATCGTTCTAAAACACTTCTTTTAACTAACTACACTATATTTAAACTTTCCATCTCTCATACCATCAAAAACAACTTACGATATCTAGTATTCACTGTGGATAAAACACATATAAATCAAGAGGTTACCATTGCTTTGTGGTAGGGTGGCTTGAAACATTCGAAACGGATATTTTAAACTGACATCTGAATCCATCTAAGACATAGAATTGTTTTCTCTGCCTTTGCCTTCCAACGTAATGAGAATCGCATGTTAAGGACTTAATTTCTTTTGAATTCTAACCCCATTTTTGGGAAACCGCCAATATCCGATCCTTAAAATATCATTCCGGGAAGCAAACAGAAATTCATGACAATAGACATAGCCAACATAATGGAGACACGAAAACCTCCAATGAAGAATCTTCAATGAAGATATTCAATGAAGAATTTGAATATCTACCTCCTAAGCTAAGATAAAAACCATAATACAAATTCGAATTTTGAAATACCAAAACCATATTAATTAACGTGGGAATCAAATAGTTGGCTTATATTTACATTTACTAGTATATGCTCAATCCATTTATTAGTAGACAAAGCTTGGATAGGAAGTTTATGGAATGGAACTTCAATATGGCTGAAACTTAATGTTGGACAATAACATAAATTTTGAAGGAATCAATCTATCCATTTAATTGAGGATTTCGAGGGTGATTTCCGAGGGATGGGAGAGATGGAAACCAAATGGATCATGTTTTAAATTAGAGCAAAAATAAAAATCATACTAAATTCTAAAGAAATCCATCTAGCCTTATAAGCGATAAATTTAAGGGGGGGGGGGGGGTCAGTTTTAAGGATTGGAAGAGTGGCGACCAAACAACCGGATTTGTGTTTTAAGTTTACCATAAATCACAAAATTTGATGGAAATAAGATCAGCCGTGACAGTTGTAAAAACATATCAGTAGAGGGTAAAAAAAAAAAGTTAAGTAGGGAGACTTCACATCTCGGACACCAGCCTTACGTCTAAGAAAGTTACCAAAAAAAGTGGTATTTAGTTAACTTCTATATTGTACAATGAGGTGTACGCCCTGCTTTTCATCTGATAGTCGGGACTCGTGCAGCACACGGGAAGAAGATCGAGGATGACATTTCAAGGACTGGGGAAGGGAAGTTCAAAAGATTCGTGCTCATAGTTTACGTTGGAACATAAATAAGCAACGTCCCAATTTGATGGAAATCCGCCCAGTCGTTTTAACGTGAATCGAGTACAAACAGACAAATGGACAAAAATATTCAATTGAAATTATGATACTTTACATGTTTTCCATGCTCAGTAAAAAAATACACCTCCCTTTGCTAAAGCTGATTAGTTGTATACAAAGCCGACAGGGGGAAAACGTCGAAGAACAATGAGGAAGAAGATTAAGAAACAGGTTCTTTAACAGTAAACATCTTATACAATTTTTAAAAAACAAAATTTCGTTTAGAACATATCCAGTTTAAAAGGAAAAATACACTAATGAAAGTTACCAAAAATAAACAAGAAAAAAAGAGTAATCGTAGCAAGTTCTTGGGATTAAAATAAAAAAGAAATATTTTTCAAACGGAATCTTTTTTTTGTTAAATATCTTTATTAAAGATTCCGTTTGAAAAATATAAGAACGATACTTTGGCCTCGCCTCCCCAGTCTTTGAAATGTCCTCCCTAAAGGCTGAGTGTATACCGAATTTATTTAGAAGATGCGTAAAATTGACTTTCTGTTTTTTCTGACAATTTTCACTTTCTTCGCAGTAATGTGAGAGGGTCCAAATATGAACAACGAAGATTACGATAAAAAATAAACACATTACAATAATTTTCCATATATTCTATAAAACTTTTGTATGATTTAACTTTACTTACTTAATTACTTAATGCCTGATTTAGAAAGGGGTAATTAAAATGTATAAATAAATAAATAAATAAATAAATAAATAAATAACCATTAATTACGAAAATTTACAATTTGTATTTATTTGAGTATAAGTTGTTCCTACTTCCAAATATTATAGTTTTTTATTTCTTTTGATGTTGTTTCCTTTTTTTTTTACGGAAGAAGATAAATGTGTGATGAAGTTTCTCTTATTAGTGAAGCTACAACGCACTTATGAAAAATTGTGAAACTAACAAAAGGATCTCTGGCCTCCGTCGATTGGAGGCATAGATGGGAGCGAAAGAGAGCGAATCCCTTCTTATTCTTTAATTCGCTCGGATTTCTACTAAACCCAAACACTGTTTGTCATGTTGTTTGTCACCAAAAGTCAGCGCGACAACAAGTCTGCGAACAGAAAAGGCAGAATGTTTTGGAAGCAACCAGAGTCCTGAAGTGGTGTAGTCTGTGTTTACTGGCATCAGACCCCGGTGACTGGGAATGGAATGGTCGAATCAATTGTGCCTTTTATGAGAAGTCAGTATAGAAATCTAGTGACAAATGGCAGTGGAGAGGTAATTCTCTCCCTAACACGATGAAAGAAAGGATGGATGAGTAAAGATAGAAAAGTATGACAACACTACACCAAAGAAGTCATTTATGCTATTCGTAATAGAATGAGGAAAGAAAGACGAAGGAACAAAGAAACTTGTTTCTTTTATATCCGCCTGTAAGCGTTGCTGCGAAAAACTATAGTTTTGGTAACGTTTAGGAACATTCTTTGACTTGTATAGAAGAGAAGAGAAAAGGTTAGAACGACAAATTTCACAAAGCAAATGTTATACTGAAACAACTCACTTGCCCGTCGTATTTTTATCACGATAGAAGAAAACACTACTTATTACAGATAGCTGAACGTTTTGTAATAGGTTTAGGCGTCTCAAAGGAAGGTTTTGGTGCAAATTAGATCTACAATTAAAAGAGATAATTGACAACCTTGGGTTTAAATATTACTATTATTATTTAATATTAATAAGTAATATTTAATATTACTTATTAACAACAGCAATTACTCAAAATCTATTTATATTTGTAGGCTATGAATTTAGTAGTCGTCAATTGTGTAGATTGACTCTAAAACTGAGATCGAATGTTGAGCAATTAACATCAAAAAATCAATTTACAATTTATTTATCGCTATTGTAAAAACGCTAAAAACAAAGTAATTTCAGAAAAAAATTAAAAATTGACTAGTAAGTTCAAATTATTATTTTCAACATCTTTTGTCTGGATGTTTTTTTTTCAGTTGATTTGATTTAATGGACTGTTAGTACAGTTCACTGATACTAAGATCTTTAGAGATACCTACAAACTTCATTAAAGTACAATGTCTGTAGACAGCTGGAACGAGATAAGAAGAATAAGAACGGTGGGGAAAAAATGAAAAAATTCCTGCCAGTTCTGGTATTCAAACCGTGATTCAGACATATCAGGAAAACCAGTAGCCACCTCCTTGACAGCTTTAGTCGAATTTGTATCTAACATATATCTCAGTTAGTATAAAGCAAGTTTAATTTTCCGCCGCTGTAATTTTTAATAATAAATTACACTACGAGATCGTCCCGGCTCATACTTTTGTAATAACTCTCGTCTAGCTTCGAAAATCATTAATATGTACTTTACCAATACTCTGCAAATGCTCGGATTAAGTGTATTTTGCTTCAGCTTTGATAGAATGAATAAATTGAGATCAAACAAGGCTTTAATTATTTCGCTTGATTTAATTAAGATGATTAGTAAGCGGTGCTAATGACAAAGTAGGCTTAAGAATATTGTAAGCGAAGTCTGAATTGAATAGAGAGGTTGGTTCGGCAGAATTTATGGAATTTAAAGGGTATTGTTTAATTTGATTGGTTACTAAAATAATCAATGAAAAATGCCCTAAAAGAATTCGTTATAAAATAGATTACTTTTATAAATTAATTATATTTAATGGTTTTGGTATTTTACATATTTTAATGCAATTATTTCTTCATTATACATTAGTTTAGATCTTTACAAATGTAGAAATACTGAAGATAAAGTGTAACAATCTATAAGTCATCATTAGAGTTCTGTGAAATTGTTAAATTTTGGAAGCTGATATCTCGGGCCCTGTAGCATATTTTTGAGTGAAATTTTGCAGACTTTTGCAATTTTCACGAACAATATCCAGAGAAGAAAACCCGGTACCGATTGACAGTGGGCTGGGTGACACTTCAGACATGCTTGAAGAAGAAACAAAGAAGGGGTAAAAAATCACTACTGGAGTTCAAGAGTTGCCAAGATCGATTATAAAAATTAAAAATATGTAAGACAAAAAATTTTTAAAAAAAGTTTGAAAATCAAAGGTTTAACTTGTTTACTTTGCTTCATAGTTTGTACGTAATGATCGTAATTGCTTTGGGATCAAAATTGATCGTCTAAAAATCCCGTAATAACTTCAGTTTCTTATGACGCTACGAAAGAATTGATAATTATAATGCCTATGCTATTGAAACTGAAATTTCGGAGGTTCAATTACAAGATACTAAAACAAGGAAAAGTAAATAATTCCAATAACTTTTATTTTCATCATTTAATTAATAATTCATATTTATTAACAGACTACCACAATCAATCTAATCTTTTACCATTGGAAACAAAGCTGCTTAGAGGAATTTTATGGGAAGAATTCTTTTTCATGTTTATTCTAAAGAGTGGAAAATTCGTTATAGTTGTGTTAATGATTACAATTCATGTTTACCCATTTGAACATATCCAAAAAAATGAAGCAATATCAGTGATGACAACACTATGAGAAAGTAGTTATTGATCTGTTTACGGTCGAATAAGAAAATATTCAGAGTTAAGATTCTCGAAATAATAAAAGAAATGGAAGCCGAAGATAGATAAACAGCTAAAAGTAATTCGGATTTCGAATTCTTATCCAAAGAACTTTCAAATCTAAAGTTTAATACGTATTAGCGTCTACATTTTTCTTAATTATTCTAAAATTTAATCAATTGTCGCAGTATTCAATCATAATATTACTTCATAATTTTTTTACATTTTTTTTAGATTTAAGGAGATTAAGAAAGTAAAAAGAAAGTAAAAGAAAGAATGAAAGTACTCTTTATAAAAGTAGATAATTCATTAATAATTCTTAAGATTGTTAATTTGTGTTAAAATACTCATTAGTGTTAAACATTACGTAAAATCCCAAAATAAGTTTCTATCTCACATATATCAGCTCTATTTACATAAGTCTTATATATCCAATTCTTTCAGGTGACACATTCATAAGTAATTATTATTCAAGCTAATTTTAACTTCATCTTCTGTAAAATACGATACTAAAAAAAATAACATAAATTTTCAAAAGTAAAGGGTTAGGCTTTCTCTTAATTAAAGTCTCCAGTTGTGTAACAATAAGTAAACCACAGTTACTACAATTAAAATGGCTTATACTGTATAGAAAAATAGATTAAAACTGAAAAAAATAATCATTAAAGAATTATTTATTATTATAATTTACATCCAATTCAAAACCAAATCATTTTTTTATCTTAAATGGCTTTAATTTGCTTTTACTAATTGCTGTAATTGAGAAGTGCCCAAGTGATCGTCTGCGCTGCTGTCCTGATGGCAATGCGGACAGCTGTTGTGGATTATCTGATCATCAGTGCAAGGGTCGGGAAAATGGTACAAGTGGGTGAAGGTGACCGAACCAGACAACCCCTAGACTATAACTGAGAATGGCAAGTTCTCTGTTCAAGCCTGATGGGAAACAGTGCTCTGAGACAGCTGCCCAGAGTGAAGATCCCTCAATTTAATGGAGGTAAATAAATTCTTTTTATCGACAGAACCATAAATATTAAATATTTTATCGTTTATCAAAAATGTATGTTAGCTCAGATCAAACTGAGAATGTTTCTTTATTAACCTAAATCAAAATGTAAATATAATTAAATAGTATTCGCTTGCCTCTATTTAAACTAGACAATTCTACTAATTAGTTTTCAGAAAATAGTTAATTCTGCAGTAAATTATTACAGTTTTTAAAGATTTATCTATGTTTTTTTACTTGCCGAAACATTTATAGGTAACAAGCAAGTAAAAGAAACCTTTAAAATTTGAGATTTTAAATAGATAGGTGATCATAAATTTGTGATGAAAAATTTCATAATAATGATTTGTAGCATACAAACATGTATTTTCAGAATGAATGAAGTAACAGCAAATAAATAATCCCATATAAAACCAAAATTTTTGAAATTATACTAGGTTATTTCCTAACAAAGGAATTTCGCCACTGAATATTGTTTTAGTCAAGATGACCTCCACCGACACAATCAGGTAGCGTCGATCTTTCATCAACAGCTAGCACACAAACACCCACTTATTAAGAACAGGGTCCCATACTACAAGTACACACCACAAAGCATCTTAGAGTCACCCTCACATAAGCTGTACTGGGACCGCCCCATTCACACAGACAAAACTATACCTGACATCACAACATACCTGACATCACACTTGTTGATAAGGTCAACAAACAGATCTATCTCATTGATATTGCAGTGCCTGTCAGCAAGAACATGCAGAAAACTCATACAGATAAGATCAATAAATACACCTATCTAGCACACGAGCTCCAGAAGCAGTGGAGGCAGGACCGAGTACCTGTTGTACCCATCGTCTTGTCCGCCACTGGTCTGGGCCTCACACATTGCACTACAGCCTCAGCACACTAGGACTTCATAAAAACACTTATGCACAACTCCAGAAGGCTGTGGTACTCAACACAACACGCATAGTTAGGAAATTTATGGACACAACCACACATCCCTAACTATTCTTCCAAACTTTTTTTTTTTTTTACACTTGGCAATATGTGCTTTGATCCTTGACCCGCCATATTGTCTTAGCTGGGGAACCCATGGTTTGAAGCTTTTTCGATGTAATAATAAAAATGTATAAAATACGGAAATCTGGCGATTGAGATACAGCGCATATGGAAGCAGCAACAAATTCAAATAATACCATTGGTGATATCGGCGACAGGAATTGTTTCAAGGAATTAATTTTAAAAAAAATAGGACTTTAACAATATCTTATCAAAATATCCAGAAAAGTATATTATTGCAAACACGCCACATCACCCTTACATTTCTACAACAGATGGCTTGAGATGAATTTCTCCGCCTACAAAACTCCGCCAGACTTTGTCTGAGATAAACACAAGTTTAAAAACAAAATAGTAATATTCCCATACCTGTTAGTTTGTTGGCAAGTAGCTTTACCAAAACTGACACTGAAAAATGGCGTGGTATCAAGCAAAACCAGCCTCGATTCTATAATAAGCATTTTCTGAGTTTCACTTTAATTCTACAAATAAGCTCTTTCTTAGTTGTATTTTATAGTGAAGAGATAATCATCGGTGTTATTAAACGAATGCAGCTGGTGAACACACAGCACTACACATAGTTTCTTCTTCTCACTCAAAGGCAGCGGTCTGCCACGAGATTGATGTGTGAATCTTGGTTCGAATCCCGGAACCGCCAAGTATGTTTACGTACTATTCTATGTTTATCTGTTTCTTCTTCTCTTTCTTTTCTATTCGAAGACAGCACATAATAGTTTCCAGAGGAAGACAAATAGAAAAATCATGTCAGTATCCAGGCCTGGTCCTAGGGGGGTACGGTGCCCCAGGCGAGCTAGGAATGCGCCTCTCCCCTCAATCCAACTTCCATACAACTTCTTAACAGACATTATCTAAAATTAAATTTGTAGCTACAGTTCATTAGGACTTTGTTGGAGCAAACCGAATTTCATAAAAAAAAATAACTACAAAATTTTTGTGGCTTGCCGAATGGAAGTTTGATAATATTACAGCAAACAATAAGGAAAAAGAATATCTTTAACAAGCCACGGGCTCCCTCCAGGAAGGGGACTCCAGGCGAGTCGCCCAGATTTGCCTCCCCCCGCCCTGTAGTATCAATTCCAATATACTATACATGGCAGAAACTTGCCATTGGAAACTTAACATTTTTTTTAGTACATCGCGTGAGAAAATACTAAAAAAAAATATGTATTTTAGTGACAATAACTAACTTCCACTGTATAATTTTTATAAAAAGCAATATATAATTGTGCAGCATGCAGGTCAATTCCTTTACTTCCATTTAGTTCCTTTTCGTTATAAAACTGAACAAGAGGATGTTGGGGAGAAGATGTTCTCCATTATCAGTAATGAGCATAATCCAAATTTCCTGTGTTGCTCTGTTTTCTTGGTCAACAAGCGAAATAATAACCTTCATATTAATTCTAGCGATCAATCTTGCTAGCTTCTACTATATACAGATATTTACGTTACATGATATTTACTATCTACTGTTATTAGTTATTGGATAATTTAAGGTGACTGTATGCCTAGTTTGTTGCACAGGAAAATTACCTAAAATTGGATGACCTCCATGTGGAAACACTGCTAAAGTAAAGCTTCAGGATTTCTAAACAGGGCTTACATAATTTTGAAGTTGTTCAGAAAGTTATTCGAGAAAGTTGCTATCATGTCATTCTGAATTTTTTGTGAAGTTTATAATGTGTTATCATTTGGCATTGAAATCCAGAGCTCGTGGAAGGAACTCTAAAAAAAAAAAAAAAAAAAAAAAAAAAAAAAGAGATCCTATTGAACGACCTAACACTACACAATAACTTTCCAGGTTATTTTAATTTTTTTTTCTTTTTAATTTCATTAGGGAATCTTGACAGTTTTGTTGCGGAAGATGTTATCCTACAATCGTCCCTTTCTTTTTGTCCAGTTATTCTTTAAACTCATGCTTACAAATAACTCAATTAAGTTCTTAATATTTCGAAAATGAATAATAATGCGATACATAAAAATGCGATAAATAATTTAAGAAAGCGGTTTGTGTCTGTGTTCTTCAGCTTGATAAAATTCTTACTAGTTTTCCGAGTGGTCTTTAACGACATGGGTAAATTATAGTTCTTATTGAAACAATAATAATTTACAAGTAACAAGTAAAACTCTTTAAA
>JAFIDM010005346.1:32804438-32838914 GCA_023159025.1 Thereuonema tuberculata | reverse complement strand
AAAATGAACGACAAATCATATCCAGTTCCGAATTCGAACTCGTATTCTTACTTATCAGCACTTGGGCTACAGAGAGGACTGTCGGGATACCGATTAAATTTCGTAACATTTCTTTTCATTATTTCAGTAATTACAAGATTTTAAGAACTCCAGCGCAAAATGCATATTTCTGTGACAATGTAGTTTGGTATTTATTGCTTTCATAAAATAATCAATTACAATTATGAAGGTCAATCAGAAAACAAGTTTACAATCGCTAGAAATTAAATTCATGAGTTTGTCGTAATACAGGCGATTGCTGAAAAGTCCAATACTGCGCTATACTATCGAGTGGCCTTTCTCGTGAGTATCGTTAGAGGTGCGCGCTGTCATTACGAAATGGCAATCTATTTGAATAACTGGTCTCTTACTGAAATTTCAAAGCAACATCAGAAGAAACATCTTGATCTCCTGAACTGCGATGTGATCATCCATGACCACATTGCCTGACCACACTTTGCACGGAACACAGAACTTGCTGCGAGATTTCCACTGGAAAATTTTGGGATATCCAGGATACAATCCTGATTCCACATGTCAGGTCGGCGCTTCACATCCAATAAAGAGATCCAAAAAGTGGCTACAACAGCAGGGCTCTGACTATACTGCGATTGGGATGGACAAATTTATCAAACATTCTGACAAGTGCCTTTATCGTCAAGGTGACTATGTAGAAAAAGTAGTGCAGGCTATCCGTATCACTTTAAGGTCACCATTTCATTTCCTTCCAATGAAGATTTGCTTTTCGTACACAAGCTTTCTAAACCTTTTTTCTGATCCACCTGCTTAATTAATAACAGCAGTTTAAGAAATGTTTTTATTCACTCTTCTTTCAGGGGCCATCGTCATAAAACGAACTATTTTTCCCTTAATGATATTGGAATTTTATTTTGAAAACAAACTCATAAGTTTACAGAGACTTACGTAAACGTCTTTTTTCACAACATTAATTTTCGACATTTCTTGTCGTAAAACATAAGCAGACAGTAATCTTTTAGCATTGATTGTTCGGATGTGTCTCAAATAACTTTCACCAAAGATTGGAAATAAAATTTTCGTCAACGTCGTCAATATTAGACTCCAGGCACAGGAAGTGTAACGTCTTATTAAGAAGCACCACGAACTTTGTTGACAACAACAAAGATTTTTCTGGGTTTTTTTTTCGTTTCGGATCTCGCAATATTATCCGTCTGCTATATGATGTAAAAGTTAAGTCAACTTAATCAAGCCGTACAATCAAATAACGGCATCAGATTTGCTACAAAACATAACAGAACAAGAATGTGAAACAATAATCCTAAATCGTACTTGTGCTGAAATGATACATACAGTAACCACTAAATCTCTGAAAAAAAAAAAAATGTCAACATTAGAGTTATATTGGGTTCTCTATATTGTGAAGATTGTGTGTTTAGAAATCAGATTTTAATAATAAACTTTGTCTTCTCCAATAGAAATGAAATTTATTTCTGTAATTGATACTGAAGTAAATGATTATGAAAATGCATATTTTATAAAATTGCAAGGTCCAAAATTAACAACAATTCGTGATATGTAAATATAAGGTTTCAAATCAAATAAGGTTTCATGAAATATCAAGATATGTAAATATAAGGTTTGAAAGGTCAGACCTTGTGAACCCGCATTACCATCTGCCATTTACAAATCTATGTTTTTACGTTAACTAAGTTTCAAGCAAATTGGGTATGGAAATTTGAAAAGAAAAATAACATACAGTAGTTTCTTCAATATTTTGAAAGATTCTAAAAATTACAGAAATTGCAAGACAGACTTTAATGAACTTAAAGCAGTCTTATAATATCATAGTTTCGATTTTACCGTAGCTATGTAGAATCTCTACTTATAAAAAAAGCGGTAACGCATTTGACTAACGCCTGAAGAAGTCAGTTTCAATTCCCGAACCTGGCGGTGATCGGGGATTTTTCATGCTGAATTCTTCACCAGGCGAGTCCTAGGCTTGACCTTGCCCTCTTAAAAATAAATATTTCCTTGTCAGGGTTAAAGGTGACCGAGTGTCACCTTTAACCCTGATCAAAGGTGACCATCTGATCTCAACTTAGTCCCGTTGGTCACGAAACGCCTGAAGCTTTACTTCCGCAAGGGCCTCCATAGGTTTGTAGTGGGAAACTTTAACTAAATTTTAAATTATAATATTGACGAACCTTATCTAACGAAAGAAAAAGAAAGATATTAATCTGATTTTGATAAGACTAATTTTAAATGACTAGAAAGATTTCTTTCTTTTAATATTTCTTTTCTGCTTATTTGCAGCCTTTTACCAGTTTGAATGGTGACAAGCCCATCTATATTGAATATACTGTAGTCTTCCCATATATTATCGTAAATAATAGTATCAATACCATTTAATGTATTACAAGACTCTGTAGTAAAATAACCAAAAAAAAAATCCGACTTTATCCAAGTAGAGTAATAATTTTCTTTATGTTTGTAAAAGTGTTTGCAAAATTTTAAGGAAAAAGAGTGACACCCTGTGCATTGATTCACACAGAACTCTTTTTTCTTAATATTTTACAAACTAATAAACCCTATATATTGATTCACATAGATCAGTTGGACCCTGCAAATATTTCACCAGACAACTTCCGTATTGCCTTCTTTTGCACTTTTCACCAGCACTTCGGCGATAATGTGCTAGTTCTCTCCGGTAGTGATTGTGGTGAGTGACAATTTCTCAGCAAATATTGTTGCAATTGAACCAGTATCTTCAAATTTCTTCTTAATAGCAGCAATTGCTTCTCGTTTGGAAGGAAGTCTATATTACTCATCAAATAAACGTAGTGCTACTGAGATGTTGGCCTTCGACTCATAAATAAACTTAATGACAGAACAAGTTGCTTTAATGGCATGAGGAACGCACCACTGTCTAATTGTGAATCACCGTAAGATCACTTACGAGCGTTCAATGTAACGGTGTGCTCGTACTAACATTATGTGCAAGTTCACTATTCCGCTGCCCGCCTTATATTAGGAAACTGTTGAAATCGTATAATATGTCTCGAAAATGGCTCCCAGGAAAAAGCTACAAGTTGATCAGGTCCAAGTGATACACCTTGTATTATATTGAAGTAAATCCATTTGGAAATATAGATTTCGGAATAATCACTTTAAAAATTCCTTCCTGGAAAGCATTTGTTGAAGTTTAACAATTAAGTTTACATATTACATAACATAATACATAATTTTACAAAAATATTTTAACTTATATTATTTTTCAATATTTAAATTAGCAAACAATTCTTGATCTCCATAAATTAAAAACAACTGGCTCATCTAGTAAATCTGTCAATTTGAAAAATTAATATCAGTAATACTAGTAGCGATAAGTTAGAAAACAGCATTGAATCATAATTTGTATAAATCATGAACTGTTATTCTTAATTGCTTTTCATATAATAGCTAACAAAAGAACTACTACTATTTCTTTCTAAGCTTTCAAAGTCATTTTTAAAGTTACGATTGATGGTATGCGGAGCTTAATTTATCTAAGCATTTAGCAATCATACGGTCATAAATCGTAAACGAAATGTATTAAAAACTCTATTTTCTTAAGTTGAATTTATGTAAAACTGAGTGTAGCGGAAAAGAGACGCCTAATGAAGCGGATTCCAGTTGGGAACGGTTTTTCGTAGGCGCCGAAGAGAAATTTCCTGGCCTGAAAACTGGAGGCATTAAGGAATTAAGGGGGAGACAGGCGAGGGGGTCGGCGACACGAGAGACGAGGCGTTTTCTCTGCACCACTTATATTAGTTGGTACCTTATTGCGAAGTGCGAGTGTCTTGAAGGAGAGCCTGCGGCAGTGAAGAAATGACTATACATCCCCAGAGTAAAGGCTTGCATTAAGGGAAGATGGAGGTCTATAATGTCATGTGTTAATACCTAACCGTTTGACATGAAAGCCAATCCGCTTGTTTTCATCGATTGCTCCGAAATCCAGCTGTTATCAGTGTCGTCGTCTCCTTTCAGTCTTTATCACTCTGGGCTTGATGTAGGTCCAAAGCCCATTCGCACTACTCGGAACTTACGTCTATATTGTAATGCGCTTCGTTTAGCAATTACCACTGCACAGCTTTTGATGGTCTTTTCTCGTCTCATTTGTACTAGCTGGCTTGAAGCGAGCGGACTGGGAAGTAATCTAGACTTCGAAATGACGAAACTGTTATATTTGGTTGACAATTTACCGAGTAGCCCATCTAACTTTTCAAGGGAAATGGATACAAAATTAAAAAAGCAAAGTCATACCATACAAAACTTAGCAACTTAAATTATTGTTGTAATGAACTACTCAGCAACTTTCTTCTAAAAAAAACCCACTTTAATCTCTATTTGTTATTATTTTAACGATTTTTTTTTAAATAATACTTATGTTAAATTTAAGTAGAAACTAAAAAATTTACCTTTTTCTTCTTACTAAATTCATTACAAACCTGTACAAATAAAATTATTACAAATTTATACCATTTTTTTTTAAAAAGTTTAACAAAACATAAGGTCATCTCAATTTTTTAAACGTTTTTAATATTGATCACTGTCTAGAAGGGAAAGATTGAAAGATTTATAACTAACATATTAGAAATTTATTCTATATTGGATGTTTAACTTATTCTATATTGGATGTTTAACTTACTATATTACCTTAATTTTGAATATCAATATCATAGGCATTGTAACCATACTTATTATCTATTTTTTCATATAATTTTTAGAATTTTTTTTTAGAGTTTGTTTTTGTTTTTGTTTAATCAGAATAGCTTTAAAAATCTTTAATGAATTACACCCATTCACTTGTGTGGAATTAGAAGCTTTAAAATAAGCGAAAATTTCATGTTTAACTTACATGAAAAAAAAATTTGTAAGATAACTACTAAGGACAGAAAACAGTAATTACTCTAATTTTTGGGGGATTCGCTTAACAAGAAATATTTTAATATAATGTTGTAACTTTATTAAAAATGAATTATAACTATAAAATTGACTGTTAACACGTTATTTAAGGAATATTTTTCTTCGATACATTATAAAAGTGTACCTGAACTCTTCGCTCTAAATGGCTTGGCTTTTTGATTGTGGAATCCATTTTATAATGTAGCTAAATCAGAATTCCCTAATGCCTTTCAAACAATATTTTTCTTATTTATAATTAATTTCTAGTTTTCTCCTTAATCAAAAGAAATGTAAAAAAATCAACTGATAATTTCTTATTTTATTCTCATTCGCCCATTTTAGACAAAGAATATTAGGTGCTTTTCTTATTTCTTTCAATTACTATGAATTAATATGAATTTATTAATTATTTTTAATTAATGTGAATCTTTAATAGAATGGTTGGGAAATGTCTAGACAAAATTACTTTAAACAAAAATAACAAAATATTATAAAAGATAAAATGTAAAAACTAATATCAACGTCTGCAAGATATAGTTTCCGTTCATTGCAGTATTCATTGTGAAAAATATCTAGGAGAACTAAGTATTCTAAAAATAAGAAGAACTAAAAATTATTCTTGTACAAAAAAAAGAATAACTTAAAAATAATATTTGTTATCTGTTGTGGCAATAGCTATAAGAAAAAAAGTTGAGAATTTACGCAAAATTTTGTTACCTTTACCGTTAAAATTTTATATCTCAAATTCCTTACAGTGGAATCTAATACTTTTGGAAATAATTATAATACTATGTTTAACTCCCCGAAGTTTTACGCTTTATTTATTTACATCGAAAATAACTAAGTAATCCTGCAAAGAACTCGATTAATTTCAGCTATTAGTTTTGATAAATCTAAAGAAATATCCACAAAAATCTGTTAGAAGTTCAATTAGCTTGCTTGGTTTTCTTAGTTATTATAATTTGACTCTATAAGCAGTGTATTTGCTTCATTATTTTTTTAATTAACAACACTAGCAATGATACCATTTTTATTTTTTTTTAATTTGTATTAACAAGGACCCACAAAAAATAATTATCTGGTATTTTTTACGCGTAGGATTACATATTATAGTTAATTATAAAATTCTTACGTAAAGACCCGATGTAATAATTTGTTATTACAAAAATTACTTCTAAAATTCTTCCGTAATAATTTCTTATTATAATTTTTTTTTAGAAATCAGCAGTAGGCTGCAGCAGTGCTCGATTCTTGAGATTCAATATGGATTTTTTTTTTCAATATGGATTTCAGAATTGTAAGGTCTTCAAAAATTGCATTTCAATTGCTGCTTCCATTATTTCACAAAGTTTTACTGCAGCCATGGAAACGAATATTTATCTGAATTCTTTGATTCCTAACGTTACTAGGCAAAGTCAGATGGAACAGATTTTTTTCTATCGTCACGACTCCATCACAGCGATTGTTCAAAAACATTACGATATTTCTTAATTTATTTTTTGTCCAATGTTGATCACATTACATGGTCGAAGATTTAATCCTGGATAGTTTTCAACTCAATTCCATTCTACATTAGGACTGTGATTATGTCCCATTTGAACTGCAATCGCAAGGACCAATTGTAAAACTATAAAAAACATTTTCAAAATAATAAAATTCACATGAAAGAAAATGTTAGATGAAAAAAAAATATTAACGGAGAAATAAATTGGTATAAAGTAAATAAAAGTATTTCAAGAGTAAAAGAATTTGAACTCTTACAAGGGACGTGCACGACTCGAACGCTGAGAACGACACGAAAATGTGCGTAGAATATAAATGTGCGTCATCTCAAAAACAGTGGTATGAGTCATTCCCATACAAAACTCAGCTGTTGTCTGCTAGCGCCAACCGACGGTGGCATGTTGTACCTGCACTAACAAGTACATAATCTCAAGATATTGCCACCGAAACCAACAAAATATTGTCAACCTCTTCATATGTATTTCTTTAGGTAATATAAGCTCTTCATACGTTACACAATCGTCATCATCAGACTTCACTCTGTGCGCTACAATCAACTTTTTTCACCGAAGTACAAGCCTATGTTACAATATGCTTGGCAAAAGGCTGGTTATGACATTGGCATACCAATATTATCGTTTGAAAATGTAATTAATGTGGCTTTTACTATTGATTTGCTTGAATGCCGATGTGATGTTGAATGTGAAAAAGTGGCTTTAGTCAGATGTGCATATTGTTCTCTTCCACTTTGCTTTGACCATTTCATTGAAATCCCACACCTGCACTTTGAAGACTGAATAGCTGTACAACACTATCAGGTCAGTAGGAAAAGTTTGTTTGTTAAGATAGCGTAATTATTTTAAGCAGAGGGAAATATAGCAATACAGCCACGACATCGAAATATGTATGTTTTTAGTCCTATTATATCGATATTTTGTTTCTTCGCGTTACCAAATTAATATATTTAATTAATATATTTAATATTTAAGAATCACCTATTCTTCAATAGGTGATCATTCAAATGTCTCTCGTGGTAAGACGTGAGTTTTGTATGAGAATGACTCATACCACTGTTTTTGGCAGGAGCGATTCTAAGCGCATTTTCGTGCTATTCTCGAGATCACGCACTTCCCTTATTAGAATATTTTTGGATAACTATACAAAACCTTCGCGGTTACAGTTATTGTTGTTTGTAATTTTTTATTGGCATCAACATTTTAAGCTATTCACATTTTTTACGAAAATAACTATGCTTATCTAAAACTTGGCAAGAGTTAATTAAAGCTTCTTTACAAATTGCTAATGTATCCTTACAATGGTACACGTGTCATTGACTTATCATTAACGCGAATATTTAAATATTTCAATTCGAAGCATTATTATACAGTGCAACTTGGATAATTCGAACGTCTTTAATTGGAAATCGTGGTTAATTCGAAGATTTCTCTTAGTTCCTTGAATTTCTTATTAAATCAATGTTAAAAAATCGTGGATAATTCGAAGTTCAACTTCTTTAATTCGAAGTTTTTTATAAAAAATTTCGAACCATAACGACTTTTCGGAGTTTCATCGTTAAGAAATTCGACACGTGATAACTGAAATCCCCTTCCCTCCACCGTTCGACACGTGACGCCATTCGACACGTGACGCTTCAGACGCCATTTGAGCTTCCTGCTGTCAGTGTCACCATGTCTTTCAGTAAACCACGCGTATACAAGAATTTAACGTTCGCTGAAAAGGTTGCAGTCATTCGCGAGGTGGAAAAGGGTGTGAAGAAGAAATGCCAAATCGCCAACGAGTACGAGATAGCGCCGAATTTCGTCGATACATTGAATGACAAACCAACGTAAATGAAGCTGTTTTCCGTTCACTAAACATGCTTGGTGATTTTGCTAACCTTAAGCGACTGAATTCTACAAAACAATAAGACATTGCACAATTTTTTGAAAAACTATAATTTCTGTATTGAATGTAATATGTGCCGTAGCTAACGTAATATAAATCGTATTTTGTTTACGTAGTTGTAGTGTTTAAGTCTTTCATACCATGATCTTTCTGAATAAATATTTACTTATTGATAGAATAATCTTTTCAAGCATTCAGTGGACCTGAAATTAAAGTTAAAAGATGTAACTTGTTTAATTCGAAGTTTTCGATAATTCGAAGTTTTGTAGTGGTCCCTTCAGCTTCGAATTATCCTAGTTGCACTGTATTAGTAAATTAACTAATTTTTATTGGTTATGTTGTAATTATTTGGTATTTCGTGGTATTTTTTCTTTTTATCTCCTTTGTTTGCTATTACTTTTCGCTATTCCTTTTTTGTGTTGATTCTGATTTTATTGTTAAAAATCTAATCTTTTATTGTATTTATTATGTCAGGTTTTCAATTAAATTAGTAATCTTAATTTACTTTTATTCCAGCATCAAAAGTTGCAGAAAACATTTGAAATAATTGTATTTATTTCTGTTTGTTAAAACTTTTGTGGTATCGTCACAAGTTAGCCCACAGTGATCTAGCCTTAATCTATTTTAAATTGCTAATAGTTAAATTTGCTACTAGTTAAGGGAAATTAACACTAGCTACTGAGCTCAGCCGATTAATTGGAATTCATTTGCATAGGCATTAAGTTAACTCCTATTCGCGACAAGGTTAATTTTAGAACAATATCACAGTCAAGCAATTTTGTATTTGAAAACTATAGTTAGAATAGAGAAGTAAGTTAAATTACATCGGTTTAATGTTGTTTAAACACAGACAGCAGGATAAATAGATTTCAAGTACGAAATTTGAAAAGTCTTCTTTGTGCTGTCTGTAGTTCAACAATCTTAAACAGATTTAAATGCCATCTCCATTCTAATTATGGAATAAAATTATGAAACGGATATAAAAATAAAAAAAAAGTTACACAAGTATTTCAAAAACAGTTGTAAGCAATCTTTAGAAAACGGCGCGGCGTTAAAAAAAAACTAAAGGAAATAAATCAAAAGTGAGTTCTAAAGAAAAAGTTTTTGAATTTTTTTTTTCTTTTGAATAGACTTTTGATTTGTTTATATTTGGAATTACTTTAAAGACCAAAAATAAATCGATATTAAACTTTTCCCGGAAAATTTTTTTTTTACCAAAATTACTAGAAACTAAATGAAAGTTGATGTCCTATGTCTTGCTCCAGGATTAAGTTGAGATCGGATGGTGTATTCGGTAGCTTGAAATACCCGGAATGAATCCCATGAGCCATTTGACAGACGGCTTGGATACCCTAGGGCGCGTATGGAAAAGAATTTATCTGTTAAATTCCCTGCTGAGGTAAACAATAAGGTCACCTTTAGATCTCGTTGGACCATCTCGTGCCTGGTTACATGCAGTGATACGGTCAGGCAGAGAGTCAAACAAACGCTGTATGTTGTCTTGCGCAGATTTGCCCAAAGTTCTTGCAAATAATGCTCCAGATCACTGCTATATGGAGACAGTTGGCTTACCTTCTGGCCCCGGACATGCCCTATTGTCGACATATCAGGCGAGCGGGCAGACCAAAGAAGTGTCGCAACATACAGTCATGCACAGTCCTGTGAAACCGTACCTGTGAGCGGAGAAGCTTTAGATTGCTAGAAAATTGCTCCTTTGCGCCCAGGCAAGAAAGGCAGCACATGAGGCCGCAGGATCTCCTGAACGTACCGCTGTCAATGCCCCTCATAGCGCTACTACATTGGAACGACAATCATATGCGGTAGCACCTCAGACGTTCAGTGGCAGCTTTATTCCGCTGTAAAGTAAGGTTATAGTGCTCAAATCATGAAACAATGGTCATCCGTTCTCTACAAAAGCGGAAGTCGTTGCTAAAGACAATAAGTTGCTAGTCCATGGGATTCCATTTGCTTTCTGCTGACACTCCTACAAATGCCGACGATTTTGAGGTGTTAAAGGTACAAAAGGAAGAGGCGTGTAGAATGCAGATTTACCTCTGCTAGATGTCTGATAACGGTTCTGGCTGAGACAGGTTTCCCTTGTGACACACCACGTGTCGCTGGATAGTGGACAAGAAAGCCATTGGATCTTTTTTTATACCTCTCTGACGATCATACGATCCTCTCTCCTGGTAGTCTCTCAGAACCGATGCCTTTTCGTGTCCATTGCTCTCAACACGATCTGAACGCCTAAATGCAGTCAATTCACCGCGCTGCCCAGACTTCCTCTTGCAGCCCAATGATGTGGCCTTCTCTCAATCTGCATGAGTTGTTCTTACTGACATCTAAGGCATCTTCGCGGCATGTTGATCGCTCACAGATCTCGCCTGATCACCTTACAGTGCATGTAGACTCCACTGGCGGGTGTACTTTATAAACTCAACGGCTTGCGATTACAACGCCTCTGTAGGACGAGCGGTCATGTGCAATCGTACCAAACGTTATTCAGTGGCATATCTATCATCGCCGTAGCTATTTGCTTACTTTTGAGTTTAAAGAATGATTTTTTTCTTGGTCGCAATTTTTTTTATCAATGAGTGTATTAGCTGCCATTGCAAAAATCTAAGAATATTCCTACGTTTTGTGAAAAAGATGATATTTCTATTTTCGATTTATCATCCTTGCTTATGTATATATATGTGTGTGTGTGTGTGTTTATAGTTAAAGAAATATTATAATTACTGTATTTCTAACTTCTTTTTCTTTTCTGAAAAATAAATGTTACTTAGGCAGTAGGGGAAGTGTAAGATAAGATTAATGTTGAAAAGTAGGCAATTTTGTCCAAGCTGCTCCCGAATTTTTTAAAATAGCAACCGAAGCGTGCTCTTGACATTTACAGTTACTGGGTAGCTGACAGATTGTGTCTTTTTCATTTTTATTTTTCCCAACTGCTGTAATCTACCACAAGAAAGTTATTCGTTTGTCTAGTTGACATCTCTCCCTTACAAAAAATAACGCTTTAGAAAATAAAGCACAAGTCATCAATAGAGCCATCTATGTTGATGGTCCCATTGCGGCTGGAAATGAATTATGAGCAAAGAGCAAATTAATTGCTACTGGGAGACTGGCGTAAACTTCCCCTGAAAGGAACAAAGTAATGGTAAGTACAGAAAGCGTTGTTGAGGTTATTTTTTGGCTTTTGCAATATCCAGTTCATTTAGCAACAAAACAGTACCTTCGCATTATTACTAAAGCCTCAGAACGGCGTTGATAAAAAAAAAAAAAATTTCTTATCTTAGCAAAGAATAAAATAAATTAGAATTAAACAACCGTATGAAAAACAAATAGCTTTAACTTGTCTATCTCGTTAATCGATTCTTAGAGGGAAAAAAAATGCTTACAATGAAGTTTAAAGTTTACAGGATTTAACATAGTCATTTAACATGTAAACACATTAGTATGACAAAAGAAAGAACATATCAATAACCTAATAGTTATTTCACAATAGTGGAAATGCATTTTGCTTTCGTTTCAAATAAAATGCTGCGCCGTTGTCATAGGGTTGTAGCAGTCTATTATAATAAAGAGATGTCCTTTGTAAAGAATTATTATTCATTATTTTTAAACAAACTTAGAATAATAAATATTTATAATTTCTTTTAAAGAAAGAAAAATATTAAAGAGATTCAGCAAAATAGAAGAAATAGAAAGAATAAGAACAGTTGCTTCAAACCGTACTGCTCTTTGTACAAGAATAAGCATTGGAATTGGATGGAAGCGCCATACAAATCTCAATATATAAAAAGAAAAGTTCTGACTCACTGACTGACTCATCAACGCCCAGCCCAAACCCTTGGACCTAGAAAGCTGAAATTTTGCACAGAGGTTCCCTTTATGATGTACACCAGGAATAAGGCGGGTTTTTCGAAATTCCCACGGGATAGGGAATAATAAGGATTTATATTTTCGCTTTAAAATGACCATGAAGTGTGTGGTGGCCAACCCGCAAGACATTTGAATTATCCGGAGAAAGCCACAAAGGGCTGGGAACTCGCAAATTTTTCGATCTCTATATTATTTAATTTCCTAATTAAATAAACATTTTTTTATGCTATGTACCCGGCTAGTAGTAAAATAAACCATTGCCACCCTAGTTAGCAATTTTAAGATGGAATTGTTTATAAATTTACGAAATATTTTTGAACTAAAAAGTTATTTTTTAATATGTAATGAATTTATGGATTACTTTATTCCCTGGAAGCAGCTTTTTGGTGGAAATGAAACAAATTACAATTTTGCTTCGTCTAAAATGAAGATCTGTAATAAAATGACTTAATCTTTATTCAAAAACTGTCAACAGTAAATGAAGTAACAGATTTTAATAGTAAAAAGTTTTGTTTTCAGTACATTGGAAACGATTTTATTGTTTCGTATTCACTTAAGATCTTTGGAAACTTGCTTCACTCATCCAAGATTTTTAAATGAAAGAAAAAGAGGCAAAAGACCTGAAGTCCAAAAATATGAAATATTTGACTTCATTGCACAGGAATACAGTTTGCAATAAAAAAATGAAGTACTATGAATGGAACTTTGTAAATGCCGTTTGGCGGAAGAGAATTGGCATTGATTCAAATTTCATGTAAAAAAATATTTAACAATACAGCATCATGGTTACATTATTAAACATTATTATTTACAAAACTAGTTTATTACTTAATACTTCCATCTATTAAACAGCAGCAATATTTCGCAATAAGACTTTTCCTGCTTCGCCAGGCTTACATTTTGGAAAAATAAAGCGAAGCAAATCAACAAAGAAAAACTTAATTCAAAATACAACAAAGAGAAAAACATATTATTCATTTTTTATTATATATAAGAAAAGCATATATTCATTATCCTAATACAAAGAGAACATACTGCTCATTTTTTATCATAATAAATGTTTGATATTTGAATTATAATTATTTAAAATTAATTTTTTAAACATTGGAAGCATTGAATTCAAAGTTGTATTCAATGCTTACAATGCTTTAAAAAATTATTTTTAAATAATTATGATTGAGATCAAATATTTATTATTATAAAACATGAGCAGTATGTTCCCTTTGTATTAAGGTAATAAATATATGCTTTTCTTCATTGTAATCAACAATGAGCAATATGTTTATCTTTGTAATAAGTGAAATGAGCAATATGTTTTTCTCTTTGTTGTATTTTGAATTAAGTTTTTCTTTGTGATTTGCTTCGTTTTATTTTTCCAAAATGTAAGCCTGATGAAGCAGGAAAAGGCTTTCTGCGAAGTATTGCTGCTGTTATTAGATGGAAGTATTAAGTAATAAACTAGTTTTGTAAATATGAACTACATTATTATCTTTCTTGGAAAACATTATTATTACTGTTATTAGTAACTGAGCTTCCTCTGGCTATTATCTAAAATGATACAGGAAGTGGCATGAGGTGAAAAAAGTCTTGATGTTTTCTTGTGGCAGCTCGCGCCAAACTTTCTGCAACTGCTGCTTCAAATGTCGAATATCGATGATGGAAGCACTTGATATCAAGTATTTCCCATACTTGCTCGATGGAGGACAAGTCTAATGATCTGGCTGGCCAAAAAAGAGTCTGAATTGCATTCCAGTCGCTGTTGGGAATGTGTACAGTGACTCGACATCCATTATATTTTTGGAAAATTTGCTCCTAGGAGGAGTAATACGAAAGGTAAAACAAGGGGTTGCAGGACTTCTTGCACTTATCACTTCCTGTTTTAAGTTCCTCGAACTACCGGAAGTGAAGAAGTGATTTTATAAATAATCATTCTCCGCAGGTTTAGACCAGCGATAATAACTATGTGCTTTTAGAAAATATTGCGGGATTTCAGCATTCCCAGTCGTACTCCTTACGTGGATGTAATGATAATCTGTTATAACACAGAAGTGGGGGCTCATCTCTAAACCCAATACGAGACCATTCAAAAATATCTAATGTCTCTCCAGAAGGCATCATCCTATACAGAACTTCGACGGCTGCGTTGTAAAGGTACATCTCGTAATAAGCAACGGGAATGAAGCCCGGTGTCTGCAATTCTTCTGCAATAGTGAGGGTAGATACCGGTTTTTATACACTGACGTTGAATTGAAAAAACTCACTAATGAAAAATTAGTGAAAACCTCATGTGCCAGTACACCCAACAAGACGCTAAAACTTCTTTTTCAATTTGGGAATAATTTTGATGTGTAGAAGAAAGGGATGCTGAAGCATGGGCAATAGGATGAATACCAGGAGAAATTAGAGGCCCAAGGCACTCTTAGAAGCATCAAATGACATAAGTTGTTTGTTTGGATAAAAGTAAAGTAAGACTGGCGAAGTACTAATAAACGATTTTAATTTGTTAAATTCCAACTCATGCTTATCAGACCATAACCACACACTATTTTTAGTCAGTACCTGACCTAAGTTAGTAATTTCTTTTAATAGATCCTTGATAACATTCCAAGATCTGGAATCTTGCCTAGAAACCTTTGCAGTTCCGTAACATTATAAGAAATTGGCATATTTCAAATGGATTCTACCTTAGATGGATTTCCATCTATGGAAATGCCTGACTCATTAAAAATGAAACCCAAGTATTTGACATCCTTAAGACATTCTCGGGTTACATTTATTAAATTTACTACTTAGGTCTTGAGGTTTTTTAAAACATGTTTTAGATGAACGTAGTGTTCTTGTCTTGGACTTGCCGTAAATAAGAATATTATCCATCAGAATTTTTAACCCTGGGATATCTCCAAAATGCTTAATCCTTTCTCTATGAAAAATTTTGGGTGCTGCATTATTACCAAAGGCTAACTAAGAAAACGATATTTTTTTGAGGAGTTACAATCGTGTACAGTTTAGATGACTCATGATCCAATTTTAATATCCGAAGATCCGAATTTGCATCTAAGATCGAAATATATTTTGCACCACACAGATCAGACTTAATATCAACCGTAATAGGAAATGATACGGTTGTGAGAATCGTTTTGTTAAGCTTACATTGATCTAAACCTCGCCAGATCGCAAAACAGCGTCAGACAGCTTTTCCAGTCACTTGGTAAACAATTTGGTCTCACCCATTGTTGTTTATTAATAAATCAAATGCGCAGTTTGAATTTTTTTTAAAAATTCATTATGGCCGGCAAACGGCTAGCGTATGAATTTTCTCAATAGTGAGTTTTTTATTGTTCATTTTTTCTTTTGAAGTACCACTGCACTTCTGATGATAAGAAAAATTGAAGAAAAGTGACTAATGTTCAACAAACGTAGATAGGAAGTGAATCTCGGTGACGGAAAGAAAGACGTGAACTGTAGCCGGTTCTCTTTCTCAACGTTCGGCGACCACGTTGGCCTTTACTTTGATTCTTTCCTTCGCCAAGATCCACTTCCTGTCTACATATAATGAAAAATTAGTGAGAAAACTCATGTACCAGCCTTTGTCGGCCTCAATGAATTGTTTTAAAGCATAAAAATTCAAATTGCGCATTTGAATTAGTAAAACAACAATGGGTGAGACCAAATTGTTTACCAAGTGACATCCTAGAACAGTTGTGTGACGCTCTTTGGCGATCTGGCGAGGCTTAGATCCACGTAAGCTTAACAAAATGATTCTTAGAACGCATTATCCATTTCCTAGCATGGTTGATATTAAGTCTGATCCGTGTGTTGCAAAATATATTTCAATCTTAGATGGAAATTCAGATTTTGGGATGTTAAAATTGGCTGATGAGTCATCTAAACTGTTGCTTCGATTGTTTTGGTCACAAAGTATTTATTTTTCTCTTTCAACATTTCCAAAAGCTTTTAATATTCCTAGAAAACGGGAACTGTATTCACGGTAGTAGATGAATGCCAATAACATTTTCATTATTATTTTACGAATTATGAATCATCCAATATTTTGTAATATGGTGATATCTGATTGCGAGTAACACAGAATTATTATGCAATAAAAATTCAAAGTTCATGTAAACAAAGACTATTATTGCGAATTATCCATGACATCTTTTGTATTTTAAAATGTAATACTAACTAGTTTTACAAGCAATCTTTGGTTTATGTTGAATTTTTATTGATAAATAAACTAAAGAACTTCTGTCAAATTTTAAATTTATAATCAAAATATAAATAAGGTAATACTAAAGCAAAGATTCAGTTTTTTTTAGAAAACTTAATATGTAAACAATTGAAAACTTAGGTTGTAATTTCTTCAATCATTGAAACTATTTTAGAAACTGTACAATTTCTCAAAAAACTAACATATTCGACAAAAAGATTTTGAAGCGGTTAAGTTTACAGCTAATGGAGAGTACGACCAATTTTAAGGATCAATTTTACAAAGTAGCATTGTTAATGCTGTACTGCATGTCGATACTGTAAACCCCTTAAGTAGAAATTATCCGAACGCAAAGTCTAACAAAAAATACTTAAAAACAATGTAGATGTAAGATATCGCATGTTTTTACCTATTACGGAAAACTAGCTGAAAGTACCCGGTATTGCCCGTGGAAGGGGATGAGGGCGAGGAGAGGGTTGGGAGTCCTGGCTCAATTTTCTGACAACCCTATCAAACCAAACCATTACACTCGTGGGAAAAGAATTATTTAGGTATGAAATTCATGGAAGGTCTGGGATCAAACAGTCTCCTCAGGCACTCAGATGGACGACTTACACATCAGACGACGGGATCTTGATTTTGAGCGGTTTTAAAATTTTAATCAATTAGCAAAATATTGTAATAAGTGCGGCTAAATACAATACAAATCGAACGACTAGAGATTCTATGGATTCTTTAACCCAAGGAAGTATGTGATTACTTTTTGTGCTTTTGTTCTTTTGATATAAAAGGTAAAACAATAATTGGCATTCAACTACTACCATGAATACAGTTCCCGTTTTCTAGGAAACTTAAAAGCTTTTTGAAATGTTGAAAGAGAAAAATAAGTATTGTCAGTACTTCAATGTCACTGTTGTTGTTTTGAGCAATATTTCTGAATAATTTTCGATTTTCTAGGAATAGAAATAACAGCAACAATTTTCTTTGTTTATTTATTTCCCATGATTGCCAAACTCATTCATAACATTTTTTGGGGGAGTATTAATATTATTTAGGTAATTATTATTTATTTAGATGATTATTAACATATTTGTATTTTTGATAATTGTATAAGTTTTATTTAATATCGCAATTTGTTTGTTATGTTTTTAACTATCAAAAAGTGGTTTATTGCATCTTTTATGCTTTAAATAAATCTTCAGACTTTTGCTGAGTGGAACACAGAAATGTAGCCGAATTCTTAAAACAATTTGCTATAAGGGAACATTCGTAATACACTATTTTGTTGTGCAGTAAAGAAGTTAGAATTTTAAGTTTTAGTCATGTTATTACTCAACTTCTTTTATGGTAACTTGCTCTAATATTTTCATCTCAAAGCTGTTCCAGGATGTCACTTGGTAAACAATTTGTCTCACCCATTGTTGTTTATTACTTATTCAAATGCGCAGTTTGAATTTCTATGCTTTAAAAAAATTCATTATGGCCGGCAAACGACTGGCACATGAATTTTCTCACTAAGTTTTCAATATTGAGTTTTTTATTGTTCATTTTCTCTTTTGAGGTACCACTGCGCTTCCGATGATTAGAAAAATTGAAGAAAAGTGACTGAGCGTCCAAAAAACGTAGATAGGAAGTGGTTCTCGGTGAGGGACAGAAAGCCGTGAATTGAAGCCGGTTCGTCCTCTACTACTTCTCAGAGTTCGGCGACCACGTTGGCCTTTACTTTGATTCTTTCCTTCGCCAAGAACCGCTTCCTGTCTACATATAATGAAAAAGTAGTGAGAAAACTTATGTGCCAGCCTTTGTTGGCCTCAATGAAATTTTTTTAAAGCATAAAAATTCAAACTGCGCATTTTAATTAATAAACAACAATGGGCGAGACCAAATTGTTTACCAAGTGACATCCTAGAACAGTTGTTTGAAGCTCCGATCTGGTGAGGTTTAGATAAGCTTAACAAAACAATTCTTAGATCGCATTTTCCATTTCCTAATATGGTTGATACTAAGTCTGATCTGAGGGGTGCAAAATATATTTTAATCTTAGATGGAAATTCAGATTTTGGGATGTTAAAATTGGCTGATGAGTCATCTAAACTGTGTATCTTTGTAACTCCTCAAGAAAGATACCGTTTTTTTAGATTGTCCTTTGGTATTAATGCAGCACCTGACATTTTTCATAGTTAAATGAGGAAGCTTTTTGGAGATATCCCAGGGTTAATAAAAACGATGGATGATTCTCTTATTTATGGCAAGATAAGAACACCATGCTCATCTTGAACAAGTTTTAAAAGGCGCTCAAGAATTAAGTAGCAAATTTAATAAAGATAACCCAAGAATATGTCTTAAGGAAGTCAAATACTTGGGTTTCATTTTTAATGAGTCAGGAATTTCCGGAGATGGAACTCCATCTAAGTTAGAAATATCTAGTAAGATTCTGAGGGCGCTTATATAGATTTGAAGATTTCTATTGAACCATGGGAGTGATTATGATGTTTCTTCATAACTAATCTTTAATCGTTTGCTAATCTAATGGGAAGATAGGTACATATAGATTTCATTCAAAGATGACAATTCTTTCAAGGTGCTTCGGTTTTTTTGGTCACAAAGTATAGTTTTAATTTTACCAATATGCAATTATAGATAACACTGAAATTATCAGTAATAATGAACTTTTTAAAGCAATAAAGATGCAATAAGCCAGTTTTTGATAGTTAAAAAAATAACAAACAAATTGCGATATTAAATAAATGTTGTACATTTATTAAAGAGATGATTATCTCTTAATAATCATCTAAATAAATAATAATTCCGTAAAAAATATTATTAATCCTCCAAAAAATATTATGATTGAGTTTTGGGAATCATGGGAAATAAATAAACAAAGAAAATTGTTGTTTATATTTCTATTCCTAGATAATCGAAAATTATTCAGAAATATTGCTCACAAGGGAATGGTTAGGCTTGTCAGTCCGAAACATCCCTTCAAATTTTTATCATTTATTCAGGACCTTAAGTAATTGACGTATACCAAATTTTAGCTTCTTCTTTACAGTGAAAGGGGGTTAAATAAAATGCTAAAGTTACAATGTGACGTCATCATTCTTTGGGAGCCACACGTGACGTCATGCTTCTCCCGTGCCTGCTACAGCGTTCAAGGTCGAAACGAAGTGAAGCCAAGAAAAATACTTAACTTTTAAAAAAACACTAAATTTAATTACTGTTTATAAAATAAAAGCAATAACTGAAAAGTGTGTATTTTAAAAGAAAGTAATTTTACATAAAAAAAAAAATAAAGAATAAAATAAACAAAAAAACAACATAATTTACAATTGAAAAATTAAAGAAAAACCTAAATAAAGTTAAACGTAATATTATTGGCATGTTATAAATACAATTACAAATAAGAATAATGGCCGTAAATAGAATAATAATAATAATAATAATAATTTAAAGAAATTAGGAAAAAATAAAGGAATGGAAAATGTTTTAATTAAAAATGGAAATTTAAGAAACATTTCAAAATTGTGTTACTGTGGAACTAACATGTTTCTAAACATTGACGTCACAGCTAATGTTTAAATTACTACTGTTAATAATAATTACATTATAAAAGAATTATAACATGTCTTCGATTTTAGTATAAGTATAAAATCGATGGCTTTATAACCCTAACTATATATGAAATTATAGCAATAATAAAAAATAATCGAGTAAAAACTATAGGTCTAGATTATCTGTCAACAATAGAATCAAAAACTTCCAATAATTACTTTGCATTATCTTAAATATATCTATTCTTGAATTTCAAATTATTTTATAGATTAGAATTTGTCTATTTAGATTTATTTTTATTTTAACGAAAGTAATTTCCATTTTTCATTAAAACATTTTCTATTCCTTTATTTTTTGCTAAATTCTTTAAATTATTATTATTATTATTATTATGATTCTATTTACGGCCGTCATTCTTATTTGTAATTGTATTTTTAACATGCCAATAGTATTTTATTTAACATTATTCAGGCTTTTCTTCAATTTTTCAATTGTAAATTATGTTGTTTTTTGTTTATTTTATTCTTTGTTTTTTATTCTTTATTATTTTTTTTATGTAAAATTACTTTCTTTTGAAATACAAATGTGGCCACACTTTTCAGTTATTGCTTTTATTTTATAAACAGTAATTAAATTGAGTGTTTTTTTTAAAAGTCAAGTATTTTTCTTGGCTTCACATCGTTTCGACCTTGAACGCTGCAGCAGGCACGGGAGAAGCATGGCATCACGCGTGGCTCCCAAATAATGATGACGTCACTTGTAACTTTAGCATTTTATTTAACCCCCATTCACTGTAAAGCAGCAGCTAAAATTTGGTATGCGTCAACTACTTAAGGTCCTGAATAAATTATAAAAATTTCAAGGGATGTTTCGGACTGACAAGCCTAACCATTCCCTTGTCAGAACTACAACAATGACATTGAATTTCTGGCAATACTTATTTTTCTTGTTCAACATTTCAAAAAACTATTAAGTTTCCTAGAAAACGGAACTGTATTCACGGTAGTAGATGAAGGCCAATTATTGTTTTACCTTTTATATCAAAAGAACAAAAGCACAAAAAGTAATCACATCCTTCCTTGGGTTAAAGAGTCCATGGAACCTCTAGTTGCTCGGTTTGCATTATATTTAGCCGCAGTTAATACAATATTTTGCTAAATTAATTAAAATTTCAAAACCGCTCAAAATCAAGATCCCGTCGTCTGATGTGTAAGGCGTCCATCTGAGTGCCAGAGGAGACTGCTTGATCCCAGACCTTTCATGAAATTCAGACCTAAATAATTCTTTTCCAACGAGTGTAAGGAATAATCAATATTTTGTAAAACGGTGGTAACTGATGGTTAGGTTAAAGCTTTGGAAAAGGAAAATTTAAAAATGTAATTTGGAATCCAGAACAATATGGCAGAATTATTATGAAATAAAAATTCAAAGTTCATGTAAATAAAGACTATTAATGCGAATTATTAAATATTAAAAAAGTATAAATTATTAACTACACACCATGACATCCTTTATATCTTAAAATGTAATACCAACTAGTTTTACATGCAATCTTTAGTTTATGTTGAATTTTTATTGATAAATAAAGTAAAGAACTACTGTCAATTTTTAAATTTGTAATCAAAATATAAATGAAGTAATCCTAAAGCAAAGAATAAGTTTGTTTAGAATACTCATTATTTAAACAATTCAAAAGATAAGTTGTAATTTCTTCAATCATTGAAACCATTAAATAAGCTATATAATTTTTCAAAAAAATAAATATTCGACAAAAAGATTTTGTAGTGGTTAAGTTTACAGTTAATGGAGAACAGGAGCAATTTTAAGCAAGACACAAAGTAGCATTATTAGGTGCACATAGATACTGTAAACTCCTTAAGTAGAAATTATCCGAACGCAAAGTCTAGCAAAAAATACTTACAAACTATTTATTTGTAAGTTATCTTGTATAAATAAATCCATCAACAAATCATCCTTTGTGGAAAAAACTTCTTTATTCTATGACAATATTCCAAATGATTTTTTCAATCATTCTTCTTCAGGCCACAGGTAAAAGAGGAAAAATAAAATAAACCTTCCTCTTATTACCTAGTAATCTTATGTTTTTACCTATTATGGAAAACTAGCTGAAAGTACAAGGCATTGCCCGGGAAGGGGATGAGGGCGAGGAGAGGGTGGGGAGTTCTGGTCCACCTTTCTTGACAACCCTATCAAATCATACCCACCCTAATTGTTTTACAACAATATTTGTGTAGTTTCCATTGTCGCTACCAGGTCCATTAGTGTTGCTATTTGACACCTTTTCACCCTCTTGGGGGTAGTTAAGCATTGTCCAAGGTAGGCTATGATTTCTGCAGGGTATTAGTGTGTATCTCTGCAAAATTTGGTTTCGATCAGTCAAACGGAAAATTGTATAGAGAAACATATAAATTTTGACTTTTATATATATCTGTAGATGTATAAATAAATAACATTAACCTTTCATTTAGTAATAATATCTGTTAACATTTTTCTAGTAAAGTAATTGCTCCAGGCTCTCTTTAAAGTAAATTAATAACTTCAATAAAAGAATCAACAAACCTTCTTTAAATAGATATTCAGACTTTTGTTGAGTGAAACAGAAAAATAAAACCCATTTCTTGAAGAATTTTTTATAAGGAAACATTTTTGTTACTATATTTTGTTGTCGAACTTTGTACTGATCAGGAAAGAAGTTAGAATTTCAATTTTTTATCCTGTTATTTCTCCACTTATTTTATGATAATCTGCGCTAATATTTTCATCCCAAATCTTCAGATAAATGTCTTTACTTCACACTGAAATCTATACAATTCAGAAATATATGGTCATTTACAATGCAAGAGGTTATGTAAAGATCCATTCCTCAAAATACATACACCTCTATAAAAGAGATAACATCTAGACCTTTCTGTGCCGTTCTTCTACGTTGTGAATGGGCAAATCGATTAAAAGCATTTGTGTTTCAAATGCGATTCAGTTCGTTACTTCGGAAATTGGAGAGGGCGGAAATGGTAACTGGTGAAGAAAAAGAGAAATAAAACAAAACAGAAGAATGTAGAATGAAAAGTTTTGGCTGCACTTTGCCTCTCTTATGGGCCAGAGCTAAGTCCTTTAAGTCGTGGCAGTAGTGAGTGAATACAACTTAAGGGATGCAATTAGACTTAGCGCAAATGGAGTGGAACAGATCAAAGTGACCATATGTAACTCAGAAAAGCTTCTCTGTGTATTCACTGAAGGGCATCCTTCAGTAGTTTTCCCTTGGTATTGCTAGTATTTCATGTTTTTTTTTCTTTGAACACACTGAAATGGAGCTTCGTAAAAAAAAAAAAAAAAAGATTGGAGCTAAAATTTTAGGAAAAAAGAAACTTTTCAGACGGTTATTTCTGTATCATTGAAAAAGTTTATACTTAAAGTCTCTTTATTGGATTGTTAAAATTTTCGTTTCAAATTTTTTAAAATAAAAAATACAAAAGGATAGAATATACACTGTCCGGCCATTTTATTAGGTACACTCCGGCTGTGCGCATGAATGTCTTGACCCGTCGTGTCTCACAACAACTCTTCAAGACCGTGGGGCAGTGTTATGATGTGGGGAAAGTTTTCCTGGCACACGTTAGGTCCATTGATACCTCTGGAGGCTAGAGCGTACCTAAACATGGTAGCTGACCTGGTGCAACCGTACATGTTACAGTTTATCCTCATTCAGATGACTACTTCCAGCAGGATAATGCACCGGTGCACAAAACCCGCATCATTATGGGATGGTTTGAGGAACACGACGATGACTTTTCCTTGCTGCAGTGGCCCGCTCCTTCCCCGGATCTCAGCCCGATTAGAAATTTGTGGGATGAGCTGGAACGGGGTTTTCGCTCCAAGGCTACACCTCCATTAAATCTTCAGGACTGCGTGACATACTCATGTCGGCATGGTACACAATACTTCAACATCTTGTGGAATTCATGCCTCGACGAATTGAGGCTGTTTTGAGGGCTAAAGGAGACCCAACACGCTACTAGCTATGTGTACCTAATAAAGTGGCCGGACACTGTATATTATTTCATCTTCGGAGATGAACAAAATAAAATTATATGTTTAATATCATTTGTTAACAACAGTTAAAGCCTCATCGATAGAAAGAAAATAGTATTTTCGCGAAAGTAAACAAAGGAAGCCCGTATATTTCCTTGAAATTAAGATTTTTAGTAAAAGATTTGAACCAACAGTAAGAATAAAAGAACCATCAGAATAAAAGAAGAAATTTCTACAAAAAGATGAAACTGCAATTTTCTGGTATTTGTCTTCTTAAAGTTCAAATACTGACGATTTCAATGTTGTAATATTTACGAAGTATGCATTAATATTATTAAAACTAAAAATTCTTAAAACTATTGCACAGTTTCTTAGGCTGTATTTTCTAAATTGTATTTCTAAATATGAATAAACAAGTACGGAAAAAAAATTTCAGGGACCAATGAAAGCTTGAATCATAAAAATATCGTTTAATAAGCTCTTCAATTATCTTTTTTTTGTTTCTTTATCATGTAAAGCAAATCAGAATAACATCCGTCTGTGACATTTGTACATAAAGACCACATCATTAATTTTTCAAGTCACATCAAAGTATAAGGAAAGCAAATAACTGATTAAATTGAAGCATGTACAGTATGGTCGAAAACAAACGGCACTGACAACATGAAAGGTGGCACTGCGAGTTGAACAAGTAGGCGATTCGGAACAAGTTGTATTCGGAACAGGAATGATTGTGGATGTGACATCAATCAGTGTTGCTGTGAAAATGATATTAACTGTTGAAGAGAAAGTGTTTATTGTGGAGCACTATATTTTATCATACGGAATAGGACGGAACAGGCCGTGGCAATGGACCTAGCCTGCTACATGAATTTCGGGAGCTACTGAATTTTGGGAGCGTTTTAACCGTTCAGCATCCACGAGCAAGGCTATGCTATCCCTCGTCGATAAATTCCGTCGAATTGAAAGTGTAATCACACAGCGGAAAGGTGCTTCGGCCGTCCCGTAACAGCAACCACGAATGAAAATCACGGCCGACTTTTTGAGCAAATGTTGCAGTCGCTACAACGACCCGACGAACGGAAGTTAAATTGGACTTGAGTCGAACATCAGTTTATGTTTAAAACCATTTGTGGTTCACTTACAAGATACTGACTGGCTAACTACTGAAACCTGTCGATAAAGTAGCAAGAGTCGTGCTTCCATATTAGCAATGGTATATTACGATCCCGGATTTTTGGCTAATGTCTGGTTTTCGGACGAATGTCATGTTCATCTGAATGGCTTTATTCAGATAAATTATCTGAATAATAAACAAACAACTCGATTTCTTGGTTTTGCCCGACCAGACACCATTATTGAAACACCACTCCACAGTGAACGGGTGACGACATAGTGTGCGGTCTCTGGAAACCGTAACTGGTAACTGTAAATCAGGTGCTTTATAGAGAACAGGTAATCACGCCGTTTCTCAGGGATCTCCAACGTTTCTGCCGAGCACGACACCTACGTCTTCATTCCCAGTGGTTTCAACAGGATGGGGCTACGTGTCACACGGCGAGGGAATTACTTCATGACATCTTCGGAAATCACGTGCCATCCCGTGGAGCAAACATACCCTATCACTCATATTCCCCTGATTTAACTCCACCTAATGAGTACGTTTGAGGAATGCTGAAGGAGATGCTTCTTCAAGGACAACCTCCGGCAAACATTGCTGAGCTGCGACAAAAGATTGTGACAAATTTTAGGGGAACGGAACAACCTCTCTTCCAGAACATGGTGGACAACCTACGAAACCGCTACGAGTATTGCTTAGATCACCAAGGAGATCACATTTAACATATATTTGTTAACAACCACTGTTGATTATTCATCGATTGTAGCATTTTCTGTTCAAATAAGTTCAGTGTCGTTTGTTTTGGGCCATCCTGTACTTACGAAAAACAAGCATAACATCACTTCAGTTACTATTTCTCAGACTTTATGCACTACGACCACAAGAACAGCATCAGTAGAGCAAAAACAAGTTAATGTTTCTAAAAGATATCATTCAGATTTTCATTCTAATTAGAACAAATTTAATAGTCTCACTAAATATTACATAAATATTATGGGTAATAAGTGATAAATGTAAAATTTTATTACAATACCTTAAATTAATATACAGTTGTTTATTTCTGTAATAACAATTCAACAATTACAATAACAATAATATTTGCACGACGAATGCAACTGTTATTTCGTTTTGTAAATTCAGCTTACTTCATTTTTCAAGACTGAATTTCTCACAGAATTTGTCAATTTTCCAATACAACTCAAAAACAGTTCCGAGAACTTTCATTGCTGCCTTTCTGTTTCTTCCAGGAAAATGGAAGAGAAAATGATTGAAGAGATTGAATGACAGAACAGCTAAGTAAATCTTTTGCGTTATTTTTTTATATTGTATTTGCTATTAATTTGCTATTAAACAAATTTTCTTTGAAATTATAATTTCTCCTTACCATGAAGTTTACCATTAAAACCAACCTGCAGATTTTCATTCCTTAAAATAGTTGGATGCATGGTTTTACTGTTTTCAAAATGTATTTATTAGTTAAAACAAAAAATACTATTAAATCGACCAATACGAAAGGAAAATATTTATTCAATTACAATTATATTTTTTTTAAGAATTTTTAAGATGCTTTTTTTTTACATCATCTTGACGATTGTTGCTAATAATTTGACGATCGTTGCATTCGCAACGTAAACATATATATATAGTAGAACCTCATTATAACGGACTAATAGGGGTTGAAGGTTGTCCGTTTTAATGAAAGTCCGGTTTATAACAAATAATTCTTATGGAGGTGTAATGCAGTAGGATATACATCAATGAAAGTACAATAGTTAGCTATAAAAAGTGTTTATTATACATCAAATAAAAAACAGCCTTCAACATAGTTGGTTGAATTGAGAAAGATGTGTACGTATACACTGCATTAATTTTCAGAACAAGAAGGTCCTGGTAATGTTGATTGCTTACATTCATTGGTTTGAAAAAATAATTTATTTTCTGCTGGGTTAGTTTGCTGCTTAGTTCTTCAGTTAATAACTGACGGAGATTCCGTAAGTGTTCATAATATGCAAACACATTTTCATTTGCCGATTGTTAAACATATTGAATAACAAAATGGTCTATCACTTCGCTCACCTTAATTGTAGGCTGCAAATTTTTTTTAAAAGTGTCCGTTATAAGGGATGTCCGTTATAATGGGGTCCGTTATAATGAGGTTCTACTGTATATATATATAGCCGGACAGCAATCTGAAATTTGAAAAATGCCAAATACTAATATATATATTAGTATTCACCACTTAATGACGAGGTAGTTTGAGGTAGTCATTATGTCACGTCATGCAAATCTCACGGCATATTCCATAATTACACGTACGCTGCTGCTCCTATTCCCAGACGAGCTCCTGGCTTCGTTCGTGTTTGGGTTCTACTGCTATATACGGTGTTATGTTACTTTTTCTACTTTGCCATAAAATTTTCTTACCTATGTCTATATAAAGAATTGTTTTTTCTAAAATATTAGTATCCGTATTCATAAACTATGCTCAGTATATAAACTTTCCAGATATTACAAATTGGTGCAAAACAAAAAACAAAACAGTAGATACAATTGTTTTTCTGTATATGAAATCTTATAATAACTTATATGAAACTATTATGAAACTAGATTTCCATTAATTCTATTCTATGGAACTTTACTGCAAAAAAGCTGTGTTCAAAACAACCAAATATAGCAGCATTATACAACTTCTTAGAAGTATTGTAAGAGACTAATTTAGAACTTAAAATTATTCATATTCCATCATTGTAAAAAAGACAGATAATGCATTGCCTGTAACTGTAATTTGAGCATTTATAATTTGCAATCTGTAAGTATTTATATTAACCTTTGGTTATCTACTATATATTTAAGACTGCTACAAATATCCTATCAAATCCTTTATTCTCCATTAATTAATTCGATTCTTCAAGCTTAGTAGATAACCACATTAGATTCGCTTTGTGTTGGAAACGAAATAGGTAAACAATATCACATATGCGGTTTTCGTCCGAAAACTTTTAATGAAAATTTCAGTCCAATTAAAAAAAAGAAAAATAAATCGACAAAGTAAATCTTCTCCAGAAAAGTACAACAAAAAAATAGTTACTTCCTAATTATCCATAGAAAACAGTTCCATTGAAAGGTTGGAATGAGCTTTTTTATTTGTGGAATCACAAAAGATTGCAATTCCTGCAACTTCTTCATGAAATAGACTATGTTTAAAATTTTGCAGATCTCACAGCAACCGTTATTAGAAATGAAAGGAATAGAAATAATTCCAAGAAAAATAAGGAAATAAATAAGTAATTAGGAAATAAATTGACAAAAAGTTAATGAAAACCGAAAAGATTAAATGAAAAGTATTTAATGGACTATTTATTTATTTTTTTCTATTTTTTCCTATGGAAAAAAGAAAAATTAAAGATCTTTACTTTTCCGGAACCGGATACATACTTTTGAATGAAGATAATTATAATGCAGTTTATTCGATCTTTTGAAAAAATATTTCTATCGCAAAGTTATTAATTTCTACAGGAAATTACTTTTTGAAGTAATAACTAAAAAGCGTATTATAGCAAGCAGGAGTTGGAAAGTTATTAGTTTTTCATATGGTTTCTCTCTATCAGAAGAAAAAGTTAATTTTTCACTTTTGTTCATAAGGAATCTTGATGAAAAAAAAATCTTTTTAAAGAAGAGCCATTCAACGTGAACTAGACATTCTTTGGAACTTGAACTGCTTTTTCGAAATTACTTTGAAGCATAAGAGAACACCTCTGCCCGAGCTAAATCAGATGCCATCCCCAGAATTTTTTTTTGTCCCGGATAAAGCTATTAAGAACCTCTGTCGACCTTGTCACCGGAGTTGGAGTATTTTACAGCAAGCCATTACGCCTTCCTGTAGCAGGCAAACTTCCCATAAACACAATGCTCTTCTCTGTGCTCTTCAAATCACACCAAGTGACAGGTAAATCACATTTATCGCATTTTCGCTTCGCAGCTTAGTTAAGGAGCTTAAATTAAATGGAGAAATCAGAAGGCGGCAATCTCACATCACGGTCACTATTTTTTGGGCGATGCTGCTCCTTCATAAAAATAGACCATTTCAACACGTGAAAGATGTCCTTGTTATTCTACTTAAATCCAGAAGAATAAATAAATTATAAACCTCGTAATAAATGACGAAGTTGTTCATAAAGATGTTGCCATCTTAGCAGCGTGAACAAAAACAACTTAGAAATATTCTAAAATTAATGTTTAATTTTTCGAACTGTAACAATATACTTATATATTGAGCTCTTTCAATGTTAGAGTTAAAGAGAATAATGGTATTAAGCTATAGAAGAGGCTACAGAAGATTCAAACTAAAAGAACAGTTATCAGGATGTCAGATACTAATTAAAAGAATCCATTGCTAAGACCTAATATTATAAAAGATATAATAATAAAAGATATAAAAGACAAAAGACCCGAAGATCATTTTCTTTTTACCCAGATTCTAGAAAATTGGTAATATTTTCAAAGATTTATGTTAGTTAACCATTACACTTTCGTCTGCGTTTTATAAAAACTTAATTCCAAATGTTCATCTTGACATAGACGAGGTTAATGGGGATAAGGCATCAATTTCCAATAAGCTTGCTTTCAACTTTCGTCAATGCTTTATGCCACCTGTTAGTATTGTCTTATCGAGTGTTAAGTTTTCCGAGTTATCACATACAATGTGGTATCTTCACATTTATAATCTCTCAACTGTGTTTGTAATTTGTTTTTATCCTTCAACTGCATTTTCAATCACATCATTATAATATTATTCATTTCAATTTTCTTTGACATTAACTTCTTGTTTTAAAATGTCTTATTCTGTATGTGCTTACATTACCCTTTCGTTCTAGTTGCTAATAAATATGTGTACCTAAGGTTTTAGTTCGCTCAACATCACAGCAAACAACTGAAGCCTTTTTGAGTTTTACTTACTGTTGATGGATTCAGAAATTTGAAAGTTCCATCAGTACTTTTTTTGTGATTTCAGACATCCATTGCTTGGCTAGACTGAAGAATATGGTACAGCCAATAGAAAGGCTCGTAAGGATACAGCGCTGATTGGCGTCTTACCGCTAACGCTAGGTTGCTAGATTCACCCATTTCAGTTTTGTTTCGGTTAGGTGAAGTGAGGCATCGACAACTGCAGGATGTATCGGTTGCTAACTTTTGAAAACAAATTTATCTCCTTCAAAAATATCGCTTCTGTATCGATTCCGCTTTCTGAAAATAGTTCCAAGACGGCCATGTTTCACGACGCCAAAGCCAACATCCGGTATCGCAAACTACAGTCATACCCATTGCTGTTGTACTGAAAAACATTAACTATTTATTTTAAATCGTATGGAATTAGTTTCCAATGATGATCATTCATTCTACTGATGCAAGACTTTTCAATATATAAAGATATAGAAAAGAAGTCACTCCTTTCAAAAGATTTAGCGCTGTTTAATGAAAAAAAGAGAGATTTTCTCAGAATATATTTTTGTTGTGTATTGTTTCTAAATATTAGAATTAAGCTATAAAGAAGAAATTCTTCAAAACAGGATAAAAAACATTGGATTTATTTGAAATTTTCCAGTGAATTTTCTGATTGTCAATAACATAACAGAAATTATTACAGAAAGATATAGAAAAATTTCAGAAAATTAAAAAAGAACTAATTTTCAGAACCTAAAATTTAAGATTTGTCTGACGTAGCTACATTCTTACCTCATAAACAACGTTAATGGTGACTTACATCTTTTAATTATTTACTCAGAGATTTACAATTGGTTCAATTATTTTTTATTACAAAATTTCCCGATCTTAGTTTATTTTATTCTCTTCAATTAATGTGGAATATGAAATGCAATACATTGTATTATTGAAAATGGATATCAGGACTTTAAGGCAATGCCTGAAGTGCTTATAAATTTATAAACTTGTTATGTTGCTAATTCTTTGAAATAGCAACGCTTTAGAGAATAGGCTAATGGGTGTCCGGTATTCCAGCGGTTTAGGCGTTATACTACGAACTGGAGGAGTTCAATTCCCGGCGCAGAGTGGGGTATTTGCATCCAAAAACTGATCCAAAGTCGATTTTGTCAAAATGACCATAGTCATAAAGGAATCTCTGCCTGAATTAATTTAATAGTTCGATGATAATGGAACGACATGCTATTCTCCCTATGCGCCATATTGTGCATGCATTGTCAATCTGAGTCCAATATGTTTTGTGCATTTGTTAGTTTTATGCGTTTGCTGTACAATAGCAATTTTGGTAATGTTTTTTCTTGGTTTGAAGTAAGTGTGTCAAGTTTTTTTAACATGGAAGAATCTGAAGCAGGTATGTACTCATACGCATGAACTTGTTTTGCTTTCATAACATTATTACTTATTCAATAATTATAGTTTGAACGTAGACGTAGTAATTGTAAATTTGAAAACGAATTTCTGTGTAACTCTATTGAATTTGTTACATTTCAGGGTGCGTCCTGGTATTTCTTTTTACGTAAATATCAAGAGGAAAGCTTTAACTTTATAGTAAAAAAAAAGAATTAGGCGTGGAATAGCGAAGATGTTAATATAAAAAAAATAAAACGAGCCTTTTTTTTCCTATTATCTATTTTTTCGAGCCTTTAATTCTGATTTTTTTTATGTTTTATAGGTGCATCTAGTGTCAAAGTTTTGACCCGAAAGCAACTTTATGATATTTTGCAACATCGTAAAATGAAGATACGAGCAAACAATTAGAATATTTAGAAATTTTTTTGCTAAGTGGAAAGAATAACGCTGGAGAACAAGAAAAACAGTTTAAACACAAACTGTCTTACATAAAGTCAGAGTTTATGTGCAGATGGACCGCTGCACATTAGAAAAATTATATTTTTCAACAAAAAATGAAAATTGGCTTCAAGGTGCTATTGAAATACCCACAGCACAGCTCGAAGGCCCCGAAAGTTATTCGTCTAGGCGATCGAAGTAAAAGACGGAAGACCGAACAACTCCACAGTACTGTTGAGATAGAACAATTAACGTTTGCTACTCTTGTGAAGTTGCGTGCTGAAGGCAAAACGGATGCATCCAAAGTATTTAAAGAAATTATTGCACCTCGTATAAGAGCAACGAAATATAGGAAGGCCTGCAAGCTTGTGCAAGAAGAAAGACCACGATTGACACCATTACAAACACTGGCAGCTGGGCTTTTGAGAAAATAATATGAAATAATTAGAAACACGGACCAAAAATTACATCCATGGTGCTCAATTTTACAACAGGCTAAAGAAAACTGCTATTCAGTTCCTGAATCTTGTAGAGTGACAGCCACACGTGCCGAAAAAAATTTACAGAATTTATTGGGCCATATCGCAATAAGATTATTTAAATATTTGTAAGAAGTAGTGCAAACTCTTAACAATGAAAACAATAACACATTGATATTAACTAGTAAATAGTGATATGATGAATCGCAGCAAACTCAGTTTAAACAAAAATTTGAAAGCGAGTCCGATTCCGATGCAAACATTTTCCAAAGTTCGTTTGTATGCTTATAAATACCTTGTGGTCGTGAACAATAAAAATGTTATTTGGCACAATTCAACACCCTCCTCACCACGGGTATTATTGGCCTATAAGAATAAGATTTGTTAAAGAAAATGAAGACATCACTAATAAAGAAATTCATTATAACAAATACATTAAAAAGCAACAAAAGTCACAGTAGCAGGCAAGAACTTCTCTGCACAACATACAATGATTCTGTCAATGATCGATGACAAGGTGTACAATGCTGCCATTCATACCAAGTCAACAATGAAGTGTTATGTCTGCGGAAACACATCTAAAGATTTCAATGACTTAGCAAAGGCGAAACAAATTAAGCAAGATACATAGCGATTTGGCTTGTCAATATTGCATGTCAGAATACGTTTGTTTGAGAGTTTGCTCCACTTGTCCTATAAATTGACATTTAAAAAAACGGCAATTAAGAGCAGAAAATACCAAAATATTGTAAAATACAAAAAAAAAAATAGTATTCAAGAAGAGTTCAGAAGATAAATGGGACTAATCGTAGATGTTCCTAAGACTGGATTCGGCAATTCCAATGATGCGAACACCAGCAGAAGGTTTTTCGCCGATCCAAAAATGTCAGCTCAAATAACGGGTATTGATTTCAATGTAATTTATCGTTTAAAAGTTATTCTGGAAGTTTTGTCAAGTCGCCACAAAATATAGACAGAAAAATTTGCATATTATGCAATGGATACAGCTCAACTATACATTCAGCTATATCCGTGGTATCCAGTGACAGCTACAATGCATAAAATTCTCATACATAGTTCCACGTTATAAAGAATGCTTTGTTGTCAATAGGACAGCTATCAAAACAAGCAGCTAAAGTCCGGCACAAACACTTTCGTGTTTACAGCCAAAGTTTCGCAAGGAAATATTCCAGAGAAGCCTGCAATTAGACGTAATAAATCGACTGCTTCTCAGTTCAGATCTATTTTTAATCAACATGAGGCTTACGCCTACAAAAAATTCGAAACTTTTTTTAAAGGAAACTATACAAATGCTAGTGTCATCTGAACCTAGCATATCTGTAAAGGAATAGCTGATACTTTGTCCTCAGATGAAGCAGATATATCTTGAGACGAAGCTTCAAGGTTTCCATCTTCTGATTAAAATTAAAAATTGCAATTTTTTTTCTCTGTGTCAAAATCGCCTTAGAACTTCTTAAATTTGTATGATAGCTCACTGTAAGTAGTATTAAATGCAAAAAAATAATCTTGACCGGTTTTTTGATAAAAATACCCACTGTGAGGCAGTGTTCGGGGATTTTTCCGTAGTTATTTCGCCTCCAGACGGATTTTAGGGTTCACCGATCCCTTTTGTAAATGGATTCCAGGTTTCTTACTCGGAGATTAAAGGCGGGCGGGTGTTGGACTTTACGACCCCAACTGGTCCCGTTGGTCGAAAATCGTTGGAAGCTTAAGCCTCTCGCCTACCCCAGGACCACCATGTTATGTTACGGTACAGTTTAATCTTAAACAATAAATATTCAAGATTCAAAAACCAAATGAATTCAGTTTCCACATAATGGTTTTTTAAACCCCAACGTTTTTTATAATTTACAGTAAAATAAAGGTGTTTAAAAAGGTACTAAAGAGTTTAGACTTATTGTATTTATTTTCGGGGGAATATCCACAACACCAATCATCAATACCAATCATAAATTTCTATTTATAAATTTATCAAATAAAATACTGTAATAGTCATCCCACCCAAAACA
>JAFIDM010005346.1:32689158-32804038 GCA_023159025.1 Thereuonema tuberculata | reverse complement strand
GCCAAGGCATACTTTTTGACCAAGATAGTAGGGTTTTTAGAGTTAGGGCTTGTAAAGTTAGGCCTCGTAGAGTTAGGGGCTTGGCTCTACATGAGATCTCATATCTTTTTAACAGTGAAAGCATTATGAGCATGTGAGTCTTGGCAACTTATTTTACACGAAGTGTTTTGGGTGGGATTTCATTTCTTTTTGTAGGATGAGATCTGATAACTTTTTAACAGTGAAAGCGTTATGAGCATGCGAGTCTTGGCAACCCCTTATTTTACATGAAATGTTTTGGGTGGGATTTCATTTCTTTTTGTAAGATGAGATCTGATAACTTTTTAACAGTGAAAGCGTTATGAGCATGTGAGTCTTGGCAACTTATTTTACATGAAATGTTTTGGGTGGGATTATCTATTACAACTAAATTTAGTTTAAGATTATTTAGAAAATCGATTTTTTTTTCAATACCCTACTTTTCTGTTTTTCTATTGGTCAACTTGTATATACAAGCTGTTTGCACTTTTGTAAGAAATCACATTATTACACAGTATTATTTAGGCCGAACCATTGATGGTACGACATATTTCAGATCTCAATAAAATCCAAAGTATAAAAGCTAGATAAATGAAACTTAGCGTATTTCATTAGTATGGTAACTGCATCTTATCCTGAAAATTTGAGCTCTCTAGTTTTATCCAGGCCGAAGCTATGAGGGTTCGATAATAAATAACCAGACCCCCCCTTTATGAGGGGTTGGAATGTGAAAGTTACGGATTTCTTAATTTTTTGTTGTTTGTGTGCTAATCCTAACCTGCATACCAAATTTCAGCTTTCTAGGACTTCAGGAAGTACCCTAGAGGTTTTGATGATCATGAGTCAGTGAGTCAGTCAGTGACGGAATCGACGTATTTTAGGTATTAATAAAATCCAAAGTATAAAAGCTAGATAAATGAAACTTAGCGTATTTCATTAGTCTGGTAACTGCATCATATCCTGAAAATTTGAGCTCTCTAGTATTATCTAGGCCGAAGCTATGAGGGTTCGAAAATACGACGAAACACTTCCAGAAAAGGTACGTAGTGCCCTTCCTGCCTTCGGCTCGTCTTGGCGGGGGCACTGCCGTGCCCCCAGATATGTCAAAATTTTAAAAATCTTACGATTTAGGCTTGGAAGGAAGAAACAACTTATCTTAGTATTTTGACTACAATATTAAATACAAATTATAATATAGAACACACACAAAAAACAACATCCTCGCAATAACTTTTATGGGTTTGATGCAAGAGAGTAGTTTGTGAAGCATTAGAGTATAATGAATATTCTCTATTGTATCACGAAACTTGCGTTTCTCTGTTTCGTGTATTTTGAGGATTTCTTGATTTAGTAGCTTAGTCGCTTTCTCGGAAACTTCAGCTGTCGCTAAATAATTCTTAATACTGAAAACTTAACGTAAATGTGGAATGGCAACAGCAGAAATAAGAAACATGATTCTATTCCAAAAATTTCTATTCAGGAAATAACTAAATCACAAAGTACAATATTTAAAAAAAAAAGATAAGTTAATAACATTTTGCAAGATTATGTAGGATACATTCCAAAATATTTGGTTTTGTTAAATCACTGCTTAAAAAAAAATCAACAACTAGTTTTTGCTTTCTTGAATTTCTTTTGTAAGAGTCGGTCTCTCAGGCCAGAAATTTGTTTTTTTTTTATGATTTTTTTTTATTATGCTTTCTTTTGGCGTATGCCACTTTCGGGCGCGAGACTGAGTTCCTATCATCGTTGCTCTTTTATTCCCTAATCGTCGGGCAGTTGGTGTGACTAATTAGCCCACAACAAGACGAAACAGCCGTCCTAGACTCTTACCGATAATGGCTTAGACATGTTTAATTTTGTATCTAATTAATTTATTATTTTATGTTCATTTGATAAAGCGTTAATCTTTTCCCAATTCTCTGAACTTTGTCATCCATTTTAATTTAGTTTTCCTTTTTATTAAAATTTTAATGTATTAAATATCTATCATTCATTATATTACTTACAATTAATTGAAAAATTTTGAATGTCGTTTAAATATGACTGCATGGTAATACTGTTATTTTGAATGTATATATGTATGCACAGGATGCGCGGACGTAAAGGATCAGAAAATGCATGATGCAGATGCAATGAAAACGTTGGCTACTATGGATTTAAATTGGCCCTTTAAAAATTCCTCTGCAATTTTTAATTATTGAGAAACAACTACAAAAAATAATTCGGGTTTCCTATAGAAACTGAAATTTGTTTGCTTTGTTTAATATTACATTTTATGATTAACTTTTACTTTTGCAAATTTCTATTAAAAAAACTTCTTCCCCACAGATTTCTTTGAAGTTCGTTGATTGTCAATGTAGTCATGATATCATACAACGTCTCCTCTCAATGCTCGGAGTGAAAAGTTCTTTATTCGTGAAACTATTAGGAACAGCTGTTATCAGGGGCTAAATCAATCGATAAAGATTTCCCTACATCAAAAAGATGAAATGAATATTTGCTCGCTAAGCAGATTACGAAAGAGAATTAAGAAAAGACACCGAAAGAATTGACATTCACGTCAAACACTTGCAACCTACAACCTCTTGTGATAGAGTTGACGTCAGGGAATACCCCAGCCTTCAGATAATGTCGTTCAAAGAAGCCACTAACAATACCTTCTACAGAGGGACCGAAATGCTCAAGATCCAAACCAAGAGATTGATGTGCAAGATCAAGGACCCACGAAAAACGACAAAAAAGTTTCTTTTTTGTTAAGGAAAGTCAAACTTCATTACAGGAATATTAGGTGCTTCTTCGTAATCACTGAAAATGTTAGATTAAAATACCACATTCATTTTCATTTTTAATTTTAAATTATTGGAATGACTATATTGCTTAGCAATATTGTAAATAGGTATATTAAATTATTTTCGTTTGCTCGTAGATTGATAATGACCTATTGTATGGGACGAAACGGCGTCTGGCGTCTTTTAAATTACATTTTTAAATTATGTTTACTTTAGGCTAGTGTGTTGGCCTTTTAAGTAATTTTTTAAAAAAAAAAGAAAATAAAACTATTATTTTAATAAAATTTCAACAGATTACAGGGACTTAAGGTAGATTGTAGATTTTTGAATGAACATGGGTGCATTCCATTAGCACTGTAGGGTTTTTAGGTGAATTGTATAAGTTATAATGATTTTTAAAGGAAGAGAAACATGAACTGAAGCAAATAATATTCATCAAACTCAGGTATGACAAGTTCAGGTATATTAGTCGCAGTTTATGGTAATACGTAAAAATAAAATTTAAAAAAAGCCCTTTTTCGTTTCGTTCATTTACAATTCACGACAGGTAATAATATTTTTTAAGTCCAATTGAAGTAACTTTTTTGTTCGAAACCATTTAAAAGATTTCTGAAAGTGAATAACCTGTTTTGAACTTCAATAATCTTAATGAATTCTGTTTGAAAACAGATTGTAACTGAGGTACCTACCAAACATTTTATATAGTAGAATAAGATGACAACGTGTTCCAGACTAGTAGATCTAATTCGATATTTATGGTAAATATCACTTTTTTGCGAAAAAGTCAAATAAACATAACCCTATTAGAAAAGATAACGTGTACAACACGAATATCATATTATATTGGCTATAATAATTAATTATTCGTCTGACTAGAAATAGTTCGAAAGTGAACAGCTTAGCCAGACTTCTGCATTGAGAATTAAGCTGATTCGAAGTCTTATTGCATCCTTAAGCAGCATTTTATTAATGCCAATAGAATAAACAAAGAAACGATATGGAGAAAGAACCAATTGATGAACCTTTTCATACTTTCACTAGTTGGCATTCGTCAATTCATTATAGTTTCTGCTTGGAAGTTGAAAAATTCTTACATTAAACAAACATCTGAAGCACAATTCAGTCCACTTCCATCTTCCCATTATTTTTGTAACTAATCTATCATTTGCCAGTGAGTAGATATTTGAACAAACTTTAATTTCTCCTTCTGAGATTAGTCTACCATTTCGGGATAAGCTTTGTATCTCTTCCCAGTTGCAAACATTTCAAAAAATCACTTCAATATTGTAACAAAGAACTGGAGCAATAATCGACAGGAAACGAGAACAATTGAAACAAATTTTCATTACAAGAGACAACAAAAATAAGTAACCCTTAAAAGTATAATGTGTTTTAGTTAGAAATTAAATATTAGATTAAATATTAAAAAATATGCAATAAAGTACTAGCAAACCTGTGATCACGTGTTCTTGGATTCCGAGTTAATTTTCTCACCACCCGTAACCGCGACCGCTTTCTCACAATCTGCGAGCGCATCTCGCAGACATCATGTTTTATCGTAAGACACGTGACTTCCGTTTGACCTACATAGATAAAAATGAACATATGAGAATCCTCAATACTATACCTAACATTTGCCATATTGTTTGTATTTCTGTGTGTTATAATTTCGGAAGTGATAAGGCTAGAGAAAAATTAACTTTTCTTTTCATTTTTCAAGAATGATCTTTTTACATTTTCGTTTTTTTTTTTAGTTGATGTTTTAGATTATAATTGTAGTTAGTCACAATTCATTTTTAAATCTCTCTTAAAAAATATGAATGAGTCAGTATGAGAGCAGAGAGCAGAGGTTAGGTTATGTTCTTTGCCTCTTTTCAAAAGATGAGAGTAGCCCTGAGAGAATCAGTCTATTAAATTTCATGCAGAGTAAAGACTAGGTTGGATGTTAACAGGAGAGCTTGACAACCCTCCTACACAAAATTCAATCTATGAGAGATTACTAACTCTTTTGAGAGATTAAGGATTCTATTCTGATGTGTACAATAATATTGTAAATATAAATCTTACATGTTTAAATGCACTACATTTACTTTTCATTTTCCTACAATTGATTATAATTTGATAAATTTTTGTCTTTGTGTTGTTTCTCTTTTGTTTATTTCGTAATTCAGCTAAATTAATTAACCTCATTTAATTCATGTAATGTTTCAAAAATTGCAAAAGCCACCGTTATCCTTCACGACCAAACATAAGATTAAATATCAAAACAGACAGGGGTGTGTACAGGATTTTATTTCTCTGGGGGATGGAGATCATTTAAATTACTAAGTAATCGATGAAGATTCAAATACGTAATTGTGTAATGTACGTAATAAATAAATTTAATCAGAAATATTATGAAACTGTAATTGTTCAATAGAAAGCCATTTCCAATTAACAGCGTAATAATACTTATATGCTTATTAAGCATTTTGAATTTACAGTAATATATTGTTTCCTGATTAGGAATTGTCACGTTTTCAGATTCACAGTTTCTATCACTCTTCTGTAAATTTATAACGATAAAGTATATCTTATCTTCTTATACAGCATTTGTTATTTATTTTAAGATATGATATACTATAAAAATATCAATCACATTTCCTCATAATGACAAAAGAAAAAATTATCAGTTAGATTTCGGTGTTGCTGTAAGTATATTTATAAAACCAAAAAAAGATATGTAAAGAAAACTCAGAATACCAACACAAAAAAACAAACAAAAAACAAAGCAACTAATTTCGTATCCTTTTCTGTATGAGGGAAGACATTCAGATGATTTGCGAAAAATAACATGGTTTATTCATGGAACAAAAAAACAGGCCCAAAGGAAAATATGATTAGAAATCAGATAAGTTGAATGGTAAATTTCTTAATTTCTAATAAAATAAGTTTTCATTAGATATTACTAAGAGATCCAGTTTTTCAGTTTCTTTAAACACTGAGGTGTTAAATTAAATTATAACATTTCCATGCAGAATTTCAAAAATTCGCATCTTTTAGGCGTTTCACACGAAATTTCGTGCGAACGAAACATGCCCTTGTGATCAAAAATATCGTGTGTTGGTTATTTCACAAGATAATAAATTTCTCTCCAATACTGCTGTAAGATCTATTTGCATATTAACACATTATCGTAACTGCGACCAAGTGATGATACTGCAACGTCGTACGATGCGCAATATTTGAGAACCACTCACAAAGGCGTTTTTTTACCACTTCGAGAACCTTTCGAAACTCTGTACATCTAAGGGTAGCTGTAAAAATTTAATTTCTAAAAATAACAATATATTGGACAAATTTTGATACATTTATTGCAAAAGTTTTCAATTAAAATTTTGCTTCACATCAAAGGATAATTACGTTACAATGACTCGTAATTCACTTGAAACATTTAGCAAAAATTCAGAACTGCCATGTTTAGTTATGAAACGACTGATCTCAAAATTACTAGTAACTACATTATTAAGAATAAAATACCGTTTCTAATGCATTGCTTAAATGATTTTCAGTGAAATTTAAATTTTGGGCAATCAATCAGCTTCTAGCTATATTTTAAAGTGGAGGTTTGCCCGCTCGTTTTGTTAATGTTTGCTTAAGTCTTCCCGTCAAACTCACGTAAATACCACTTCCGTTCTGGTTGCACCTGACTTCTTCCGGAAACGATCCATGATGTGTGAAACAGCTTTCGAAAAGTTGCACGTATACAATCCGTCCGAGATATTTTTGTACGACAAAGCATGATTTTAGTGGTATTTAATATTTGTTTTATTATAAATCGAGAAGCTTATCACCTCAATTTGCCGAATTCTCAACATTAACATCAGTGGAGATTGTTTCGATAAAACTTTGTTTGAATTTTTACCATTTGTTAAGCTTTTTTTAGTCTATTTAGTAGATAAGTAAACAGATGATGTCAAGCCAACGTCACTTCCGGGATGGACAATTTAGCATTGGACCTGGAAAAAATTGGATGGCCAAAGTTGGATAGGTTTTCGACATCTCCAACTTAAATATTTTTTATTCTTTTTGAAAAAAGAAAAGAAGCAATTCTATTTAATTGCATTGTACTATTATTAAAGAAATGTAGAAATATTATTATTGATTACAATTAAAAATGATATTTCTTAATTAATTATTTAATATTAAATACTGTAAATATAGATGTTCAAAAATTTAGAATAGTATAAATAATAACATTAAAAAAATAGGAAAAAAAATTATTTCTGTTTTGTGGATGGTATGTTTTTAATATAACATTAAAGAAATTTAGAAATATTATTTATTATTATTTAATTTTATTGTTATTATTTAATAAATTTAAAATTAATTTTTTTACTGTTTAGAAAAAAATATTCTTTTTTTTTAAAAAAAAGAAGTATTTCTGTTTAAATTGAATTGTAATGTTATTAATAGAACACTAAAGTAATATTGAAATATTATTATTAAGTACAATCAAAAATGATACTTCATAATTAATTATTTAATATGGAATAGTTAAATATTTTTATAAGATTAATTACAATTTTATGTTATAATATTTACATTAATATTGATGTATGTATATTAATACTACTGTACAGTAGATTATTATCACATTTATTAAATAACAATGTATGTATGGTAATACAACTAATTATTTTTAACAAATTATGTATATATTCTGTAATAACCTAAAATAGATATATTACACAGAACCTACAGACAGATCACTTTAATAGTGGATTTAGTAGGACTGAAATTGTAAAATTATTAAAATTAAAATAAAAAAAAGAAATTAACAAAGATTTAAAAAAAAAAATCCTGCTATCAAGTAGGTGAACATTGAAAATTAATATCTTTAACTCACTTTCAAGAAGGTTAACAGAAATAAAAAAAATCCGTAAATTTGAAGTAGTTTTATAATAAACTGGATTTTTATCTGTTGTTATTTGGATTACTAACATTATATTTCATCTGACAACATTAAAGTTTTCGATTATTCATCCTGACCTTCGTAGATTTACTTCTAAAACGTTCAGAGAATAGCAATGTTGATTTTTTTTTTTAGTTCAACTTATTTACTTATTGAACTTATTTACTACTACGTAATTCCTACATGTATAAATGATGAGATTGTTGCAGTACTAAACACAAAGAAATAAAAAATATTTTTTATATATTACATCATTTTTTTTAATTCAATGAAGATTGTAGTATTTCGTATTTTGTCTGATCATCAAAACTCTAATACAATAACTAGAGTTTTATCATTGATTTTCACTTGACATTGATATACTACTTCATAGCTGAAGGTCAGTTGTTAAAAATTCTTGATATTTAATCGATATTATTAAGTATTTTGTGGATGTCATTCAGTCTTCCTTCAAAGAGACAACTTACAACCACCATACATTCCTTCCTGTCACCTACATCATAACCTTGTTAGAAGTGAAAGAAGTTGTGTACATTAAATGTAGTAGATTTAGAACGTGTGCTCCCTATCCCATAAATCTGTGTGGCAATTTCCTAACAATTTTTTTTTTTTTTTATGTTCCAAATTTTAATCATATTAATTCGAGTTTTCTTCGAAAATCATGAATATTTGAACAATTTTTTTCTCACTTGCAGATAACATGTAGTAAATTTATAAGTATTAGCATATAAAGAATTGAATAAATTTGAGCTTATTAGACAATATAATGAACATTAAACAAAATCCTCTTTATAGCAGCTTTGAAGCCATAGTAAATATCAACCACTTTAAACTTACAAAAATTTAAGTTCAACTTTCTTCAACTTCGATCTGTGATTTAATGATATCTACGACAAACAACATATTCATTACAGAAGTGATAAATTAAATAAATTTTACACGTATTTATGTTTAAGTAATTGTTTGTGTGTGTGTTTTTTTATTGTATTTTTAATGGATATTAGTGTGCAATGTTTAGATGTTTAGGGATAAAATAAAAGGAAAGTTGATATAACTTCATCTGAAATTAATGTATTAAGATAGTTTTACGGAATTTACCACTACATTGCTATCCAACTTCTCATTGTTTTTTTCTTTCAGTAACAAAATCCAATACAGATAGAGAGAAATATTGATACAGTGACAGAAAACGTTGCGGTTCGTTAGCCTTCATCAGTTGAAATTGTTGCGGCTGCGCTGTCTTCGTAGATACTTGGTGATATCGTAGTAGACTAGTCCATCATTGATTCAATAAAGAATCTTATATCATAGCCACAACCTCCACTATCAATGATGGACTATCCTATTATGACGTCACCAAGTATCTAGGAAGAAAATATTACTGTTATTATATTGTTTTTCACAACTTAACAATGTTTATTAATCTATCCTATAAGTGCTTCATCTATGTAGTTCGAATTCCGTTTTAAAATTTATTTCCACATGATTGTTAATAAAAGAAGTAACCAATTAAAAAAAAGAATAGCTTTGAGATTTTTTCTAACGAAGGATCTTCTAGTGGTGAGAGATTTCCCAATATTAACTCCTGTCGATTTTCAATTTGCCTCACACTACAGCTAAACCATTCTCGAAGAGGGAAGAGAAAAGCGGCTTTGACTAAACTGAATCAACCTCTTTGCAGCGATAGATAAATTATCTTTCGTTTTCCTAAAGGCGAAGTAGCAGATGGAAAGAGTAAAAGAGAAGTGAAGCCCCCTCCCATCCTTCGGCTTCGGTCTGAGCTTTGCGGCCAGAAACACTGACTGGAAAACCCCGTCCCCCATCTTATCAGTACGAAATACAATAGGTTAACATGTCGCTAATAATTTGGAGGGAAATTATTCCTCGTGCGATTTCCAACCCACAAACATCGGTTGACAACTTTAAGAGAAAGCAGATTATCCACGCGAATTTGGCGGCGTGCCAATCCGGAGCGCATATTATGTTCAAAAAAAGATTTAAACAAATTAGCACCGGGTCGCGGAGCAGGCGGTCGTCGGAAGCGGAATGGCAAGCAGTACATGCCGGCATCGTCGCTCAACGCTAGCCGAAGAAACTGCGCTGAGGTCGGACGCCAGATCGGACTCCCTCTCAGCCGGTCGATAGGGGTCGATAGTACAATAGCCTGATGCTACGACCGTCTCACCTACAAGGTTGATTCATTCACTAAAACAGAATTTGGCCCGCTGCTTTATGCTATTATGTTTTTTCTTAAAAGTTCAAAATACTTTTATATTAATTTGTTACAATTTCCTTTTGATTAATAATAAATAAAACTAGATATTATATATCTTTACATTGGGCAATTTTTTTCCAATTGTAGGAGCATAAATTTTTTTTTCGTAATCTAATATTAAAGTTAACGTGCGAGTTTTTCTATTAAATAAGTATTTCGAAATTACAATAGAAGCTGTGTGTTTCTAATATGCTTGTTTTTTCCAATATTTGATCATTATGAAGGTCGCATTATTCGAAGTTACAAAAACTAAATTAAGGGTTTACAATTTAGACATAATTGTACTCGCAGGTTCTTAATCAGTCAATTTCGGGTCAAATCTTTTCAACTGTGATCTCTGAAGATCATAGAAGTACTGAAAATTACTAGATCAAGAATTCGATATTTCTAGACAAATGCTGTCATTGCTGTGGTACCAAGGAAACTATTAGCACAGAAGTAACTGAGCTGTTTTTTAAATACTACAAATTTTTCTAAAATGCATTTTTGCTGAAATAAAAATAAATGGTTACTGAACGAAATTTCAAAGCATTTTTAAAGATAATGAAAATCTTTACTGAAATTAAAAAAAATGTTTGTGAGAAATGGCTCCATTTTCAAAAATGTCAATGGTGGATTTATTTTAAAATGTAAAACATATAAACTGAAATTTAGTATATATGTATTATATCAGTATGTGTCCGATGATCGAGTGGTATGGGTTGCTGGCTGGAGGTGCCAGATTAAATTCCCTAAGAAAGTCGGGGATCTTATCTACTGTGTTTGCTTTTTTAGACGGATCTTAACTTCACCCTGCCCTCTATCAAATGGGAAATTTGTAGTTTTCTCTTTCGTGGTGTCAAAACCATTGGACTGACTACCCGACCCCATCTTTTTCCCGATGATCCTAACTCGTTCCTTGGCCTTTAAGGTTATCACCTTTAACTTTTATTAATAAGAGATTAATTATTACTTAATAAGCCTTTTTATTATTGCTTAATAAAAGCAGGAAAAATATTAAAAAATAATGAAAAACAGAATAAAATAGGTAACATAATGAAGGGTATAGAGCAAATAAATTTGGTTTTAAAGAATATATTAGTAAACGTGAAATTGAAAACTGATTAGAATTTATAGACATTTATTGAATTAGATACTAATGCCCGAGTGCACCAAACTTCAGTTAACTTTGATGACTGCAGTTTGGACGGAGCTAAAATTAGTGGGGATGCTCCTCCAGATTTTAGCCTTTTTTTAGCCTTTCCTTTAAGAAAGGAAACATGTATAAAAAGAAAATTTATTCAAAAACTTGATAAATTTCTTTTTATACATGTTTGTTTCCTTTCACACAATTTTAAAACAGGCTAAAATTTTTCTGGAGTAGCAACCCATCCCCACTAATTTTAGCTCCGTCCAAACTGCAGTCATCAAAGTTAACTGAAGTTTGGTGCACTTGGGCATAAGTTGACCACAATAAGTTCAAGATGTTTTTTTTTAATTCAACCTTTGTAATAAAATTTTCTTCAGTTTCTCTACAAATTACAAAACAGGTAATACAAGAAAAATCAATAATTTCATATACGTAGAAATAAATTAAATTTATATCAATTGAATTCTTTTGCCTCTAATCGAATAAACAACGACAGGAATTGAAAAGAAATTTTTTGACCCTACTTTTAAGAATTCCCATATTAACGTGTTATTTGCCTGTCCTAGAAAAAGAAGCATGAATCGTCTTGCTTTAAAGCAATTTACTAGCAGTCATGCAACTTGTCTTCACCATTCATTAATGCAACTTGATACACAACATGACATCAACAATTTATGGCAACAAGTAAGACACTTGGAGTAGAATTGCTTTCACAATTAAGTTGCCAAAAAATGTGACATTTACATGAAACATTACTTCTATGTAAACCGACACTGGATAGTATGAAAAAAAATAATTATTAAGAGGTTTTTCGACACCAGCATCTTGGCTTAAACTTTGAACAATCATGCTATTCGTATGCAACGAATTTAAATAATTCATCTAAAATTTTTTAATAATCTTCAATATTTTTGTGTTAGTCAAGTACTTCATACATTTTACACACATATTTACTTTCTTCTGTAAAACAAACAAGTATACATTATAAATAATATGCAAGTTTTAAAAATAATTAATGATTAAATTTTAATTAAAAAAATTACAAAATAAAAGTTTGAATAAAAAGTTTTAATAGGACATACCAGGCTGGGTTTTTTTTTATTAAAACGATAAATCTGTAATGAGTCAAGTCATTTTTTATAACTATCTTCTTCAGCTTTACAACGTATAAAAAATCGCCAACAAAATAAAAGCTACGAAACACTTTTTTATAGTTTGAGACAAAGTTTTTTTTCCCTTTTTTTTTCACTCAAAAAAAAATCCCATTACCTCGAACAATTCAATATAAAGCTGAAATGAAGAAAATAATTTCTATTTCTTCCGTTTTCCCTCTCCCATTTCAAAAATAGATGACATTTATTCCTGTTTTGATTTATAGTTCGCTTGTTCATTTTTTTCTGTTTATTTTCGTCCTCTTTGTCAATTTTGTTTTCAAAAATATGGATTCGTAGTTTATTTCTAGGAAAAGTATTAAAAAATATAAATTTAGCCAGTGCTAATTTCGTCTACTATCTGAATATTTTCGATATGCAAATAATATTTGCAGAGCATTAAAAAATATGTACTCACACTATGCTCCACTCGTGCTGCAGAAGCAATGTTCAATTCCCTGTAACTTTTTTTTTCCCCACGGTATTTCTCCTCCGTGCGGTCTAGAGCTCACTCAGCCTTCTGCCAAATCGGTACCAGCTTTCTTTCCCATAGGTGTACGAGACAGATCTCAAATTAATACCTTTGGTCACGAAATGCCTGAAGCATTTCTTCTTATGACCACCAGGGTCATAGTCCTACAGTGCGATACCTTAAGTTTTATAAGAATATAGAATTAAAAAAGTACAATAGACGAGCGTAGCATAAATTTTTCATAGCTATCACTTTCACATTTTATTGTTTACTTAATGTAATATGTATTCGTATTAAATGCAATTCTATTTGTTTGAAATATCAGTAAACAAATCCGTCTATTCTCTCAGCCAACCAAAACGAAATGACTTTTCCTGTACTTTCCTGAAAGCGAGCCAGATCTAGGAATTTCTATTTTTCATATAAATTAAACCACAAAACAATCCCCCTTCCACCTAGTAATTTATAATTTCGAGAAAATTGTTCTTCTTTCGTTTCTTCCTGAACTGAATATGAATGTCTGTTTATAGGCTCTGTTTCCCTCTTTCTTCTTATTGTATTTAGAAGAACATATATACCCAAAGGATGAAGAATTAGAATTTAACGACACTTTTAATGTGTTTTCGTTGGATAGTGATTTGAAGGATCGTATAAATTATTTTCTATAAGCAGGCACTTCGGGAGTATAATCAACTCTGGGGCATCTTTTCGTTGTTTTTGTTTTTTAACAGTCCCCTTAATCCACTTAATGAATTTTTCATGTGTTTCTTAATGAATAGTTGAAAGGTGGTTATGGAGCTTCTTTCGATTTGTTTTTGGTAACCAAAAAGTTTTAAAGAACTTAAAGAAACATGCTTTCCATAAAATATTATTTTAAAATACACCTATTTATTTTCATTTTATTTATGTACGTGAAAACCAATGAAAAATAACTGAATCAAGAAGAAAGATACATATGCATAGGCAATAAATAGCGTCGTAAACTAAAAACCTAATTTCCAGTTGTGTGAGAACTTTAATTTTATCGTTTTTGATGGTTCTAAGTTGATGTCCTGTCTACACTATCAATTTCGATAGAAATCGTGAGTTTTCTTTTAATAAGATGCTCATTTGTTCATTCTCAAAGTATTATGTAATTAAATTTTAATTGTAAATATCTTTATTTTTAAGTGTGTTCTTGAGCCAATTTTAACCGGAATTTTTAATAAGTATCATGTTTTTATTGTAAATATCTTTATTTTTAAGTGTGTTCTTGAACCAATTTTAACTTTTAATATGACACACGTTATTATTTAAATTATGTAATTAAATGAAATATTTTTATTATTAGTAAAGAAACAATGTAAAGACAAGGCAAATTTTAAAGTTTTGAATACACTATTAAAGCCATTTTAAATAAAGCTCTCATTTGATTTCCAAATGAATATATTTCAAGCAAGTTTAATAAAATGGAAAGAATTTTAATATAATTTTATTCAACATATAATAACTGAATCACAAACTGTATTTACCATTTCAAATTATCCACATAATAACTATACGAAACACTTTACAAACTCAACGATCAAAGTTATTTTAAAGGTGCTTTATGGTCTTGAGAAAATTTGCCCAAGTTTAATCTGTTATTTCTTCAACATTTAACTTAAGGATGATGTGCTATGCGATGCAAAATATTTATATTTTATTATATATTTATTATATTATAAATTTATTATATTTTATGAAGCACTATTTCTTGAATAATAAACGGAATATTTTTTTATAAAATTATGAAAAGTAGATTAAGTTTATAGCAAGAAATCAAGGCCACCACACAAATACATTTATAAGAAGTTTATAAAATTAAAAATCACAAACGTTTTCCAAATGAAAATGAAACGCAGGTCGTTTGGAAAACGTTTGTGTTTTAAATTTATAAAATTATTATAAATATGTGGTGGCCTTGATTTCTTGCTAAGAACATTTTACGCACGTTACACCATTTAATATAGATTACTTTTAAGAACTTAAATTTCAACTTAAGGTTATTCCGATCGTTTTTTTCTTTGGTGAATTAATTTTAGATAAATCATACAAGGCTAAATCAAATTTGTTAAGTGATTTACACAATATAGCTTTTAGTTATTTCTATTTATAAAATGTAATTCAGCAATAGTTAAGACATTAAGATATACTATTAATATTATAGCACTACTATAAAACTTTTGTATATTTGGTGAATATAATCTTAGCATCAGAAGTACTTTCTACAATTGGAAATTTTAGTTCTCTATTATAAAATTTAAACAACGGCTTAAACGAAATATTTCTTACAAAATTTAGCTATTTTTAATTGATTTAATGTATTTTTGCTCACGAAATTTTTATTATTAAAATATAAAAAGAAATAAAGAGGCACACAAATAAAAATCCCTGAGGTCCTTTTAGAATTTTGGATACCGGGAATTCAAGACTGTTTCTGGCTTATTAGCTATCATCAGTTGAATTTACCCAGAATCTGCAATTCAGTGAAAGCAACAAAATATGGACAAAAGACAAGTAAACAAAACAATGGCCCTTGATATAATAAGAATTAACTAGAAAATTCCAGGTATTCAAAATTCCAAAAGCAGCTCAGTGATTTTTATTTGTTTCCGCTTTTATTCCTTTTTATATCTTAATAATTGTTGCACGAACGCGCCCGTTAAATTTTCTCATAAATTTTGATTACTTTCTATTAATTAACTCGATAAGCACTTACTTTCAGCAATTTTTATTTACTAAATATAACGAGGGATGCGTACTCAGTGTGATTCAAAATTCCCAGTATAAACTTTAAAGCTAGGTTGGGAATACAAAAAACAAATCGTATTCATAGTGGAACGTAAGCCCCTAAACGCCCCCCCGCATGTGCTAGAGGGCCTTGTTTGGCAGCACATTAGTTGGGAAATGTGAGAATTGTCATTTGAGACAATGTCTTTGTATTAGTAGGATGTATTGCTTTCTAATGCTGAGAGGGGAGATGCGTACCTAGCCTATGGGGCAGCGAACGAAAATGGAGCCGCTGTATGATTGTATCGTGAACGGTTTCCCCAACTGTTGCCCAAACTTATGTGAAATTGTTGGTGAATGGAACTTTGAGCATCTACTGTGCATCTGTAAATATACATCTTATTGTCATATTGTAAACATAGGGCTACTATTGTCCTCCAAATGAAAGGTGGCCGGCGGAAGTTTGAACTGCGCAGCCCTTCCGGTAGCTGATCAATTATGTTTTCCTGTCACAATGTACGACGGGGTCTGTTTTCACTGAGAAAGATATGTTGATAACGCCAGATTAAAACTTCTCTCAACTATTTAGCGTTATTTCAATACCAGTTGCTAACAATAAGTATTTATATAAATATATTTATATATATATATATTATTTATAAATACAATGCTCTTTTGCAAAGTAACAAGCGATTACCGTAATGGCGGCGTCCTGTCATAAAATCAGACGGAAGGGCCTGACCAGACTAATCGATCATACTTGCGCAGATCTCACAAAAACAGGGCGGCCATCTCTCATTTGGAGGACAATAAGCATGTTGTCTATCTTACTTGTTGTCTTTTATTTCTGAACCTTAATAACACAATCGGGTGGTGTTTCCAGACGTACTTTCCACTGTGAATACGGTTTGCTTTTGTATTCCTGACCTACCTTTAAAGTTTCTACAGGGAATTTTTAATCACCCTTTAAATGAAATTTATATTCACCTTATAAAAGATGAAATATAACAGATCTCATAAAACGTCTACGTCTGCTGGATTAGACTATAAGGATGCAGAGGACATAATATAATGAAACTTTAAAAAATTAAAAACTAAATTTTTAAATGAAAAATATTATTTGACAAAGCATTATTTATACTAATAATAAAAGTAACATTTAGCTTTCAAGATTCCTAATTTTCCGGTCTCTAATTACATATACAAGCCTAGTATTCTACTTGAATTAGTGCCCGAAACATCATGTCTTTTTATTTTATTTTTTAAAATGGTGAAATTATGCTTTCCTTATGTCGATCTTCAAGTTTTTGTAAAATTCCTTATTATCTCTTATGGTTTAATATGATATTTAGAAAAATAAATATAAAATCAATTGTGAAGTCACAATTTCAATAATAACAAAAATAACATGGTTTGAAGGCAGCAGATCTGAAGGCTGGACTCGGCTGTTGATAGAAAAGTGTTCCTTCAGGGAACAGCATCATTGAAACCAAATTATTTTTCCACTCTTTATTTTTCGTCCATTTTTACTGATGCTATTTTCTTTTTAAATATTATTTTTTCTGAAAGGGTTTGTAAACAGTCATTTTATATAATATGTCAGGAAGCGTTGTTTGAAAATCTCTTATCTTCCTTCCATTTTCTGATTTCTTTACAGGAAAATGCCGATGGAGAGTTATTGATTTAGAGGAGAGGGGAAGTATTTCATGATTAGTTTCATCAGTTGCTGGAATGGGGTAAACATTGGGACCGCTTCAATGTTATTTCCCGTCTATCTGCACCCTGCCGAGCTGTAATTTCCTAATTTCCATCGTCCCACAAGCTTCAAATTGGATAATTGAATTGTTTGTAAATGAGTTCTCTCCCTGGTTTTGATATACGCGAGGGGTTGGCAGAGAAGGAAAGCAAGTTTCATAACCGCTTTGCCGTTTTGGAAGCTCTCGCAAAATGACTACGTTCATTTCGGTCTTTAACCACAACACTGACAGAAACCGTTAATATTGGTCTGCTTTCTTTAAGATTAGGCAAACGGAAGCTGTGCAGAGCTTCACTGCGAAACAACGCTCTCACGCAACTCCCTAATAAATATGCACCTTTGCAAGAAGTGTTTATGACAATAAGGTAGATTGCTCCGAGCTGCAGAATTTGGCTTAACAGCTTACAGAGTGCTGTTGCCGTTCAGCTTCCGAGTTAATTATAAAGACTTGCGAAAAAGAGTGGGTGCAGAACCCCATCGTTTACGTAAATTGTAAAACCGATGACTTAGTGGTTTACCGCACACAAATTAGATTAGTAGCTTTAATTTACTTATAAATAATAAGTTCCATTAAGAACAATTTAAATGGATTTTCTCTTTATCTAATATCAAAAACGGATTACTTCCATAATATTGTTAAGATTTATTAACTTTTAGATTCATCCAATTCCGCCTACCATAGATTATTTAATATAAATTTTCGTTTCCATACTGCATATTACTACCTTTTTTTTTTGTAACTTCCTACAGCTTAAGAAATGTTTCGCTTAAAGTTTAACTAAAATATTTTTTTTTCAATATTTAATAAATTCTGTAATTCAGAGGTTGTCAACTTTTCTCTACTAATTCTCCGTGTCATACAACATTAAAAAATTATGCTCAAATTTACTGTATTCTCAAATGTTTCTTTTGGGTTTTAATCTATTTGGGCTTTTATTAATTTGCTACTGTTTTTATAACAGAAATAAAAAAAGTTAAAGAATTGTAGTAATAATTAAACCATAGAAATTTAATAATACATAAGAAGATATAAAATAGAAAGTAAATTAAACTATCAGTTTTACTAAATGCAAAATTTTATAGTCATTTACTAAACCAAAATATATACAAATATTCCTTTAATAACGTTTCTTGCTCCATTCGTTACATCAACAGTTTGACAACCCGTGCAATACCCTTAAAATTAGTAAATAATCAAACTACTGTATGAAGAGCAGCTTATGATCCTCTGTAACCACTTTTAGAATGCAACTTCCATCAAGAGATTAATGTATAAAAATGAATTAGCTATACATCAAGGGATCACATGTCCAGCCATCTGAATCTATCAACAATGGTGCAAAATATATCGGATCTTTCCAAAGCAGTAGCTCATACGACGTCACACAGGCTTTACACAGAAATAGTTCTGAGATGATTTCTTTATTCTCAAATTCAAGAATCGGGTATTAGGTTCAAGTAACAACTGGTTAATCGTAAGTCCTATTGTTGTTGGAACACAGTTCAAGTCTTGGAAGTCCTTGTAAATAATAATAATGAATTGAATATTAGTAGTTTTAGCCTCAGGTAATCCTAATTGAAGTTCCAAACATTGTCATAAAAAATATTGGATAATTAATCTGAAGTTCAAGTAACTAAGCTACAATGAAGATTCGATGCTGACAACTCCAATCCTAAACGTAAGCATAAATATTTCTATTTGCTTCTCAGACTGCAAACCATTTATAAAAAATGGTCTATATGAACTTTTTGTAAAGTAGTAAGTTGTTGCTATACGAAAATGGGAACTGTCAAAACCAAGAAGTTTACTTTGCAATCATTTACTTTGATATTCGTTACTCAATAGTAATATTGTGAAAAATAGCAATCTTAACTTTCCAAAACAGCATTAGAATTAGATAAATCCGGTTGCTACTTCATAATATTCTTTTTAATATAATTCCAGCTGAACCATCAATAATTTTTTGGAAAGTCTTTGCAGATAAATTCCCAATTTAAATAGGACTAAATGACTTCATACCGTTATCATGTAGTGAACACATTACTGATGCAATATCAGCTTCCGCAAATCTCAGCACTGCAGGAGAAGATCTACCAGAGATGGGATGAGTCATGTTTCGATTTTATTGTGAGTGGTATATAACATATCAGATTAGTACAAAAATGGTATCCGTAATGATTTCATCAATCAATTTATGCACGAAATTTTAGTCAAAGTAAACATATCATCCTGTTTTCACATGTTCAGGATGCCTTGGGATAAACATCTGTAATTTGTATGTATTGATTTGTTGTTCAGACGGCGCACTGAATCGTACATGACGTCTTTCATAAAGTTCTTAAAGTGCTTCCCTAAAACTATTTCGGTTTCGTTTAGTTTCTAACACACAGATTTCTCATGCTTCTCCTTCCGACTTGTGTCTAAGTTCGCATTATTGCGAAAGTGGAAAATGTTTCTATAGGTATGGCTCTGAAAGATTAATAAGATTAATAATAATAAGACAAACTTGTTTCGAGTCTTTGTTCTTCTAAAAAAGTCTTGTGTTTTCCAATCAAACATATGGGATTCAATAAATCAAGTAGGCTATGAGAATAAATGATAATGTATAGCAGCAATATTAAATTGCATAAATCTGAAAAAATTAAATTTACAATTAAACTTAGACAGATGAAGAACAAAATATTTTCATTCCGAGTTGGTTAAAATTATTGCAATTACAGTACATTGTATACTGTTATGCATATACCGTATTTAGTTGCGTATACATCCATGATGCATATTTACACAAAGTTACAAAAAATAAATATATATCAGTGTTATCAAAGGAATTTCATGAATTTGCCAATTTTCATGAATATGACATACAATCAGTGCAAATCGTAATGACTTAAAGCCAATATGTTGTAAATGAAGTCGATATAATAGAGACTACACTGCAGGATGGCAATGAGATGATTTTTGTACAGAAGGTTATCTTTCCAAAAATACTGGAAAGACAAACTTAAATGCAATCTATATTTTCTTTTAATACCTTCAAAATATCAATTATTATCGAAGAAAATTTAAGTGTTATAAGAAAAAAATATTTGAAGTTTCTAGCTTGAAGGAAATTGTAATTTATGAGAAGTTGGAGAATATTGTACTCTAATTAATGATTTTTACAATTCCAACTTTTCATTCCCAGATGTAATTACTGCAGCCATAACAAACATTGCATTTAATATTCTTTGAATAATATTTAACTCTAGTGATTCATTAAGGCTGAATTTCACCCAATATTACAGATGCCAGTTAATTTAATTCCACTTCCGAAACTAACGTCAGGATACTTGTAATATATTGCAGCAGTCATTCATTCGAAAATACACAATCAACAATGACATTCAGCTTTAATTTACAACAGGTAAATTGATTTGTAAAATCAGTTTAGAAAATTAAATGTCAAAAGTCTCCAAATGTTTGTTTTCAGTAAGTGAGATGCTATTTAAAATCACTAGACATATTGAATGTCTACTAAACTTAACAAAAGTTTTTAATTACTTTTAGAAATATATTTGTTTACAATTCAGCAAGGGTAAGATATTTAACGAGAAGATAAGGAACTCATCAAAAAGCTCACTCTTCAAAAGTCATTACTGGTGTTAAATGAGAAAAGTTATTGAGAGCCAGAAATAGGATTTATTCACTGTGACTACAATGAATACAAATAAAAGTATTGGAACTGCTGATTCAATAAAGGCTTAAGATTAAACTAAAAGTCTTGATATAGGAAAACAAAAAGGAGCAAATGAAACAATTAGAAAAGTTTAATCGTGTGCATTGGATTGAAAAGGATTTAAGCAAAGAATAATAAGATTAAAAAATTCAAGGTAACAAAAAAAATAAGAGACTTTAAAATAAATAAAACTAATTAAAATACACATAACTGAAAAAGTAGCAACATAAATGTGATCAAAGCTCATAAAATTTTTAGAATAAAGATAATTAAACCAAGACTGAGAAAAGAATCAATGAGTGACGTTTAACTTTTTTGTACTAAATTGAGTTTTAGCAGAAAAGAAATACTGTTGCTTTTAAAAGATTTGTCTTTTCGTTAGCTTATTGTCACAACATTATCTTTCCAATTTTTACATAAAAGGAATTAATAGCATTTATTCGTAAGTTAATTGATTTATTTGAACAAAGATTAATCCATATTGTTGAATAATCTGTCGATTAAAAGTGTATTTCAAAAATTTCAATCATTAACATTATTAATTAAATTCTTTTACAAACAAAGTAATTAACGTTAGAACCACTAAAATCGAAAAAAAAGGAACATTAACTGATTGGGATAATATTATTTACTAATATTATCTTAAAAAACAATACCTTAACAAGATAGTTAAAAGAAATAATAAATGTGCTTATACATGATGACAAAGCTTACAAAACTGAATATCATCTTAGATGTAACTGTTTTGAACGAAAGCAACACTTACAAAGAATGTAAACTCAACAACACCAATTCAGAAGTTGATCAGGAAAACGTCGATGACCTAATCCAACAGTAATTTTTTCCTTTAAAATAGGAAGGACGATTTTTGATTATTCAGGAATTTAATTATAAAGAATAGTGAAGGAGATTTTAAGAGAAGTTCGAAATTGAAATGTACCCGTTACTACATAGAATATATGCTACTTTTATTTCAGGTTTATAATAATCCTTATTGCTCTTTTGCTTACTGATTACTACGTAAGCTGTTAAGCTGAATTTAGTGATTATCTTAAAATGACATTTTTAAAAAAATTCCAACCCTGATACTTTAGTTCAAAACAACAAAAATTGTAAAGTAAGTGACAAGGTGATTTTTTTTGCCTTCAATTCTTACTTGAAAGAGCTTAAGATGTCGCCTTGGTAATACTGGATGCCAGTTTTCAAGAAAGTCTCTAGCGTCTAGCCAATAAATTGGAGTCTTGTCAGAATGCTTTCCTAACACTCCGGATCCCTGCCGTGCTGAAGTTGCTTTGATAAAGAATAAAGCGATCATGAATAGAAGCCTAAATCATATAGTAGTTTTCCAGGATTACTTACTCTTTCTACAACTTCGAAAAAAAACGCGAAGATACTGACACAAAACTAATATCTGTGTTTATGTTTTAAACTTATGCTTAATTTTTTGATGCTTAACTGAAAAAATATTTTACATCTAGAACATTGCTTTATTTCTAATCTTCTTTTTGAAATATTGCTTCAAGTTTTACTTGAGTTTTTTTTTTTTTTTTTTTTTTTTTAAGCAAATAATAATTTCTTTTATATTTTATTTAGTAATAAAGTAGTTTGTTTTTCGTAATAAACATCTGCTTTTCAAAAAAAAGAAAAAGAAAAAAAGGGCAACGCTTCGTTCTCTTGAACTACGATTGTTCCTTTTTATCAGATTTCAATCTTCAAAACTCCAGTTGTTTATTGGTTATTTATTTATTGATTAATTTATTTCATTTATATATTTAAATGAAATTTAATGCACTTATGCGCTATTTTACTGCCAAACAAAGCTAAGAAGTGAATACAAGTTTGTGCCAAACAATAAATTTAAAGGCGACCCATAATAATAAAAAAAAAATAATAAACAATTATAATAATAGGAAGTAAAAAATTTTTGACTTAAAATTTTTTTATTATTTTTTTTATCTATTTTTTTAAGTCTACGTACCTCCTATTATTAGTATTACTATTATTTTAATTTTTTTTTATTATGATTGGTCGCCTTTAAATTTATTTTTTTTATTATTTTTTTTTTAATTTTTATCTAGCCTAAGTAAAACTAAATGACCTATTTTTTTAATTTTTATCTATGTAAAACTAAATAAACTATTTTTTTTATTTTTTATCTAAAGTTAGGAAAATAAGAAAAACACAAAAATAAAACATGGGAACTTTGAGAAAAAAAAGTTTGAGAAAAAAAAAAAAGAAAACCAAAAAAGTAGAAATACGGAACCGACAACCCTCAGTATCCGAGATCTTAAGCTATTAATTGAAGAGGAGATGGAAATGTTTTAGTGATGCGCCCGCTTTAGTGATGACTAATGACGGCGCTACGCGTGACCAAAACTCTATATTCCGAGATCAACATATGCTGCAACAGCTCATCTGAAATGACAACAGTTGAGCAGGTCCTGGAGTCCTGGCTGGCCTGTTCACGTTGTTTATTCCTTTTCATTAAAAATGTTTCGAGTGTAGTAAGTGTGAGTATCGTTAGTTAGGTAGGTATTCATTGAGGTTATGTTATTTCTTCCGTTATCGGAATAACGACTGTAACAAAAACGAATATTAATGTTGTGACTGAAGACATAGTATTTGGCATATTGTTCGTGTTGTTTAAGTTGTGAATGCTCTCCTTCTCATTTTAAACGAAAACATTACCACTACGTATTTTAAATCTGCAAATCTACTAGGACTCATGAACAAAAGAAACAAAAAAAAAAATAGGTTAACGTTTTGACTAATGCTGACGAACGAAATTAAATGACAAAACGAACTCTGAGGCGTGTGTGGTTACATACACGAGTGGCAAGTGAACAGCTGTCATGTACTATGGTGTTATCCGTTGGTTTGAATATGGGTTTTGAAATTGGTATTCGCAAAGCACAGCATGGGTCCAAAATATTAAACCAACAACTGACGTGAAATTGTATGCAGGGTTAGTGTTTTGTTGGCATAAGTTGCGTTGGCAATCACGTCCATTCCAGAACCTGTTACTCTAGTCACTAACACGTCAGTTACTTAGCGACATGTCACTGAGTCAAATGTACCTAACTGCTGTAACCCGTAATCGATGCTATTCGACGCTAACGTTGTACCATGTGATAACGTATCACGTGGCCTGTATTTGCGTCGGCACTCCCGTCCGAATCATGCTGGATTCGTTCTGGATGTCGTTGCCCGAATCTCTCAAGCACTTTTTGCTAATCTATTATTTTAAAAGGGAAATTTGTGCATATGTGTATGTGACTGTTCGAAATGTTTAGCATACTTGCCAACATGCTACAAACTTGAAATTTAGCATGTAGGTAGATTCCAAGTGTAGACAATGTAAAAAGTATTATAAATAAAAATTTTTAATTGAGGAGTGAGGGCAATGATCATGAAGTGTGGCGACAACCAGCAATAGACTGAGGTAAGTGTTCTGCAATGCTTTTCCACTGCCATTTCGAATTGATCTTACAATTTTAATTTCTTTCTCATCCCTTTCATTGTAACCCGCATGAAGAAAGAGGATTTTGCTAGTTTATTTATATAAATTCGAGAGTTGTACAAAATCTAGTCCTGTTTTGTAATTCTCTATCACATAAGGGGGATCAACGCATTCTTCAGCAAACCGGTTGTGCAAATTTTTAATGTTAATAATGCTGTATTTTTAACGGCAATGTGTGTGAAGACGTCAAGTATTTCAAATTTAGGTGCTCTTGAGCCAAGTTCGACTTTGCTCACAAACTGAAAAAAACAATCAAAGGATAATTTCTAAAATTGAAAAATAGTATCTTCCTTTTCTTTTGATGATTTCTGAATTTCCTATATAACTTAAAGTAAGGAATTATTCAACATAGTGATAAACTGAAAATATTTTTTAATGATTTCTAGAAAATATATATATTTAGGTTAAAATGTAAAATAATTCCACATGGAAGAAAGTAATTTATTTTTCTTCTGGTTTTTCAAGTTTTCGTAGAGAGAATAATAATAAATTACTAGACAAGACAAACGCTTAAAATTTATTAAGGTCACACATTCTGCCAGGAATTATAAAGATTAAAATAAAAGTTTCTAACTTGAAGTTGAGTAAAAGTTTCCACATTAAAAGATTAATAATCATATCAGTGTCAATGATGAGATGCAGAACTTTAACACTTGCTTAAGGGTGTCAATGTATTGATTCAGTCTGTAATAGAAAATTCACACATGCACTGTAAGTATGGTGTTTACACTGCTTTAAGTTTAACAGATGCTAAAATCTTATCTCACACCTACATTACTCTTCTGCGGAAAAAAAAAAAGAAATGAAAAAGTTAATTCATTGCTTTCCTTAATCATTCGGAATAAGTTTGTCCCGCAGATAGTTACCGTAGTATCAAATCGGTCCGTTGCTTCTGTTGCAGTTAATTGAATAAAAAAAAATTATTTCCCCTGCAATAATCAGACTTGAACTTACATATAAATCATCCAATTTTCTTCAAAAGGATGGATTCTATAAAATTGGTCAACAATTCAACAAGAAAGAGCAGTATCTCTTTTTTTTTCGATATACCTTTTATTATATTTTTATTACATTTATTATGTGTTTGCATAATTACTGTTTCAGGAATCTTGGTAATTTTACCTCTAACTATCCCAATCTTCCATTGTTGTCGTCCATGGTTTTCCATTCATTTTCAATTCCGATCGTTCGTTGCTTTCCCCTAATTCGCGTAATTGAACCACGATTTATGTTTAACTATTCAAACTTTGTGGAACCACAATTTATGAATAATTCAAAAACGCTTAATAAATTAAATCACAGCGACAGATTTTCGTTTCTGATTAAAAACCCAAAAGTTCCTTAATTTCTTTATTCTTAATAATAGTAAAGATGCTCTCCATTACTCAAACTTAGAAATAAATATTAAAATATTCAGGTATAATATTTTAATGTCAGGTGAAATTCAATTTCTTGATATAAAGAAGATGATAAATTTTTTAAAAGCTTGCAGACGTCATAGAATAGAAACTTTTATTTAGTTTATAAACAACAGAACATTAAAAATTTGATTTTCAAATCTACGTTTAAAAAAAGTTGATGAATGGAATTAAATATTTCTGTTAAAAAAAACAAAGTTGTAGTTTTTTCATTATAATTTTCCAGTAATGGTTCTATTAATGCATTACTGCTGGTCATCTATATATGTAGAATGAAGATGGCCAACATTAATACATTAATAGAACATACATTGTAAACTTACTATTCAGTGTAAATGATACAATCAACAAACGGGTATTTAGGGATGTCACAATAGAACATTTTTTGATAAGGAACATGGGTCCTGAAACTCACCGTTTCCGTTTTACACCCCCTTTTTTTATTCACTTCAGTATTTTGAACGGTTTGGCATGTTTTACTTGATGCAGAGCAGTAGATTGTTGCGTATACCATTGCTGTCGTTCGCACAACACACAATAATCCCATGAAGCCAGTAAGCGTAACAGGAGGTCATTGTTGTGTTTATTTGCATCATGCTTATAAGAAATGCTCTAAGTGACGCCCACCAACTTCAATGCAAGCATTGCAGCAAAAACTAACCGTAGTCATTTTGTTCTTGAATAAACTTCAGTAAACAATGAAAGGCAAATAACGCTTTCTGTTTTCACGTGATCGTTATTTATTGTACCAACGACATCAATATTATACGCAACAATCTACTGACCTGCATGAAGAAAAACTATTGAAGTGAATAAAACAGGGGGGGGGGACGTATAACAGGGGAAACGGTACGTTTTCCATTGTGTGCTCTAGAAATTGTTGCATATATCCATTTAAACTGTAAATTTAACGCTGCTTGTGATGCCCGCTAATGTAATCTATTAAAAACTAAAACAAAAAATAATACAGATTGTTCATTTTTAATTGCAGTCCTTAATTCACGATTATCGTTTCTATTTTCTTTGAGACCAATGTGACTGAAGATCGTTATCAAAATATTTTAATACAATTCATCAATTTGGTGGAAACAGACGAGAGAAATATAAATTTTTAAAAATGGAATAGATTAATATTTTTGCAACGGATCATGGCAAAATATATATATTTTGAGAAAAGTGACCTCTGTCCCCCTGACTTATAAACTTCAATGCAGTGTGGTTGTAATGATGATGACAAGGTCATCCACCAAATATAGTTATCTCAATACTTTTCACATAATACAAGATTTAATAAATAACAGATTTATGGCAGTATTTTATTATTAATAAAATATATTATAAACTAATTACCACGTAGCCAATGACTCGATTAAGGTCTATCTTGAATTACTACTCATATATTGTAAAAAATTTGAAAATAGAAATCTAGTATAGAATCATTTGCATTTATTATATTTGTATTTTAATAAAAGAATTAACTTTAATTTTACTTTATTTTAATTGAGAGAATTTATTTGAAAAATATTCTAATTTAACTTAGCAAAATTATTTTTTTATCAAATAATTGGATAAAGTCAAAATCCATCAAGTTAATTTTTATGAAAAACTGTCAACTGCAGAGTTGATAGATGAAATAAAAAGTAATTGCTTTCAAAAATCCGTCAAAAAAAAGTGGTTTTATTTTTTTTTTTTATCTTTGGAAAATTTATGGCAAAGGAAATAAAACAGTAATGTTTTCAAAATAATCTGTATCAATCTAGTTAAAGAGAGAGTTAGGAATGATAGAAACAGGACCAAAAAAAAAGATTCAACCAGTCTAGATCCGGAAAAGACGAGTTGAAATCCAATCGGTGAAAGAAACAGCAGAATGACAAAATAATATAGCAACACTATATGGCCGAAAGTATCCTGACACCCCTCTGGAGAAGTGGATGTATCTATTAGCGCGTGTTATTAAGTCAAAGAAAGAGATATAAGTGGTCACCGCAGCATTGGGTGGTCCTAAACAGGCGTTAGACAGACAATGAGTACATCAGCGGAGGTGAGTGATTTCGAACGTGGCCTGATCATTGGATGCCATCAGTGATAACAAATCGATTCGTGCAATATTGCTACACAGTGCCGTTCAAGTATTACGTCAGTACATTTTTAGTCATTTCACACAGGAAACACGAATGCTGAGATGTATGTCGATATTCTTCACAACTCTGCACTTCCTACCCTCCGGCTACATTTCGGGGAAACACTGTTTCTGTATCAGCAGAATAAATGGTATGTCCACAGAGCGAAAGCTGTGCTGACATGGTTTGAACAGATGGGTGTTAAACTGCTGGATTGGCCTTCATAGAGCCCCGATCTGAATCCCATAGTAGACTTCTGCGAAGAATTAGAATTCAGATTAAGCACCAGGTCCAGCCGCCCTTCTTCAGTGGCCGGACTCACATATTTCAAAATCTGGTGGAAATTCTTCCCAGACGAGCGCAGGCTGTCACTAATATCCGACATCCTATTAATACGTGCCACATGACTTTCGGATTGTTCAACAGTTGCTGTCCGGGTACTATTGGCCATACAGTGTACTAATCGCTTCAGAAGTATTAAGTACTTGAATTATACATTTAATTGATTTATCAAAGAAGCGTAAACAAATAATATAGTTGTTTAAACATTAGATATTACCATGTAAAGGAAATTTGAAGTTGCTTACAGCCTACTCAAAAGAATCTACTCCATCCTCTGTAAAAAATATTCACAAAAATGCTTGATATATGTACTTCCGGTTTGCTAAAATAGTCAAATCACAAACATTAATCAAAGACTTAAGTAACAATTTAGAATTTATAAATTAAAGGGGAAAATTACGTTATTGAAAACAATATAAAAAGAAAAATCAGAGAATAAAATATCAATAATAGTCTGGTGAGGCTGAAAACTATAAGTTTCAGTGAATTAGTTGCATAGGTTCATATTGCATGGGTTTTGATTTTAAAGTTTGTTTCAAAAATCAAAAATAAGTAAATTAATAAACCGAAAGATTTAAATGATTGTTAAATGACCCTCTGAACTGTTTTAATGAGATTCCACCTAAGACAGGGGATTTATTACCCAACAGTAATAAAGTGCATTTCACACGTTACGATTTCATAGAATTAAGGGTACATTTCTCTAGTGATTTAACATGTACGTCTTTTATGAATTCTCAAAATCTACAAGTGAATTGAAAAAAAGTTCAACTCAAAGATAGTTTCTTGTGTTGTGATAGTATGTAGAGGATACTTTAGTTTATTCTCAAAAAATCAAAATTAAGTGAAAAACTAAAAACAAAGTTTAAGTAACTTTCTGTTCCGGATGACAGTAAAATAAAACTTCCGCATAATGGATCTTTCCAGGATGGTAATCTTGGTCTTGCGCATTCCCCGTCTTACTGCTTGAAGCTTCTCAATTTCTGATTACTTAAGCCTGGTTTATTTGCTTTATCATCTCTTCTTTGTATGGATGGAAGGATGTGAACAAACTGCAATCACTGATTGTTCTGATTTCTGGTTGGATTTAAGCTCAATATAGTGAAACACACTCTTCTCCATTTGGCTCTCAACGCCTCATTAAATTTTTCGCTTGTCTCATCTTTTGAGCTGTCAAGTACTTTATTCATATCGAAGCAATTGTCAGACCACAGCTCCAACGAGAGTTCAACTTTATTCAGAGAGATCGAATGCTTTGAAGTTATTTAAAAAAAAATAGTATTCCTATATCCTTGCGCTGCATAGTTTAAGCATAGCTATGATAAAATACCTAATAAAAATTAAATAATTCTGTCTGTAAGTCTATCGAACCTATTGAAATGAACACTTCATTAAATGAAGAAATGACACTTTTTTTTTTTTACTTCATTCCGGATATTAAGTATCAATATATAAAAATCCCAAATTTAGAAATCAGTAAAACTCATTAATCTACAAAATTTACATGTAATTATTTTAATTTCTAAACAATAAAATTTTGTGCTAAAACATAAATTTAAAGGCGACCCATAATATTGAAAAATTTAAAAATTATAATAAGAAAAAGAAGTTTATTAACTTAAGGAATAAATAAAAAAAAATTGGAAAAAAATTAAAAATAAAAATCGATTCGAACCGACAACTCTTAGTATATGAGTCCGAGATCTTAAGCATCAAGCTCTAGTTGACAACTGAAATCAGATTTCTAACATTTAAGCTAATAGCGGAAATCCAATGACAACAATATCAAATACCTCGAATATGTTGGAAGGGGGAGGGGGCGCTGGTCCCTGAAAATACATTATTAGGTTGTTTGGGCCTCTGAACACGATGGTGAAATCCATTTGTCGACCCGATCTTCCACTTGGGAGTTGTTAGGGGTGGACAGACACGGACGGACGAACAGGACAATCGTCACACCTACCTATTTTCGTCGCTATCACAAAAGCTCCCAAATGGATTACTAAAAATCCGAAGTTTAACGTGTGCATATGAATATAGATAAAATTAACGTCGACACACTGAAGAAATTATTAAAAAGGTTTAACACAAAAAATATATAATACAACATGTTTCGATTTTGCATAATTTATTGACAAGTAAAAATTTTAAGAAAACATGAGTACAAAAGGCTAAAACTGAACAATAAGAATGAAAATTAAACATAAAATAAGCAACCAATAACAGGACTTGAAATAACTCGCCTTAGGAAGAATATTAAATTATTATAATGCTGAGTTTGGGATTCTTCATGACGGAGGTTATTTCAAGTCCTTTATTGGTTGCTTATATTTATGTTTAATTTTAATTCTTATTGAGAAATTTTAGCTTTTTATACTCAAATTTTCTTCGAACTTTTACTTGTCAACGATTTGTAGAAAATCGAAACCGGTAGTGTTATGTATTTTATATGTTAAACCTCTTTAATAACTATTTCATTGTGTCGGCGTTTATTTTATCTATTTTAATTCTTATATAGTGAAACCTCGGGTTACGAACGACTCAGATCACGAACATTTCGGATTACGAACAACTACTTCGAATTTTTTTGTTTCGGATAACGAACAGTGTCTCGGGTTACGAATTAAGATGAGAGAGAGAGCAAGGTTCAATGTTGGAGACAAACGATTGCGTACAGTACTAAGTTACCGGGCCAAATCACACAAAAGGCGTCTCACCTAGCATCTGAAAGTATCTCTCCCCGCCCATGTGACTCTTTTTCCGATGTAAACAAGACATCGTAATGTATTTATTTGTATAATATATTTATTAAATGTAATTATTTTACATTTAATTTATTTGGTTGTTTTCTTTCTCTTATTGCGTTTTGTCAGTAAACGATCGCATGTTAATAAAAAGGAACGATTCTTTCATCTTGAAACGGATCGTCTCTATTTCATTGATCTCAATGTTTCGGGTTACGAACGTTTCAGGTTATGAACCGAGTTCTGGAAAGAATTAAGTTCGTAACCCGGGGTACCACTTTATATATTATTATTTGAAACTAGGACTAAAATTACGATTATTCAATTTAATTATCCGCTGTTAAGAAAAGTCCTAGAAATGATAAATTCTTCAAAAGCAATTTTGAAAAATCCATGGTTAGCATCCATTCAGTTATGAACTCTATTAAATAAAATAATGTCAATATGTCTAACTGCCAATTTAATTGTGGAATGCAAATTTTTTAAACTAAATTACAAATATTGAAAGTTTAATTTCATTATTATTAATAAAAGATTAAAATTACTAGGAAAAATTAGTTACTTAATTGACTGTTCTAGTAATAAAATTTTTCCTAATAATACAGCATATATTATTGAAAGTAACCTTTATTTAACCGAAAATAATTTGTGAAAACCCCAATTAATATTTGATGTATCATAGAGATGGAATATAACTGAATTCTTACGAAAATTTAATCACAAGTATCATCTAAATTATTGAATTTTAATCTTAGTCGCTCTTAACTCGATCGCGAAATATTCGTAATTTTGTGTTTTTACTATCACCATATAGATAAAGAGAAAATTTAATTTCGGCTTACATGATAAAGACATGAAGAAATTTTGCTGTTATTTTTGTGCTATTCTTTTGAATTAATATGAAAAATAAATTTAAGTGCTGTGAAAATAGTAAATAAATAAAGGAAAAGAAAAACAGCACCTGAACAAAAGAAGAAGAAAAAATTGCCTTTCTGCTTTTAGATTACGGAGAGGAGTTGGGAACGGCCGTTTCGTCCTGCAACGGACTCATCAGCCCAACCTGCCTCACCCTAACCGAATCAGAAAGGCAAGATCTTCTTAGTGAGAACTCCTATCAATCTGGCAGTAGTCCCACTCACAACCACTGCCGTACCCTACTCCTCTCCATAAATATAAAAGCAGAAAAGAAATTTTTTTCTTCTTCTTTTGTTCAGGTGCTGTTTTTCTTTTCCTTTATTTATTCTTTTGAATTAAGTTTAGTATATTGAAGAGAACTGTTGAACTCTTGTATAAATAACAGCAGGATAGAACCATCCAATATTGTTTTATTTGACAACATATTGAAAATTATGTACAACGGAACACCCTTGATTTCAGTGAATATTAATGAGAATGAAATTTACCATGTAAAAAAAAATAATCAATCACACACACACATTCAGAAATTCCTTCTGAAATCAAATAAAAGAACAAATCAATTCAGAACTACAATATAAGTCAGGTGTGACAGTAGGAATTCTGAAAATTAGGAAATTAATGAAAGGATTTCTTATCAACAAACAACTCTTTCAATCGCAAAACCTAATAAACCTTTAATTGAACATAATTGAAAAAGACTTGAAACTGAATAATTCGCTGTACGTATTTTTTTATTCTAAAAAGAGACGGAAATGAATTCTATTTATTGCTATGAAAATCAAATATTAATAACTCTGCAGTCATTTGTGAACTCTGCAGCGAAATGAAACATCTATTAAATTACTTAAGTTATATTACCGCTACATCTTTTTCATCATTAAATTAAAAAATTTATATTGCTTGATTCTAAATAACTGATATTATGTAATTTTAAAAAATTGGAAAGAAATATTAGAACGGATGAATTTTACAAATCATTCAATCTTAGAATATGGTAATTTTAAAAAAAATTAAAATAAATAAATAAATAAATTGGTATATGTATTCACATTTAGAAATCATTATAAATTCTTCCTCCTAAGTCTTCAGTTTCTCTCATTTAATTTTATAATTAAAGCTTCCTTGAAACAATCCTAAAACATCCATCTCTTGCTTTTTTATGATTCGACATTCAAAATAAATTTTATAATTCATTTTATTATTCGAAATAATACTCCTATTAAATGCAGTGTCATTTTCAAGCATTTCCAGCCTTTTATTTTGTTACTTGCTACATTTAAGATTAGTATCATTTTAAATAAAACGTGTTCTAACATTATTGTGTTATTCCAATACATATCGAAATAGCACTCATTGAAATTTGTTGCGTCAATTCCGAAAACATTTTTTTCCTCAAATGTTATAATTGAATTTCCCTTGAATTTCAAGTTTGTTAAAATGACAAACTCCATCTCATGTATAATACAATATTTTTAATAAAAAAAGTCATTGATTTATAGTGATACATAGATAAATCTTTCAACCTACCTTATTTAATCGCCGCCATGATCAGCTGCAATTGAGAGACTATTACAACTCTTGTAATAGGGGTGTACTGAACCTTCCCTAAAATATTATGAACTGATCCATTTCCTTACCGAGGTTTCTTTTTGGGAATATTATATTAATTCTAGATTCGCCAAAACTCTTAGTTTTGTAATTAGTGCCACATATTTTCAGACAATAATTTAATATAAAATGAAATATAACATAGATAAATGAAATGTTTCTCTTATAATTATTGGAATTATTATTAGGATTATTAGAAGTTCTTTTGAGCATTAGATAATTTTTTGCTGTTTTTTTCCTGAATTTTAAGAATTTTAATAATGACATATAAATAAATAAAAATTAACTTCAATATAATTTAAAATTTCTTAGTAATATTTATAATTGTTTTGTTAATATATAACAAATGATGAAGAAATAAAATTGTATTTTCAAAAACCTGAATAACTGAAGAAATAAAAGATTAATAGAAACAACTAGAATACAGAAATAATAGTTAAAACGATTTAGCAAATTATATGCAATTATATGCAAATTTAGCAAGTTAATATTCAAGAAATAGAGGAATGTAAATTTCGAAATGAATTCTCAAATGGAATATAAGGAACCTAGAATTCAGGTTATATTTTTGTAATGAAAGTATTAACTTAATCCTATGAAATCATTTCAGATTCAACATATTTTTAAAAGTTTAATAATTTCTATAATCAATGCAGAACACTGAAATGCATGTGAAAGTATATTTAAAATTGAAAATATTTTTAAAATTTATTTTAAAAATAAAAATCATTTTCCTCTAATTTTATTTTTTTAATAAATCAATATAGATTCAAATTAAAATAAAATAAATAACATTTTATTGTTTGTATTTTGGCTTCTACTGCTGGGAGTGAGAATGAGATCCACTATATTTCACACCCTCTCCATTGTTTATTTAACCTGCTTCTAAATGATGATAAGTCCTAATAATAAGATAAAAACCATAGCATTTGTAACCAAACTTCTAACGAAATGTCAAAATATATGATTTATATGAACAAAACGAAGTGTTGTGAACTTATTCACATTGTCAAAAATTTTTGTAAATTTTTGTAATTACAACATGAGCATTGTGAACTTGTGTGAATGCTCGCTTAAAGAAAGTTTGAAATCTTTGATAATTTTACATCAAAGAACAAGTTGCATTTTTTTATTTTTATACAAGTATATTTTATACATTTATTTACATGATTTTTTTGTTTTCAAATCATTTCTAAAATTTTATTGAAATAACTTCAAGTAAACATCTATTGATACAATATATGAGAAAGAAAGATCTTATTCTAGGAGATCATATTAAATAATTAGGGTACATATTAAAATTGATAAAAGGTACATAAAATGTACAGTTTCGGTCCGTTTACAGTTACTTAGCCATCTTCAGCAGTGAATGATATAAAAAAGGCATTCACATGGCTCTAAACGGGCCGAAACTGTACAGGTTTATTTTAATGTACCTCTTATCAATTTTAATTTGTGTCCTAATTGTTTTCTATTTAAACTTTTTTACTTTGTTACACGTTAAAATGATTTAAAAAATATTCTAAGAAATACTATTATATGAGCATGTGTCGTATGTTTTGAGTTTTGTACGTTATTACGAAATACCATAGATGGCTTCAGCCATAATGTGTGTCCGGTGACCAATGGTAACACCATACGCTTATGAAACTACTTTGACCCGAAATGAAATCAACAACACACGTAACTTTCATTGATTGTTTCACGAATATCTTTACAATTTAGAAACAATTTTTAACTTCGTCTTTCTATCAACGTTTGGTGCGGTATGATCGATGAAATACTGATTGCTTTATGTAAGGTTCGTATACAGGACAAAATTACCTGAAATTTCTAAAACTGCATTATACAGACAAATTTAGACGGATTGCTTTGTACTTTCAGCTAGATGGAACCATTCCTCATTACATCCAACTTTAAATGCATCATCACCTTTTATTTTCTCTAAATGGAGATTGCTTGTAAAAATACCATGAACTGGCCATCAAGATCTCCAGATCTGACCCCATTGGATTTTGTTTATAGTGTTATATGGTGAAATATATAGATGAAAGTGTTTACACGAGACGAACGGCTCGGTGGATATTAGGGCCCGAAACAAAAATGTCAAGAATTACTCAGACGAGCATCACGCATATACCACATGATTTGCGTAGTGCATTCATGTTCCAATGGAATTTAAAAAAATTTAAACTAATAAATTTGTCATTATAACAATAATACTGCAAACAATACGACATATCCCTTTCTTACCAATAATTGTGCAACTCAACATTCAATTAGTTCTGTCTGAAAACTGTTCGGAATAAGAGATCTGTTAATAGCAACCAATTTTTTCTGAAATTGTCCGATCTACTGATTACGACATCCAGAGCATTTGCTATTCCATCTAGAATACATAACACAGACTGTCCAGGAGGAATGGTAAAAATATGTTAGTTTATGTATCCTACTGGCTCCCTCTATGGCATATTGGGACGCTGGAGGTCCAACGGCTAAGTGACCTGGGACTGAGATGAGGTCGGGTGGTCAGCCCAACGCTCTCCCGCCTGTATTCTCGGTAAGAAAACCTGGTACCCATTCTACAGAGGGCTGGATAGACCCAAGGACCCGTTGGAGGAGAATGGAGCGTGGAAAAATCCCTGCCCTCCGCCGAGGCAGGAGATGGAACAACCGCCTCCAAACCGCACTACTCGGCTACCGGGCCCACGGTAAAAATATATATTCTAATACATCTGAATAAAAAAATAATAAAACATGTAAAAATAATCAAAAGATAAGTTCTTATATTTTAAAACTTAATTATTAACCATTAAAAGTTATGATATTATGTATGTATTCCACATTTATGCATAATATTTGCCCTAACTGAAATAATTCAGATTAATTAAAAACATTTTTTTGTCGATTTAAATAACTGTTGAGACGAATTTAAGTGTCTTTAGTAGTAAATTATATATAAAGATTTACAATAATTTCGTGCAAAGCCCGGAATTACACGGAACATAATACAGTAAAATAAAATGAGATTATTATAATTCTTGAAGTTTAAATTATTAAATAATGGGCACTTCTATCCAATACTTCTGAATTTCTAATTTACAATAACATCAGAGATAAATAAAATTTCCAGACTACCAATCATCAAGCACATCATAGTCTTCTTACAATTAACACACTTCTGCTGAACCAGAATCCTATCTCTAATCGAAACTGGAAACCCGAAATGAGCTAAAATTCGATGGACTCGGTCATTTGAGCTTTGTTTGTAGTTTTCCGTTATTACGGACGGCAGACAGTATGATCGACATTGACATTTCCTCGAGCGAAGAGCAGCTGCTGGTGTTCCTCTGGCATTTATGGGTCTTGCTTCGCTGCCTGTCTGCCGGAAGAGATCCGACCTATATATTAAAGCCTATTTCATCGAATTTCAAATTATGTAAACACTTTGCAGGCAATTCAGTTATTTTAGGACAATTAGTGCCCTTCAAAAGAAAACAGAATTTGAATTTTTTTAATTATATTTAAAATAACGAAAGATATTCAACTAAAACATAAAATGGTTTGTGGCATTTTGTGATAAAGAACCTCAATCTTAGCTAATCGGATGCATTAAATTCAGTGCCTCTTGGAAATTTGGATCATTCTGTACTTAATCAAAATTAATAAATTAAGACCATCTGGCGTCCTGACACAGCTTTAACCCTTTTTTGTAGCTTATCAGCCTGTACATTTAATTGATGTTAATAATATATGTCCAAGTTTACATCTTTTTAAATGTTTTGAAGGTACCATTACTTCTCCCTCCATTAAACTTCAATATACTAAATATTAACAAAACAAGTACTTCTAATCTACATAACTAAAATCTTTCATTTCTCTATCATATGTGTGTGTGGTCGGTTCGCACCGAAGTGCGAGCTTCGTTGCCGAAGCATCCGTGCTCCAGGGAGCGCTAGTGTTCCCAAGACGGCGAACCCCTAGCAGACTCCCTAGAATTACAAGGGAAAGATACTGGGGTGGTTTCCCGTGGCCTTCCCCAGGACGCCATTAAGGAATGACGTCAGACCGAAGAGAAAGTGAAGAAGAGGCTACAACACAGGAAAGGAAATTTTTGAAACATCCATGCTCGCTACCGGGATTTGAACCCGGGCGCTGGCACATTGATCTCACGATAGACCGACGCCGGAGACCGCTCGACCACACCAGCGCGGCAATATATGTATCATATATCATATATCCGGCGCAATTCTAAATTTTAGTTTTCCTTGCAGAGAAAGTCAGATTATAAAAATTTTCTTTTTTTTTTTTCGCCTTGCATGTGATTAGAACCGAGTACCTTCGTCCCCGCAGTCAGGAACGCTAACCATTGGACTAATGCTGGTCCCTCGATATCCAACCCTACTTTTATTCTACTTGTTCGCGCGCTATTATTGTCAAATAATAAGTTCAGTCGAAAAGGAATAAAATATCACTTTTTGCATATCCCCTTGGAATCGATTCTTCTTGGATTATCTCATACTTACCAGGGGGAGACAGGGGATGGCCTAGTTAATGCTAATAAGTTTAAAAGCTTTTGATAATTTCTTTATAATTAGTTGGGTTAGGTTTATTTAAACAATATTATAAGTGGAATATATCATAGAGTTGCTTCTGTAGAACAACACTGCTCGAATCGTCAATCAAATACAGAGCTTTATTTTTCGAAGAGAAAAAAAAAATATATTACATGAGAAAATGAATTAGTTACATTTCGCCTAGAATTGATATTTGATATACATAAAACAGTGATAAATAGATATGAAGAAATTATGCATTTTTTTTTAAATCCTTTCTTATGGAAATAATCTTCAAAATATTCAGGGTTTTTTTTTTTTTTTACAGAAAGCTTAGTTATTGAACTATCTGAATAACTTTATAACAAAGACCGGTCTGTGAATGTCTTTTAAGAAATCACACACTAAATTTCGGCAAGACATGTGTGTAAAGAATCTTAAAATAAAATCTTATTTTTATTATATTTATAAATATGCCATCGAGTCTGGCTTACATAGAACTACTCAATTCTGCATCAACAAAGTCCCGGCTGCTCAGGCCGCATGTCACGAGAGTGACAATCAACATATATATGCATTCTTGACAGCTCCCTTTTTTCAAAATCCAAAAACAAAAACAAAACAATAGTTGTTTATTACTAATTCAAATGCACAGTTTGAATTTTTATGCTTAAAAAAATTCATTGAGGTCGGCGAACGACTGGCACATGAATTTTCTCACTAATTTTTCATTAGTAAGTTTTTTATTTTCATTTCTTTCTCTTGAGGCACCACTGCGCTTTCGATGATTAGAAAGGTATCTCCAATCAAAAACATTTCTTAGCGAGTTTATATTGTGGACAGTCGAATTAATTTTTTAATTTCAAAACTACTCAAAATGTTTGAGATATTTAAATGGTACATGAATTAATTTCTTTTAAATAGACTAAGAAAAACAATTGGAAGTAAAGAAATCATGTAAGGAAAAGTTATTTGAAATACTTGGATAAGTTTATACTGTAAAAATTTAACAATCATCATAATATTAGAGATAACTAATCTTTAATCCTCCTTCCGGCGATATTTCGTCCTATTTAAAGGACTTTGACGAGCCATTACAGGAATCTTAACGAAAATACATCTCTTCTTAAATTCGAAAATAACACAACATCCAAGAATTTAAAAGCATGACTACTGCAACAAAATAGGACGAAATTTCGCCGGAAGGAGGATTAAAGATTAGTTATCTCAAATATTATGATGATTGTTAAATTTTTACGGTAAACTAAGATGTTGTTAAGTTTATATTGTCTTTACAGGGTGTATCATAAGTGGAATATATCACAGTTGCTTGTGTAGAACATTACTGCTCAAATTGCCAATAAAATACAAAGCTTGATTTTTTGAAGAGAAAAGAAAATGTTTTCAAATGAGAAAGTGAATTAGTTACATTTGGGTTAAAATTGATATTTGATGTAAATAAAACGATGATTAAATAGATATGAAAAAATTATGCAGTTTAAATATCCTTTCTTATTGAAATAATTTTCAATAAAAAAGGATATTTTTTTCAAAATATTCAGGGAAAAAATTTTAAAGAAAGCTTAGTTATTGAACTATCTGAGTAACAGTATACCCAAAGAGCGTTCTGTGAATTTAAAAGAAATCACACATTAAATTTCGGCAAGACATTTGTGTCAAGAACCTGTCTTGACTATTAAAATAAAATAAGATTTTTATTGTATTTACAAACATGCCATCGAGTCTGGCTTACAAAGAACTACTCTATTCAGCATCAACAAAGTCTCGAGAGTAACAATGAACATGCATTCTTGACAGCTCCCTTCTCTTTAAAATCCAAACAAAAACCCAAAATAATAGTTGTTTATTACTTACTCAAATGCATAGTTTGAATTTTTATGCTTAAAAAAAATCATTATGGCCGGCGAACGGCTGCCACATGAATTTTCTCACTATTTTTTCATTAGTGAGTTTTTTATTGTACCTATTTTCTCTTGAGGCACCACTCCGTGTCCGATGATTAGATATGTATCTCCAATCAAACAATTGACGAAAAGTTATCTAACAAATGCAGAAAGGAAGTGGCTCTCGGCGCAGAAAAAAAACAAAGCAAAGACCTACGTGGTCGCCGAACCTCAAGAAGTGGTTGAGGGCGAACCGGTTCTAGGTCAGTGTCGGAGTCGCCATCAATTGAGGTAGAGCCAGAAGGCAAGACTCAAACGAGTCGAAAAAAACGTAAAATTAACAAATCCATGAGGTCTTCATGCCAGTTTCCCATTTCTGACAAAAAATAAATATCTATAAAAAAGTACAAAACAGTTAATAATTATTAATAAGTTTTAAAGCTTTTATATAAGTTTAAAAGCTTTTAATATTTTAAAAGATTTTTATTATACTTATAATACTGCTTAAATAAATCTAACTCGACTAATTATAAAGAAATATCAATATGAATAGTTGGGTTAGGTTTATTTCAACGGTTATTACACCCTTAAAGAAAGTATAAACTCAACCAAGTAATTCAAATCAAGTTTTATTACAGGATTTGTTTACTTCCCTTTTTTTCGTAGTCTATTTAAAAACAATAAATTCATGTATGATTTAAATATCTCAAATATTTTTGGTAGTTTTTAAATTTAAAAATTAAAATCACTTTTCAACTGTAACGAAAATATAAACTCAAAACGTAATATTTCGAAAATTTTTGAAATTAACAACGTGGTGGTCCTTCTTTCTTCTCTCTAATTTCTGTCATTCTTTCAGGTATTGTTCCAATTAATTTTTTCAAATCAGACATCTTTATCTGGTCCCAAGCATTCCAAATTGCAACCTTTAGCGCAATCAAATGATGATACTGTTTGTTTCGGCCATGTACAATGTTTGCCATTCAACCCACACGTTTTCAAATGGGTTTAGGTCAGGTGAACATGAAGGATCATGGCATCAATTTTCTCTTTTTTTAAATCACGCTTTGGAGATTTTGATTCATGTTTAGACGCATTGTCTTATTGATATTGCCAATTTGGCCCTCCTAGAAGGGGTCCAAATGGTATTAAATGGTCATACAAAAAGTTTTGATATTTTTTAAAGTCCATCTTGCCTTCCACAAACACTATATCTGCCTATATCTCTCCTGCCCCAAATGCTGCCCACACCGTCACTCCACCCCAACCTTGTTGTCTGCTTAATCTTATCTTCGACGGAGTGCGTACATCATGCCAGTATGCGGAATATCCGTCAGGGCCGTCTAGATAGAAACGTTTGCCATCAGAAAAAACTATTTCGTTCCACCTTTGATGCCATTTCACTGTTTTTTTTTCAGCCCAGTCAAGTCGACTGGAACGATCAGTGGCAGTGAGCTTGGGTTTAGCTTTCAGTTTTACAAACTTCATGTGATTATTCGACGTTAGGCTTTTCTGTACAGTTTGGTGAGATACAGTCTTTGCCAACACACGAGCAATTTCACTGGTGGGCATCTCATCAGACGCAGCAAGATCTTAAATTTGTGTTAGTTTTGGAGGTCTACACGGTCTTTTTGTGGTTCCATAACTATCACCTTCCTTGATGACATTTGAATAACAGTCTGTGAACGATTTAATTCTGAGGCTATTTGCCTTGTTGCCTCTTTTTGACCAAGGAGAAAATTAATTTTTCGTATTTCTTTGTCAGTTAATGAATTTCCACGAGGCATGATAAAGGAGCGACATACGTTGCTACAAAAATGAATAGATTACATACTGTAGCCACTTTTAGTTATCTTTACGCAAATTTGAGATATTCCAATCACTTTGCAGGTGTCAAAAGCAAAACATTTCTTAGCGAGTTTATATTTTTTTGACAGTTGAAAATTGATTTAATTTTTTAATTTAAAATACTCAAAATGTTTGAGTTATTTAAATAGTACATGAATTAATTTCTTTTAAATAGACTAAGAAAAACAATTGGAAGTAAAGAAATCATGTAACGAAAAGGTATTTGAAATACTTGGGTGAGTTTATACTGTCTTTACAGGGTATATAAGTGGAATTTATCATACAGTTGCTTGTGTAGAACATTACTGGTCAATTGTCAACAAAATACAGAGCTTAATTTTTTGAAGAGAAACAAATGTTTTTAAATGAGAAAATAAATTAGTTACATTTGGGTTAAAAATTGATATTTGATGTAAATAAAACCATTATAAATAGATATGAAAAAATTATGCAGTTTAAATATCTTTTTTTATTGAAATAATTTTCAAAATATTCAGGGAAAAACCAAGGAAAAATATTCAGGGAAAAATTTTTAAACAAAGCTTAGTTATTGAACTATCTGAGTAACATTATAACAAAGAGCGTTCTGTGAATTTAAAAGAAATTACACATTAAATTTCGGCAAGACGTGTGTGATAAGAACCTGTCTTGACGATTAAAATAAAATAAGATTTTTTTTTTTATTTATAAACATGCCATCGACTCTGGCTTACAAACAACTACTCTATTCAGCATCAACAAAGTCACGAGAGTAACAATGAACATGCATTCTTGACAGCTCCCTTTTTTTTAAAATCCAAATAAAAACCCAAAATAGTAGTTGTTTATTACTTACTCAAATGCACAGTTTGAATTTTTATGCTTAAAAAAAAATCATTATGGCCGGCGAACGGCTGGAATATCAATTTTCTCAGTAATTTTTCAGTAGTGAGTTTTTTACTGTTCATTTATTTTCTTGAGGCACCACTGAGCTTTCGATGATTAGAAAGGTATCTCCAATCAAAACATTGAAGATAAGTTATGGAACAAATGCAGAAAGGAAATGGCTCTCGGCGAAGAAAAAAAAATCAAAGCAAAGACCTACGTAGTCGCCGAACCTCAAGAAGTGAGGGCGAACCGGTTCTAGGCCAGTGTCGGAGTCGCCATCAATTGAGGTAGAGCCAGAAGACAAGACTCAAACGAGTCGAAATAAAACGTAAAATTAACAAATCCATGAGGCGCAGCAACGAATCTTTCTCTGCCTGCCTTTATACTGCTGACACAATGTTGAGAGCTAGTCTTGACTATTAAAATAAAATAGAATCTTTTTTTATAAAAATGTCATTGAGTCTCGCCTACAAAGAACTACCGTACTTTATTCAGCATCAACAAAGTCACGGCAGCTCACGCCCCAAGTCCAGAGAGTAACAATGGACATATATATGCTTACTTTAGTTTCTAAGTGAGTTTTTTATTGTTCAGTTTTTCTCTTCAGGCTCCACTGCGCATCCGATGATTCGAGAGGTATCTCCAATCAAAAAATTAAAGTAATGTCTCGGAACGGGCAACAAACGCAGAAAGGAAGTGGCTGTGGGCGAAGAAAACAATGAACATATATATGCATTCTTGACAGCTCCCTTTTTTTTAAAAAAAATACAGATATTACATTAATTAAAATTCTTGACGTTTATTTTTTTTATGTAATTCAACCATATCTTCTAACAGGAGTTTTAGAAGCGTTAGCAGTGGAATGAGCTATTGGAACGCGATGTAGATTGAAAGGTAACTGTTCAGATAACTGTTTAGTGATCTTGATATAAGATATTGACGATTTCTCGATTACTAGTCCTATAAAAAATCCTTTTACTCTCCCTTCTGCCTTTCTTGGTTGCCATTGTTGAATTATTAGGCACGTTGAATTCCTTATTTGCACTGCATAATTTTAAAGCTTTTTATATGCTTTTTATTCCTTTGAACATTGTGAAACGCAGGACAATTTTTTTCTATTACTTTGTACTTTTGGTTAGATTTTCTTTTGGAGGGAGTTAGACCGGGATTCTTAACTTTTTGGACCTTCTGGACCTGATATTCGGAGGAGTTTAGCTGGCTGAGGAGTCCACAGAGGACAAATGGGTCGTCCCAATCTCTTTCCGATGGCAGCTCGGTGTGCGAAATCGTTTTACTTTCCATTTTTTGCCTTCCTTCGTTGTCATTTGTTGAACTAATAGGCACGTGAATTTCCTCATTGAAAATAATTGTTGTATAATTTCTTCAACCGTACTAAAAAGAGACAGTGATTTTCAAAACATCATAAATTTTAGCATTAAGATAATAGAACTAAAAATCACACATAAAAGAATAATAAAATTTAATTAAAACGGGCTACTTTTATAAAAAGATTAGTTAGACAATTTAGCTTTATCAATGAGCATAGAATTTCTATTTGATGTCGAAATTGTGAAGCCTTTGATCAATGACTCATGAAGAAATTCTTCGCCCCAACTAACGCAAGATCCAAGTAGAATAATAAAATTTCGTTCAGAATTGAGAACAAGGAATATTTAATCGTCTTCAATCAGATATGTAGGATAAATCTTTTTAAATTCATTTATCCAAATATTGTATAGTTTCTGAATATATCTTAAATTATCTTGATCGGAACCTCACACTTGTTATATTATTGTTCGTTTATATTTACAATTCCAAATCATTGTGATTATAATTAATTATAATTCATTAAGTTTTTTTGTTCTTCAACACTATATTCTTGAAATTATAAGGAAGACAGTAATACTATAAATCTATAAAATCAGAAATGTTTACTTGAGAACAAGTATCAATTATACCGTACATCAATCGTGAAAAAGAATTCCTATTTAATAAATTTAATTATTTAATCAATTTAATAAACTGAGACTGCCGGAGGGCAGAACAAGAATTTTATTTATTTTATTTTTAATGTGTATTTTGTTTTTAGTTTAGTTTTTCTAAAGGTGCCGTTCCCATGCCTACTTATATGTATGTTCACCTCTGTATGAGATCTAGTGTATTTACAATGACTACTACCATTGCCAGCTTTATTCTTTGATTAACTAATCAGTGGAATGGTATAATAATCGTATCCTCTGCTGCCTGGCCGTTCGAGATTAGTCATTCGCAGATACCTTTCTCGGAAAATCTGCAGAGTGCACGGCACTCCTGTAACTCGCGCTACTAAGTCTGGACTCTCCTCAACAGGCGCCTTTTGGTATGTTAAAATTAATTTGCTAAAATAATGAGACACATAAATAGTTACATTTTAAAATATTTATAAAAATACTTAACAATGTTGGAACTTTTCGAGTACCTATAATGGTAAACCCTGTTTCATATATGATATAACTATTGTGTCCCATTATTTTATTATTGTAATAACTTTGTTTCATATTTACGTATATACTAGCCGGGTACCGTCGCTTTGCTCCGGAACCCTTGCATACATTGCATAAAAAAACAACAACAAAAAAACTTTATTTATTTAGCAAATTAATATCGAGATCAGAAATTATACGAGTTCGCAGCCCGATGTGGCCTTCTCTGGATAACTCCGATGTAATGCGGGTTGGCCGCCACACACTTCATGGTCATTTTAAAGAGAAAATATAAATACTCTTTCTTCCCTATCCCGTGGGAATTTCGAAAAATTCGGCCTTATTCCTTGTCTACATTATAAAGAGAACCTCTGTGCAAAATTTCAGTTTTCTAGGTCCTAGAGTTTGGGCTGGGCGTTGATGAGTCAGTGAGTGAGTGAGTCAGGACTTTTCTTTTTATACATAGAGATTTTTATATCTAGATATACTAAAGTTCATTTAGGAATTTAACAATCTCCTATAATATTAGCCAATTTCAACAACAACAACAACAACTACAACAATAACAATAATAATAACAATAATTCTCTTCAATGAAAAGAAGTAATGTTTTATTGTTAATATACAGTGATCTTAATATTTACGCAGAATGTAATATTTTTAATATAAATCCTCTATTCTAATAACTAATAATTTGCTGTGAATAGTAATAACGATAAAAATGCTAAGGGACTTAACCAAAAACAAAAAGCCTGAGAGAGTTGAGCTTCTCTCATAAATGTCTCCTCAAGCAAGATATTCTCTAGAGAAGACAAGCATTTGGCGTGTGCTGTCGATTTGAGGCTAACTTTATCAGAGTAAAAAGAATGAATGTTTGTGCTCGAGGCTTTGCGAAGTTCACTGACTGAAGGAAAAAAATTCCCTGAGCTGCTGGACGGACATGGTGGCTGCGGTCTGCGGAAGTGCAGCTCTCTAGTGCCGTTGATTTTCGGGGCAGAACCTCGAGGTGTGAGCGAAAAGAGGATTTATCGATCGCAAACCGGTAGACTGTGCGATACTTCAGGCGGATTCCCCGGAGAACCATTACCGAAGCCCTTGCAAGTGGTGCTGCGACGAAGATACCCGAGTCAGGCGGACCAGGTAAAGCATTACCTACCCTTTGCTCTCATAACTCCGTACAGAGAAAATTGATTGAAACCTAGCGAGGATCAGATGGTTTGGGTGAACGAGATACTCAGAACAATTTCCTCGAGAGACTTAACAAGAAACAGTGGACAATAACAACTACAAAACCGTTATCCTGCCTTCAGATTCGGACAACCTTCGGCTAAGTCATATCCCAAAGAACCCACTTCTTTTTACTAAAAAAATAAATGCAATTTATGATTAAGATTACATTTTTCCTCAAAGCTTCAACTATTCTCAAGATGCACCAGAAGAACTAAGCAGTAGAAATTGAAATGAAATAACATACTCAGAGAGACAAAATTTCTTTATTTTTCTATAATATAAAGCATTGCCACAATTTCAAAAGATAAATAAAATGTTTGAACTCACAAAACAGAGACTTTCGCTTAGAATTACTAGTTTTTTAATATATAGCAGAACACAGAATTGAAAACCTCATTACTATTAGAAGTATGAAAAATAATATAATTGAAAACAGCTCTAGGAAGGAGGAAAGAATATGACTACATTGCACAAAAACTGAAGATATGAATTGAAAAGAATTTTTGATTGCCTTTGTTTCAAATTGCATGTAATTCCCTAAGTGGAATCAGATCGTTATTGATAAAATCTCAATAGATTGATATTAATAAATCTGAATCAATCTGAAGTATTATCTTTTAATCTAACTAAAATTGAAAAGCATGAAACAGATTTATCCATAATTCAGATTTTCTAATAAAACATTCTTAAGGAAAAACATTATCGATGGTTAAGTTGCAGATATTCTAGTGTGATTTAACTCTAATAAGATAGTCAATAATTTTTGTAATAATTATAAGAATTCAAGCAAAGAACTAAGTTAAATTTTATCATTTAAAGAAAATTATATCGAAAATCATACAAAATTTAATAAACAAGAACTAATATAGGCAACAGGGATATTATAGATGAATATCTGAATACATCCTCAAGATAAGTGTAAGTACCAACAATTAAATTTAACTTTAGTTTGCATTACAGGAAAAAAAAGACCTATAACAATAATTTCCAGAATCTCGTTTTCAGTGTAAACATGTACAGATGTCTGTACGTAAACATCCGAAAACGGAAAAATTTCAATAACTAAAAACTAAAAATCATGAAACGAGAATGAATTGTTATTAAGGCATTATCTGTATTGATTTTATTAAAATAGAGTTTGTAGTTAATAATTTTATTTATATATAAAGGTATTTGTCATGATAGCTAAATTCTCCCTGGAATGTGTAAAATGAGAAATGACTAAATTTGTTTTAAATTAAAGATTAAGACAAATCATAAAAGCACATTATTAACAATTAAAACTGGCCTTGCGACGTTTCAGGTCTCCATTTTGCGAGGCTTTTTTCAAGCGTGAGACGACCCGTCCATTAAATTATTGATACTATTAAGCATAATACAGTACGTATTAGGCGAGTTTAATAATATCAACAGAAGTAATCAATGTATGATGGAGGGTGAATCCGAATTTACAATTCCGTTTTTGGATTTGCTTTTAAGAAGGGAGAAAGAGAAGTTATCGATACCACGGTATACCGAAAACCCACGGAAGCGTTAATTACGGTTAATTACCATAGTTAATTACCATAGTACAGTTAATTACCTGAAAGTTACAAGAGAAATGTACTGCACATGGCAATAGACGGAGTTAAGAAAGTGTGTTCTAATAGAAGACTGTAAGAAATTAGGTTCATTAGAAATGTTTTAGAAATGCTTTCAGGGGGAATGGATTTCCAGTGCTTTTAGAAAAAAATAACTTCATATGAACTGATCGAAATCAAACAGATTGCCTACATAGTGACAGCGATCAAAGCACCAAACAGATCATCAACAAATACGTTTCCTATATTATCAATCGGAATGATAGGCATCGCCTGCAAACCAAGAAATACTATCCGGGGTCCCTTATGCAGAAATAAACGTGAAGTAAATGAGGGAAAAATAAATATGCAAGGAGCATTTACGAGATATAATGTAGTAATAATCATAGTAATAAGTGCCTGTACGTTGAGAATACAAAAGACATATTTGCCTAGCTGAATACGAGAACGCTGTTAACAAAGGCAATTTATAGTAATTCACCGTACATAATTCAAAATACATACTTGACAAAGTTTTTTGAATCTTGTATAAATAGAAAAACAAGACAGTTATAATCAGGATCTTTCTATACCCAACGTTTTACAATATAAAGTTAAATGCTTCTTTAATAATTTAAGCGAACGACAGTTTGTCAAAGAAAAATATGTTACAAAAAAAATCTCCATTATTTAATAATCACGTGAGACTACATGACACATCAATTTAAGGAAGATTGAGGACTTGCACGGGTCGTCTGTCGCTTGAAAAAAAAACCTAGCACACAGGAGTCCTGAAACGTCGCAGGATCAGTTTTAATTGTTAATGATGAGCTTGTATGGTTTGCCTTAATTTTTAAATTAGTCATTGTATGTTAAATATTTTTTATATATTGTTTCACATCGTTGAAAGTTTTAAATTGTCAAAATCTGTCATCTGATTAAAGATAGTCGACATCATTCATTTTTTTTCCAATAATAGTTTAAAATGAAGCTTTTAGAACTTCTTCAATGCCTATACACACACACACACACATACACACACATACAAAACAATTCATTAAAGAGAGGATTAAATGGTTTGTAAATTAATTCAATTTAAAAACATGTATTTTTTTATATTACTAAATAAACTGAGGAATGATACTGAATCTTTTAAGTTGCATCCCCGGGGTATATATGTGAATTTATGTGAATGAATATACTTAAACAAAAAGACATCAATACAGAATAACCAATCGATTAATGTCAAAACAGTCGATAATGCTTGGAAGGTATTTATGCAGATGACAATGCGAATAAGCAAAGGTTTTATGCCATTTAGGAGATGGAAGTCAGACAACAATTCAATGGATGGTAAATGAATATGTTCTTTTTCTTATTTTCAGAAGACACAAGGAAAGAAAAAAAGTTATGGAATTAAGGAACATAATTATACGCCTTCTGTATAATTTGAACGCTCGATGTTCAAAGAAAATAATAAACTGTATAAATAAGACAGCAACTATTTAGAAACCAAACTGTTGAACTCGACTTTTTGTAAATTTCTGATTTTCAGCACCAGACAGACTTTGATTACTACTATGACATTATTAATATTTAACTTTTTAAAAAGCAAGTTGTAAATTCCTTTATGGTTTTTAATCTCTTTCATAAGAAGTGATATTTTGATATATATATTAATAATCATGTGCTGTGATATTAAAATCGTATAAATGAATTCTCTTACTTATAAAAATTGATGTTGGTCAGACTGCCTTATGAGAGGTTTAGATATTTTAAAAAACATATTTGTATATTAAACAATACTATATACATTTCTATTCTAATAAACATATTTGTACTTCTATATCTTATTTCTACTCTCTATATAGTTTTAAACAGAAAATACTGCCCTTTTTCAATCTCTTAATTATGAATATTGTAGATTACATAAAGAAGTGTATCAAGATACATGTTAGCCGAAACTGCAAACAAAATGTTTGGATAACAGACATACTATAATAACTAACATTATTCATAGTAATGGAATTAAAGCGAATTTGGAGGACATGTAGCAAAACGAATTACTTATGCATTAACAAGGAGAGCCTATTATCAAAATAGAATGGAAGGAAATGTTGCAGACATAAATGGTACATGAAATTGAAAGTTTAAACTTAAAACTTAATTTTTTTAGACGAAAGAAAAACTGCCCATAAAAGAATTGAGAGAGACTTTTATCCGATAGTAGAATGAAAATAACTGAAAGTATGAATTGTAAAGATTATAAATAAGCCAAGTTACAACCGTAACACAAGAGAAGTATCAGTATAATAATATATTAATTCAAATAAATGACCCTAATCTTATAAATAACGAATCACGTCCTTACTTCATTGCTCATTTTTCACCATATGTTAGGATCGTTCGACAAACAAGAAAATCAATTTGGAGGAAGTCGGTGCATTCACATCAAATTCGAGTTTATTGGTCCATAATTGTGTGAGACGACCTATTGGAGAAACGCTAATAGCTTAAGAAAAGATAGTAATGAATTTACTTGACCACAAGCTGGCGTAAACAGAACGCTCAATTCGCGGTCATCTGGAGAGTTTAATGAATTCTGAGTAAAGTGAACCCATTAATCTGTTCAAATTTGGAAAACATATTTTATTTCAGAAGCACGTGTTTTTTTGTTAGCACTAATTGCTCGTTGTTGACCACAAAATAACGGCTATTTAATTAAAAAGAAAAATGAAATTTATGATTTATTGGACAACGAAGGCATCAGCAAACTTCTCTAATCGTGTATACATTATCTTTCTGAATCTGCTCAGTAAACCGTTCAATGGGAACCATTTCTTTTGGGGTTTTCTTTTAATAAGCTGTAATTTCATATATTTTAAGTGAAATAAATATACCTGTTACAAGATAAATAACAAAGTATAATAGTAGTAGTTTAAAATGAAATTTCTCAAAAAAAATGAAAAAGTATGTGAGATATATAAAAGGGGATTGAAAATATTAGAAGGGAACAACAAAATTTTCAATAATAATCAAAGTTATTAATATGCGTTTTAGGTTTCTTCCAGCCGTTTTTTAAAGATGAGAAAGTTATTCCTTGTATATTTCCGTAGTTTGTTGTTGTAATCTCGAGTATAAAATAGTCGCATTCTTGTCTCTTCATTGTTGAATGGAAGAAGCTAGTATTATAGTAAAACAATTATTACTAAACAAAAACTGATTAATGTGAATGTGAAAAGCAAGAATAAGAAACAGCAACTGATTAAATAAATTGCCTTTTCTGATTCTTATTCTTGCTTTTCATTTTCATGTTATTATCACAGCACGTTAAATTTTTTATTTAGGTTAAACTGATTAAATTTTCATTATATATTTAAGGTTTTTGTGAAATTTTAAAAGTGAGTTGTTAAACCTCGCAACTGTCTCTAATTAACTTAAAGAGTAGGCCTTTTTGATAATTTTTCTTTTAAAACAAACGAGTTTTTAAGAAATGAGTGAAACAGTTTTCACTCCATTTAGAATTTGAAATAATAAATTCCTTGATTTTATTATTTATTTTGATGTGTTAAACTTCAACAGTGGATGTCCTGATAGCTGAAGTCCCTTAGTATGCATGGTGCAACACAAATGTTTCTACGTTGTTGTCTTCCGCAGGGACTAAATGGCCAAGCGGGAGAAGGGTACACGGTAAAATTCCCTTGGGTTCCACCGAGCAACGACAGCATTAAAACTCAGATCAGGATCTTCTCTCCAAGTCAGTCACTTTGATGTTGCTCTGTCCAAATTTTATATCAGTCAATTGCTTGTTTCCCATGAAACTGCTAAGCAATATTTCCGAATTGAAAGATCTTCAATCAGTTGTGGTGACGTTGCTTTTCAGTTGATAAAACAATTAAAAAATTTTACATTAAATAAAATTTGAATATAATCCAAAAATTATTCAATTTTAAGATATCTTAAAATTCATTATTTAGAAACATGTTAACGCAATGATTTATTACTTTTTCAATTTATTTTTATAATATTCTCAATTTATATTAGTATATTTTCTTTTCTAACAAAGTAATTTTTTATAACTAACATAATAAATTTAAAATAATATCGAAATGAAAAACAGTCTAAAAAATAACTCCTTATTTTGAGTTTTATAAAACATTTTAATATTTAATGTCGCATACGTAATAAATCTATATACCCCATATAAGCAACTTCCTACTGTTCAGAAGAAATATTTTTCAGATTCTGAGCCTGGTCATTGAAACCGTAACTCCTTACCTTTTGGGGTAAATCTCTGTTAAGGTTTATCAAGGTTATGTTAATTAGATACTCTGATTAAATCCATATTTTCACCTTTGATCCTAATGACAATTCGTATTTGATTTATTATAAACTGCATTCGTTATTCTTTATCAAGAATACAGACACTCAAATTTAATAATATAACATTGATATGAATATTCACAATCTTATAAATAATAATTAGTTTATATCAAAAATTTGTTTCGGAAGAATTTTAAATTTGGATTATATATATTTACCCATAAGCATATTTGTTTTGCTTATTATGCCTATTATCTATTCTCTAAGTAGCCATATTGATTCGATATTGAAGTTTGGTAAAAGATGTAGTAGTCGTATGAAATAGTTATTTCATCAATGTGCTTTGCTGGAAATACCTCAATGTGCAGTAAATAAGAAACTAACAGTTTATTTTAACATTCCCTTCCATTCCACAAATAACAGCAAAAAAAGAGAACTTCTGGTAGCCAAGAAGAAAACATAACATCTATGTCATGATCAGAATTTAAATATTCCTTTAATAATAGGGGGAATGTTTCAATCACTGCTATCAATTTTACAAAAATTTGAAAAAGAAACCCTGCAACTTACATTTCCTTAGTCTTTAGCAGCTACACATACCATAGTTGGAAATTTCATGACTTGGTGTGTGATGTTTTCAACAAATTAGATATGTGATAAATTTTTATTTCCTGAAAATAAATTTCCAATTCCCGTGGATCGTGATAGCAATTTCTCTGAGTGATTTTTATGAAACGAAACGTCCGACTTTCATCGATAACTCGGGAATTGAAGGTAATTTTCGAGCTTTTTTTTTATTTCAGTCCAGCAGGAAGAGCTCTTTTGAGAAATTGCAATGCTTGAGAATATGTAATAAAAGAGTCAAGTGAAAGATAGGAGGGATTGTATTGTTTGAAGTATGTAGCATTTCGGAGGATGCAAAATATTCTAATATGAAATCAATACATTTCTGTAAGGTTATTATTGTGCCCAATAACATCTAAGTGATGGTAATTCAATAATGAACAGACTTTTGGAAAAACAATTGTAATCTCCATCACACCTTTTATTGTTTGAAGAAACAAATGACTGCAAATTAAATTCATGATTACTGGTGGAGTGATTGTTGTTTAAAAAGAATACAATCACCGTAAATAGCAACGGCAGAAAAGGACTGAAAGTTTTGTTTCGTCGTGGTTGCTCGGCGACAAGGGACAAAAAAGGAAAATATGGAGTCCGATAAAAAATGTTCGACGAGAAGGCTTTGGTCAAACGGCTCTTATTCAATAGACATATATTCTATACAAGAATATAAATAACATGGAAAGTACACGTACTGAATAAGGAATAATTGTTTTTTTCGATCTTTGAATTTCGCTTAAACAAGATATTATGGTGAACTTTCCGGAAGGATTTCTACTCATAATGTATGTCTCAGTTTTCTTCCATAGAATAGCCGGAAGCCGCATATTTCTACAATGAAAGCGTCGAAAATGGGAAAGCACATGGAATTGTCGTTTTTCGGGAGATTAAAAATAACAGATGATACATTCTACAAGAACGAAGCTTCAGACCAAGGACTGCCAAGGATCTTTTTGAAGTGCTACGTTTGCAACAGTGGATATAACTACAAAGGTCAGGCTATCGTACTTTAGAAGAGTTGAAGTCAGTGTTTTTGATTTATAATACAAAGGACATATATTTACAGAACTGTTCAAAAACACTGCGTAGAAAATCAACTTGACAAGTAAATATAGGACTCGTTTATTGAATTCTAAAGTGACCGTTGTCTTATTTTAGAGGAATACATTTGAATCAACTAGTGCATCCAAATATTCTAAAAGCAAGGAACTACAGTGATTAAAGAATATTTGAACTTGATAAGCAGTTAAGCCTATGAGACTAGTAATTGAATATTATTTAAAAGAACTTACATGAATAATTTCAACTATGAAAAAGATTTATAATTGTATTTATAAAGAGAATAAGTTACTTCAGTGAACATTGATTAAATTTTGTTCTTAAATTAATCGAATAAGTCCTGAACTTTTTTATTATACTAGTCGTAATTCATACTCTAATTCCGTAGATCAATTTCCACGCTCTGATACAATCTTAAATAATTAATTTTCAAAGCACCAATTTGTTTGTTATATTAAGATTTACTTAAATGCGTGAATATATAATTTACCAATTTCAATAGCTGACATTGTTATCATTAATCTATACAAATAATATATAATATTCTTGAAAATTATACAAATTGTAAATCATTTATTTTATTAAAATAACTTCTATCAATGTTATATCCAACATAATCTATCTGGAAGTTGATAGTAAATCCAGTTCTAAATATTCACAAATACTCTTAAAAGTTATTTTTAAAATAATGGAAAATGTAGAATTAGTAGAATACATCTATTTGAAAAAATTGTTACTGCAAAAATATTGGCTCTGCATAGCTTAGTCTGCGACAAAGGAAACATTATTTTGAAAAAACTTCAATAGCAGGCAGTCAGCAGAGAATATGAAGAAGACTAAGAAAAAACTTTACTGAAATTCAAATATCAGGAAACGAATCAAGAATAGCAAAAAATGTTTGCCTACAAAACAAAATGACGAGAAATAGTCGAACTTGAAGAAACTCAACTATTCTAAGACTAACAAAGATTAAGACAAATAACAAAGAAATGATAAAAACTTTAAGTTGAAGAGTATTCTTTAAGCGAAATAAAAGTTAGTGTATCCCACAGGTCAACAAAATATATTGGCTATTTTCCACAATGGTTCAAGTGATCTAATATTACTGTCCTTTATCCTCCGTAACATCAGTGTGTTCGCGATGAATTACTATTTATTAATCAAACAATTAATCAAATTAAAAATACATCTTACTTACTCTCTACTGTTAATGATTTTTAGATTTTAACCTGTTTTTTTTAATAATAAAAAGAAGAAAATATTTAAATAAAAATCTAACTAATACTTTCTGTTTTATAGAAAGTGAAATTTGTCTAATGCTTGTGGTTTTTGATTTTTCATTATATTTTTGACAAATACACAAGATACCTTTAAAAAAATCGGAATTAGAAGAACACTTTTTTAAGATTCTACTGATACTCTGAATCTCGGCAATTTTCTTCAATTCTCAGACTCATCTAATCTGATGATCATCTGTTCATTTCGGTTGCACGGACTAAATAAACATCCATCGTCGATGATTCATCAACGTCTCGTTGTAGGACATCTCTTTTGCCCAACGATGCAAGCAGATCTTAAGATGACCCAGAGAGGGAAAGATCTCTCCATCTCGTTCGTTTCATACCTGAAGGCAATATTCTACTCTCTTGTTTGCTTTATGACAGTCGAGTGTGCGTGCCTCAGATTCCATACTTGCCGTTATTGACTACCTTCGAGATAGTTGACAGGGCTGTGACCATCATTCGACCTGCTTTACGGGCCTGGCCGACGTCCAATCGTGGCTTTCGGAGCATTGGACAAAGTCATCCGTAATTGCATAATGGCCTTAATCACAAAGGCCTCGTAACTAACTTACGAGAAGATTTCCTTCTGTCAATTAATTTTGAATCTTACATTTATTTTTGATATTTAGGAATGAATTAAGACTCAAACACTAGTTAAGCAAAAAAAAAAAATCAATTTAATTCCTTGTTTTTTGCTTTGCCTTGCTTTAAAAAAGGTCGACTAATATTTATCCAAGTATCGATTACTGCCAACATGAGTTCAAAAACTGGTCTTTTCAGATTAACTAACATTCTTGCAAATCATAAAATTTCATAATATTGTTGTGGGAAATCAAATGGCACCGAAAATTCCGGAAAAGCAAAACTGTTACTTCAGAATGAATTAAATCATTTTCACGGCTGATTTTATTCTTTTTCTTTATTTTTTGTTATTATCTTATAGACTATTTTTAATCATTTATTGCAGTTCCGAGAATTGATCCTTTTAAGCAAACTTCATGAAGTGAAGACTTTCCGAGAAATCAGAAATTTCATAGCAAGCTTTTAGTGAAAAATGCTAAACATACAATTACTTGCCAAAAAAATTTAAAAATTCATAATCGTAATAAAGTGGTTCTGAGAAAAGTACGAGACAGCTTTCATCAAACAAATTATTCTTCAGTAATTCGAAAAATCACTACCCATTTTTTTTAAGTACTGACAGTGTCCCTTTAATGCTGATATGTTACCGGTAACTCTACTATACCATCTTTACCATCTGATAAGTGAAGATGGATTACAATTACCAAAAAAAAAGATACATTACAGTTAAATTTATAAACATTCAGAAATTAATATATTCTGTACCATATAACATAATATATTCTTTGACTGCTGAAGACTTAAGATGACTTTAATGCTAAAAGCTACAATTTATATGTACTGTAGTGATTGCGTCCCTACATTTACCCCTTACACACAGGTACGATTTCTCAGTTCTTCTGACGTCAAACTGAAAGATAAAATCTAAAATCTGAACGTAAAGCAATCACAACAAGTGAATTTGCTAATTTCGTGCTAAAGCATAAATTTAAGGGCGACCCATAATACGAATGAAATGCGAAGGATAAAGAAAGGTTTTTTCTTATCCTCACCTGAAGAAGTTGCTTGTTGAAATGGAACGAAATATTGAACAGTAAAGAAGATATTTGTAGTGAAATGTTGTTATAATTTTTTAAATAAAAAATAATTTTTTTTAATAAAAAAACGAAGTACATTAACGTAATGAAAACTAAAAAAAGTTAGAAAAAAAACCAAAAACCATTGAGACAAAAAAAAAAGTGGAAAAAAAAACAAAGTACATTTACCGATTCGAACCGACAACCTCCAGCATACCATTCCAACACCTTACCAATCAAGCTACGGCTGATAACGGAAATGGAATGGTTGTATTTCTAACATTTAAGGTTCTAACTCAAGCAATTCAGGCGATTGCAAACCTTTTATTTCATTTACATATTTCTTTTTCGGACCTAAAATTCTGGAAATTTAAATATGAACCTGTGAAGCATGTGGGATTTATATTTTCCTGTTCTTTAATTTTCGAAATATTCTGTAATTAATAAATTAAAATTCAAAACAGTCAATTTTTGGGTGACTTTTCTAGTATTACTCGGTATTTTCAACTTAAAAAAAGTTCTCGCAAACCTGAAATGATAAAAAATGGGTGAAAGAAGGATTTTATCTAAATTATTTATTATTTTAAATATTAAAATATTTATTGTTTTTAATTTATACTTGGAGGTCCCATTCTTTTCCCTTCCTATCCTAGTACTAACTTTCGTAGTTGGACCTAAGGTTTTGTAGCTATTAAGCTCCTCTGATGATCGGCAGGATACCAAGAAACAGCTGTCTGGAGATGTCACTTCTGCACTGATAAACACTAGATCCACCTTTTAATGTATTTATTATTAGTGCAATAGTTAGTTTTTAAATAAAATAAAAATTGTGTTTTTTTTTTTTTTTTTTTAAACTCTTTGAGATGAAATTTTTTTTTTCAAATTATTGCTATCAAATAATTATAATAAAAAACGTTTCATTAAAGGCTTTCTAAATATCATGCAAATTCATTTGAGGCGAACAGCCAAAAATAAATTTTGAAGCATTTTTTATTGAAATCGATTTTAATAGAATTAACTGTTTTTGAATTTTAATTTAATTAATTTCGGAAGATTTTGAAAATTAAAAAACAAGAAAATGTAAATCCCACATGCCTCACAAGTTCATATTTAAATTTTCAGAATGTATGCTGCATTGGTAAAAGAATTATATAAAAGAAATGTATAAGAGAAATATATAAAAGGTTTGCAGTCGCCTGAATTGCTTGAGCCAGGACCTTAAGCTAATAAAGAAAATCCAATGAAAATGCCAAATATGTAGAGGAAAGGCGTCTGTCACTGAAAATACCCCATTCCTACGGTGTTTGGGCCTCTGAACACGATGGTGAAGCCCGTTTGCCGATCCGACCTTCCGCTCGGGAGTCGTTAAGGATGGACAGACACGGATGGACGTACATGCAATAGCTACCGATTTGGTTGCTTTCACAATAGCTCGTTGTAGACGAACGGAATATACGGCAAAGGAGGGCAATATAATGTAATTTCCGACAAGAGGGAGGATGGGGGGAGAAATTGTTTATTTACAAAAAAAAAACCCTAAGGAAACCGATGTCGGTTAAACGAGGTTCCGGTTAAAAGAGTTTCGGATAATCAAGGTTTTACTGTCCTGTAATTTTTATCTTGAATAAGCCTCCAAAAGAAAAAAATTCTTAACTATTAAAATGAATTAATTAAAATTACACGTAACTTTCCTCAGAGAATTAGTCACAAATACAATGTACTTATTCTCCATTTCCTCAAAGTAAAACTGAAATTTTAATATCAATATCCGCAATTTCAGAAAAAGATTAAAGTTTCTATAATCAGTAGGTCTATTAATTACTCATAAATATGCTACTTTTTCCACTCTCAACAGTTTAATTGCAGGAAAAGAACATAAGTAACAACATCTAAAACAAAGAATTTTTGCATTTATTTAAGCCTTTTAGTCACATACTGTTTTTATGCAAACTTAAAACTACATTAATAAATCATTGAACAAAAAAAATCGATCTCATTAAGTTTAAATTGCCAATAAAGAACTCACAACTTGAGTAACTGTGCCAAAGAAAAGAAGTTGGGATCAAGGAATAATATGTTATATTTTTTTCGACACATCTTATCTTTTTAAAAATATAGATTACCAAAGAACAAAGACATAATGCTCAAAATTCTGGATTTACTTCATGATGTAAAGATAATAATCCGACTTTTGTGATACATGAATGATTCTTGAAACAACATCTGTGATATTGGATCGTTGTTCTTTCTTCACCTGCTGTAATATTTTTATAGTTGAGATGGGCGACAGTGGGCTTGACAAAGAATCATTGCGTGTGATATTCAGCAGAAATTAAGCCAGTTTTAACATTTACCTGCCTTATGAAGATAAAAAAACATTTCAGTAAGTATTTCTTTTAATAGTGACTAACAGAAGCACTTTTTATTTTGAAAACTTTAAGAGCAAAACTTCTTTGGAATTAGAAATGAAAACAATCCACAGGCAACTGCCCATTCGAAGTTTTCCACTAGTGGGCTGCGATTCGCTGGTACATGGTTGCCGTTCCATGAAATTACTGCGGTAGGAGTGCGAGAACTTCACACGATCATTCAATTAGCTTGCTTAACGACCAGATATTGGATTCTCCAGATCATGAAATATTCAAACCTGGGCACTGGAATCTGTTTAAGTTCACCATGAATTTCGTCCGGGTTGATAACCGTAATACATTGGCCAAAGTTGATTAAGATCGTCTTGGCAATTCAAACAATCAAGTCACTCACGTGAATCATCTCTGTGTTGTCAGGAGAGAAAATCAAACATTTTCCGCGAGCGGTCGCTGTTTACATTTTGCATACTTATGAAATGTGATTCAGGCTAATGAAGAATTTTGATAGAAGACTACTTGGATTAATTTAAATAAAAGTAATTTAAACAAAAGTAATGTTACAACTCACATTTAACTGACTGAAGGATTTCATACAACATTACTGCTTTCTTTTAAAGTTGACATACAGAATTGTACAATTAAACTCAATTAACACAGTTTACTGATAATGAATGGCCAATAATTAGTTAATAGCTTTAATAATATAAGTTAATTAATCATTTAATGGATTTAATGGTAATTATTCAGTTAAATGTTTGCATTCAATTAAACATTATCTGGAAAATAAATTAAAAGAGCAGCTTCAATTAAAAAATTGCAATATGGAAATAAGTAAAATATCAATTAATTTCCTGAATCATCTACATTGGGCTAATTGCAATAATTGACTAACTATTTTAATAAACGCAATTTTAAAACAATTGTTAAAGATTTAATAACTGAAAATATGCATTTCGAAAGCCAATTTTTAAAATGAAATATTTCTTAATACGGATATGAATAGAGCAGGCTTTGTAAATTAAAACAATGCGTTTTTTAACGAATTAAGTGTATTTTTCATAAGTGATAATTTTTCAATACTACTCGTACTAATTCCGGAGAAAAAATTATGAATTATGAAGAATTATTGTTATTATCTTCTGTTCAAATTACAAAGTCACAAAAGGATTCTGAGATTTTATCCGAAGGCAATTAGATGTTCCCGATATTTTAGTTAACTATTAACTTTTCTTTTATTTAGCGTTTGTGCTATCTTAACACTATTTGTGATCTATTCAAGATATTCTGCTAAAATCAATTAGTTAGTAATAAAGACAAGGAATTTATTAGATTGAGTTCTTAAAACTTAAAACTCCAAATATAATTCAAGAAATTCAAAATTATCAAAAAAAATTGGCTTAACCATGTAGAAAGAATGTCCAACGATAAGATTCCAAATTTAATTTTGAGATATAAACCCAAAGGAAAAAGAGACCGAGGACGCCCAAAGGCAAGATGGTGAGATCAAAATCATCTTCAGAGTTTAGGACCAGACAACCATGCCTATAACCTTAAATGTTCAAGACAAGACAAGACAAGACAAGAGTTCTATTGAAAAAATATCAAATTAAACAAAATGATATCTTACAGAACGAAAAGCTAGAATGAGAAGTTTGAAGAGGAAATCTATTTGTTATTGTACTACTTTAGCAGCGGAAGGATACAAGAAAACATGAATTTTATAAGCTTCTGCATTTTTACATGGCAATTATGATATATTTCATTCTATTATAAAAAATTATAATTTGAAAGTTAAGATACCGTGGTAATTTCTCTATTATAATTTGATTGTTAGATTTTATGGCTGAATATTTGACAATGAGCAAAATTGGATAGATCAGATTGGATAGAGCAGATAGCATGGAACAGATCACCTGTGAACCACAGTACATCTGAATTTGCACTGGCCCTTTCTGTAACAGCTCCAAAGGCACAGATTTGTCCTAACTATTCAATGCCACAGATCTAAGAAAAAGATTCCAGAAGTTATCAGCAACAATTCACTACACTTTTTTTTCTTTTTATGCAACAGAAACTGTTTAAAACTTATACTGTTGTAAATAGCTAATAACTGCAGAACATTTGTTTTCTGAAACTACTTTGGAAAGTAAATTAATTCAAAAAGTACAGAAAGTGTTGCAAATAAGAAAGTGAATAAGACAAATTTATTATTTAAAAAAATCCCACACACCAACTAGTCTCGAAAATTACTCTTCATTTTTATACTCACCCGTTTATTATTTCCTTTTCTTTACATAATGGCAAAAAAAGCAAATTTTTCATATATTTTCTGAGCGATATACAGAAAACTAAGTTACAGGAAGATCATTTAATTTAACTTCTGTGAGAAGAGATGCATAAGAATTCCTCTGATAAAATAGAAATCTTATTAACCTTTAGTTTACAAAATGATTAACTTGTACGCCTTACCTAAACTATATTGTAATTTGTTAAAATGCGTTTACGTCATTACGTTTGCATAAAATTTACGTTCATTGAATTAAGTGGTATGAATTTATCAGCGTGCATGATTTGAGCCTGCTGAGGCTCTTTCTGATCTTTTTTATTTCTAAAGAAGTGAACTATCAATTGATGCGCTGCAATCACTTGAGAATGATACCACTACAAAAGGTTTTACTAAATCATGCTTCTGCAAATTATCAGAAATGACATCTTTCCATAATGATACCTTGATCTAAAATTAAAATCTAAAATTAAAGTTTTATGAAGAAAACTGTCTTAGTTCATTATATTTTAGTTTGAATATAGAACCAGTACTCTCATTTGTCATTTTGGGTGTTGGAAGGGATAGCCTATATCATAACTAAATAGTTTATCTTTGTCTATTCATATTATTATCAATGATAACATTAACAAATTATTAATGTTTACTGGTAATAGTTTTCACTGTGTGAAAATAAAACGGAAGTTCTTCAGAAACTCTGATCCTAAAATGTAGCGATTGCATGATAAAAATATATTGGTATCACAGTGAAAACTAGCAAACTACTGTGCTTGAATGTAGATAATAATAATACATTCATTTCTGTTATCACTGTCTGCTGCTGATTTTTTGTTTCGAGGAAATTAACACGTATAAACCTTAATAATTTAGAAAGATTTGTCAATTTACAATGTAATATTCGTTGATTAGTCCAAAAAAAATCTTATGATAAGATATATTCAACACACAGATATAAGTCAACAAGACAATTGCATAATACAAAAGTAAATCGGAAAGTTGTAGATCATAAGGAATTATTTCGGAATGAATTTTGAAAAATAGTTTATATAGCTACTGATATTTTGCACAACGAAAAGTAGTTTAAAACGTAAAGTTTTTAGAAGGTAGGAGCAATTCCATGCTTTAAGTATGTAGTAAAGCATATTTATGTATTCCACTAAAAGCAGTTCGGATTTGTTATGGAACATAAAATGTTAAAAAGTATTGAAGTCATAATTGGGTCTAATATATGTGGTATTACAAATTTCCGTTTCAACCGCAAACAAATAACAACAAAAATTATGATAAAATCTTATATATTTGAGTTATATATTTTTCAATTTTTAACTTGTTTGAATCAGTATCAGTTTCACTGTTTCTGAAGCACCAACCTTTTAGGGTTTTAGCTTATGATTTTACTTCTGCAAGAATCGTTTTGAACTTCATTTACTGAAATGAAATCAGTCACAAATGTTAAGTTGGATTTTGAAGAAGATATCAAGAAGAGGCCTTCGTGTAAGCTTCCAATTTAATAAGATTTCCGAAGATTACTATGATTTGCAATGTGACCTCCCTTAATGATCTTCTTTGTTTCTCAAGAGTCACGCAGTGTCATCATTTTTTCCTTGGTATTTTATATTTTTGACTGACACTACCTTCCTAGCGTAATTTCTAAGAGGTCAACTATTCTGTCGTAACTAATTTTATGAAAATATTCCTACTTTTCTAGTTTCCAGAAAATATTTTGGTGAAAATGTCCAATAATTATATCCATACATAATTGATATTCAAGATTTTTATAAATAACTCAGAGCTAGACCTATCATGTAATTTTCCAATGACATGAAATGAAGTATTAGCATTCATGCATTTCATATCAAATTCTTTTCTTGTAGTTTCAATTTTTTGGTTTAACCTTAACTCGAACATCTTTAATATTGTGAGGTCTGTTATAATCTTCAGAAATGCAAAATATCTTTACTCTGAATAGCTTGTTACTTAAAAAAAAAAAACCAGAATTTTTTGAATCTGGTCCTTTATACAGATGATGATGAGTCTTGAATAGTAACCTTTTATTTCAATTTAAATTAAAGTGTGTTTTAATGTTCTCCAGAGTACTTTCCAAGACATATTTGAAGCAGCAGAATATAAAGTAAATATTTTTTTCTAAACATATATTTAGAAAATTTTTATAATTTTGATTTGTTATCATTTCGATTTTTAATAGAAAACATTTCCAAATCTTTCTACTTCCTAGTTGTTTCTTTCTAAAATTTACAATTTCAATTTTTTTTTAACTTTCATTAACTACTTCCTTTTTTATTATTTACTATTTTATTATTTCTTATTTATTTTCAATAATACAGTCATAACGGATTTTAATACAAATGTGCATGTGGATGCTGAAAAAATATATTTGTAACTATGTCATTAAAAATGAAACTATAAAAATTAAAAACAAGAAAAAACAAAAGGCAAGAAAAGAGAATTAATTACTTCCTTACTTTTAATTATTTTTATCTTAAAGTTTACAAAAAACTAAAACAAGAAAATTTGTCCTTTCGAATATTATACATATTAAAAGTAGTTGGTATCAATCTTCAATAGATTCTTACGATTTGTAATCTAATTATACTTTAGCAAGACAATTGCTTATAATTCCTGATTACAATAATTTTAGAAAAAGGGTTACATAGTAGTGTAAAAAAATTTCATGTTAATATTTTTAACAAGTTAATATTTTTTTCATGTCAGCAATTAGAAAAGTTTAGAAAGATATTTAAAAATAATTAAATTAAAATGTAATAAGTAAGTTATATAAATAACTTAAATTTATATTTATTATAAATCACAATTGCTCAGTAAAGTCCCTAATTGTTCTGAAGGTAAAGATTTAAATTGAAAACCAAAAGAAATAAAATTCTTTTCAAAAGGTTAAAAAGACCAACCAAAAACAAGTGCTTATAATTGCTGTTGAACAAATCTGTGGTATTCCGAGAATTCGAAAAAGAGAAAAAAGAAAAGATACAAATAGCCACTCTGCTCTAATGTTTACCTAACCTTTCTCTCTAATCTAATAGACCATGTTGTAGGTGAAATTAGATTTTTATTGCTTTCAGGGTTGACATGCAAATGAAAGTGTGGGTTTCAGTGCTGGTTGTCTAAATACAGAAGCTAAATTTGCAACGGAAGCACAGATTGCAGTAGAAACTGCCAATTCTAATGAACCCGGCTTCATTACGATAATGTTAGTTTAATGAGATCCCCTAAATTGTTACAAATGATGCTACGAACGGAGAAGAGCACTCTATTGCCACCTTGGGATTCCAGCACATCACCGGCAAGCGTGCAAGGTGTGTCGTAATTATAGGTTGCGTGTTGTCCTGTCTCTGCAGTCTGTTTGTTATATACTGAACCCTAACTCCACTACAAGAACCTAAACCAATTTCAACCATATAGGCAATAGGGAACGGGAACACTCGAAATTGAAGAAAGAGATAGTTCAGAGAAACATCATTGAAACCTAAAGCCAAATAAATTAAAAATAGAGATGTATGTTTTCATTTTCGGGAGATAATTTTACAAATATATTGATAGCTATAGAATGGCTGTTTATATACAATTACTATTTTCTCTACTTCTTTGTCTTGCTTTTTATCTGATTATTTTGAGAATAATGCAATAATTTCCATCTTTCTTCCCAAAGGATCTTAAATCTCGACGAAGGTTGTAACTGTAAATACTGTATGTATGAAAGTTTACCTTAAAGAATAAATAAAGTAAAAATAATTAAAGTAAAAGTACATATTTTGTTGGGTGCTAAGTGTGTATGCTCGCATAGTCGTTTATATATCTATATCTTGCGTATTATTCCTGGATAATTAGGAATGAGGAAGAACTATTTGGGAAAGAGGATTGGATGAAGAATACTTCGCAAATCGAGGAGGGCCGCTCACTTTTTCCACTTTAGTCCCTTCTTTCATAAAAATAATTATTTAGTGATCGGAGATTCATCAAATTCAAATATACAGTATATAATATAATAATGTAGAATGTTTGGATGTCTCTAACTTGTAAGGAATTAAAATGAAATTGATGACTTTCATGGATCCTACTGCTTTTTTTTGTTTCTTTCTTTGCTATTAAATATTTTTCCGTTATCTAAAGTAAAAATACGTATTTATGTTGGGTGCTAAGTACGTATTTATGTGCATGCTTGTATATATCTTCGTTTATATCTGTGTATATTGCGTACAGGCCCCTGGATAATTAGGAATGAGGAAGAATTCACTTTACCATACGAAATATTTTATTTTTAATAAAAAACTATAGTTAAAATTGGTTAATCAATCACTCTAAATAATGCGTAAGTGTAGCAGAAGATAAAATTATGAGATGAACACCAATAAAACCTGTAGTTAGTGTTATTCAGACAACTCTAGAGGATAAAAAAATGTGTGGTCGAACATTGTCTTCATCTCCAATGACAGGACTCTTTGCATCTTAAAATATCGGCTTCAGGACAGAAATTGTGAAATATTTAGCTGAATAACTGTTGCCCAGGATACACAAGAGGAGACAGTTCACATTACACACACAAAAATATACAAAACACAAAAGAAGTCACATCCATGCCGGTTGTCTAGTTTTGTAATAGTCACAAGAATAAGTAATAAGTACTTAAATTTTTTTAATCCGTTTACGATTCGGAAATGGATTCTGCATCAATAAATTGAAAGTATTGAATAATTGATGAACTGGACTGAAATTCTGTTGCCAAAGATATATTTGCCAAAGAGTAGATCACAGATATTTACTGAAAATTGGCAAGAACTGATGAATGGTTTCAGGATGGTCAAAACATGCCTATCTCCTTATAACTGATCAAATCCCTATATGGAAGGTGTTACTACCAAACTTCTAACTCCACAAAAAATCAGAGCTGAAAATCTGATTTTCTGATTTTTTTCTTCATCTGCCAATAGAAAGAAATATGCATTAATAAATTTTTCGCTTTCCATAACCGATCAACCAAATGGGTAACAATTATGGACCACAGTGTTATAACGAACTTTCCTGCCTTATTACGATTTCACAATCGTAATGCAGTACGATTAAGACTAATAAGAAAAAATCATTCTTATCAAATATCATTATTACGAAGGAACTATATATTACGCCAGAAGGTCGTCAATATTCTTCTTTAGATCTCCGAATCCAAGATTTATTTATTGTCATACGTAAGAAAATGAGAATTTCAGTAGATGGAGGAGGAGACTTCTATTGTTTAATTATTGTTGACAATCCTACTATTCAATTCGGTTATGTCAATGGAAAGAAGTAGTTACGTCGATCTAACGTTCGAATTCCGCCGTACGACGAGGTGCGATATAAGTAAGTAAGAATGGCGACTTTCCCCGATGAGGTTGATTAAACCCATAGTGTCGTCCCACAAGTTAAACCAATAGCAGAGTAACATGCAGGCTACAGTCGTTCTTAACATAATCACTCGCTTTGATGTTGTTACAATATCAGATTTCATTACAACACTGCCATGAATGGATCGACGATCGGCATTGTATTAATTTGTCCTATGAATACCTAGGGCAAATTAATACAATGACGATCGTCGATCCACAGTTTGGAGTATTGTGACGTCCCCGGATCCTTATACAGAGATGCTATGATGAAATATTATAGGTGCTGTTTCATTGTTATTCCACTGGTACTATTTCATCGTGTACTATCCATAGGACTACTTATAGGAAGATTCAACTGAACCTTAAAATATAGGTATTACTCTCATAGTCTATATCTTCCACAAACCAAGGAAAACATTTCTAAACTGTAAAATAATTTCTACGGAAAATAAGAATAATTCTTTGCTTCTGCTCGTTCATAACCGAATTCTGGAATTCCTTCTTTTTTTATGTCGAAAGTCGGTAATGAATGTGACATATCTTCCAATGAGGACTCTTCTGATTCGTGAAATTCCCTACACATAACCTGTAAAGTTTAAAGTTTAACAAATATACAAGAAATGAAAGTATAATGTTAACTTATTATTTCAGTTTTTGAATGAATTCGTTGCATTTATGGTCTAATTTTCGTATTTTTCTTTTTTAAAGCATTCTATGAAGAATATCCGTTCCGGCATAGCCTAATGGATTAAATGGGGTTAGATTAGATGACGATTTACTTTGTAATCAATTACATCATCAAGGAAATAAAAGTACGTTTGAAATGCTATTTCTTTTGAGAAAATTTCTTCATATTATTGCTCTTTGCGCAACAGTGAATCTTTGTAGATGTAGAAACAAGTATTGTTATCTTTTATTGAGCAATGAAATTACAATTTTCAATGTATTTCAGTAAAAATATCATTGTCAGTATACGAATTTCCGAGAGCACAAGGGAAAACTTTACACAGAGCTATTCTAAATTTGATTGTAAGGTAGGCGTGAATTTATACAGGATGACAGTTTTACTTTTCTTCTCTCTTCTCCATATTTACTTCATGTAAATGCAGTAAGTGTAAGCTTCATCAAAAATAACCACTGCATTTGCTACGCTAATACATCGCTCTTGTTTGCGGGTCCGAGCAAACAACATCCCTCAACTCTTGCTCCGAAGCTAAGAGTATATAGATTTAAATCTGAGGGCTAAAAAACACTAGACAAACTAACACACAGATAAGCGGATAAACACTATCGACTTAAAGAAACATCAGAATCAACATTTGTTGAACATATGCACACAACCTGATATATTGTTCAAGTAGAAAATGAGAAATTAATTGTAAGAAAAGAGAAAAACTGAAATTGATGGCTTGGGATGGAAGTATCCATCAATAATTCCTGTTATGGAAATCATCTCAACGAAGTAAATCAGTGATTCTCAATCTGCGGTACGCATTACTCTACGCAAATGACACGTCCAGGGTAATAGCTCATGGCGTAAAAAAATATGATGAACAATACAAATTTAAAAAAGAAAGTTAGAAATAATGTATCTGAGACTTCATAACTGAACATCCGATTTAATTATCAACACTTAATCATATGTATGTGAGTGTTTGACTTGTAGAACAAGTTCTGTAATTTATTAAGAAACACTTAAAATAAAAACGCACAACATTAAAGATCCACTGAGCTATTTTTGGAATTTTGGTACCGGGAATCAAAAATAGACTGTTTCGACTTTTCTAGGTCTCATCAGTTTGATTCGCCCAGTACTCATAACTCAGTGGATCAAAAGAAACATCTACAAGGGACAAGAATAAATAAAATAATGGCCCTTCATTTAAAAAAAAATCAAAATATAAATTAAGAATAAAAAGGACAGCAAATTAAGACTCGCTAGCGGACCGCTTAGCTTACAAAGGATTAACTTTTAAAATAAATATACATACAATTGCAAAATTGAACGTCCGTAAGAATGTTAGTAAGAAACACATGTTCTTACACATGTTCTTACATTCTTACGCATGTTAAATATTTGCAATTATTCTAAATTTATATTGGAGAGACCCGGAGAACCTTATTGGAACCGTTCCGTGAACATGTTAAAAGCATAAAAGTGAATGACAAGAGTTCTGATTAGGCATGACATAGTTTATCCTATAGTGATGATCCAAATCCTCAAGTTGACATTTTATGCAAAGAACAATAAAAGTGAAAAGAACAAAATGATATGCAAAGAAAAATTTTGGAAGCTATAATAATCCAAAATAAATAAAAGATTATATATATTCATATTAATATATATAAAGATATAGAATTAACTCCACAAATATTGGAAATAGCACATAAAATAATGTTTCCATAGTGAAATACACTCTTTGACAAAAAAAAAAAAGCCGACGCACTTCGAGAAAGAATGTGATATGATGAAACGTGACATGTGCACAGAGAATGGAAAGAAAGTGACGCAAGAACACTGAGAGTAATGCAGTTGGATTTTTTCGGAATAAGAGGTTCAGAATTGGTACATGTTAGTATGTGGTGGGGCCGCCTCTTGCTGCATACATTCGGATGTACGAATGGTATTGACGCATATAAAGATTCATCCAAATGTCTTGGAGTTACTGGGTTAGTGCACCCACATTGCGGGGTGACTGTAATCTGGGAGTGGTTACTCTCGGCCGGCGACCACTGCCCTCCTGACTAGTATGTGTTCGTTGCCGAACCCATTGCTGTCAACAACTTCTTATTGTGGCATCACCGCGACTCAAGTGGCGGGCGATAGAACGATATGTCTCACCTGTCTCTCTCAAGCCTACGGTACGCCTTGTGGCAAATTCACTCAATTGTAGATACGACTGTCGAGTAGTATGGCATGGCATCCTCAGTGGCTACAGAACGGCATCCAACCATAAAACGTTCGTTAGTGCCGAAGCAAGCGAGAAACGCTGCTTATAAGCAATCCAGAATGCACGGTTCAAATACACAGTGCCGCCGTCCGCTGCATTCATTGGCTCCGATTTTTTTTTTCAATTTGAATGCCTACCGAATGCCTATGTAGTATCAATATTTCCATACCAAGCCTCACCAAGTTGTTCGACAATATACTGCGGTGCGTCGTTTTTTTTTTTGTTTTTTTTTTTTTGTCATAGATGTATATTGTCTACAAACGTTAGTCGGACACATTACTAAATAGTTATATTCAGTTTTGTTGTTTAATGTAATACCGTTGTTAGGTTTTCGACTTGCATTGGCGTAATGAAGCATAGTTGTAAAAACTGTTTTTTGCAATTTGGAAAGTTTATTTTTGTGTACGTCTTCTGTAGGAAGAAGCTGTTTCTAAACGGCAAAAATTAACGAAATAAATTTATATATGTTGAAAATTAGAAATAATTTTACACTATGAAAACCTGAGTTTTTCTTTTCACTTTTTTTAAAACTTTTAAAAATGCTGAATTTTAATTTTCTGAAGTAATTTTTGTGTTCTTTTTGAAATGAAGACGGTCATAAATATCAAATTTTAGTTCAGGAAGTTTTAAAGTTTTTAAGTTTTATTTATACTATAAAAAGTCAGATGTCTAAGAAGTTTAAGAAGAAAAGAAATGATGTATCCAAATAAAAATACTAAACATAAAATTGAGGCAAAAAAAGGAGGTTAATAGTTTCTAAAGTAATTGTTTAATTAAAACTTTTAATGTTACAGTTAATCGAAAGGGCTGATGAGGAGAGAGCTCTTCCTCAGACAAAAAGAAAAATCGAAAACTTTTAACTTAAATGATTACATTAACTAAAAAAAATTGAGGTAAACGCAATATTTTGTTGGATTTCAAACAAATTAAAATCTTTCTTTTTATTGAAATAAATTGGCATTTTTAGTAAAAAAAAAGTAATGTTTATTTTTATTTCTCTTGAAGTAATGTATTTTTTTAATGTATTTTTATTTCTTCTTGAAATGAATTCAAATAGAACTTAATTCTTGATTCAAATAAAATTACGCCTGACTGCCAATACTGGTAAATCTATTTACCCTTTGCTCAGAATACGGAATAAGGTCACGTAGTTTTAAAGGCATTTCAATAAAGGTAATCCATTATTTTCTGGCGCTTCGGAATTTGCTTTTCCAATATTTCCACCAAACGTATGCCGATGATGCAAGTGGTGACGAATTCTACCTGGGGAACAGTTCACCCGGGAAATTTGGGAGAAAATCAATTCGATTTTCTGAAACTGTATCTGTCCCGAACAGTTGACGACAGATCAGTTCTCTTTCGCAATCAAGTTGATGACAAATTAGTGTAGGAGGAGGATCGATATTCGATGGAAGGGTTAACTTTACAGTGCAGCGAGAAGAGAACCAGTTGAAGAGTTGGGATGCTATTCGCTGATGAGAGGAGAGAGTGAAGCACATCGTAAATGCGCCATTAACTGCAGCGTTAGTCAACTGTGAAGGTTGGAATTGGCAGTGTCTGCAAACTACTTAACTGTTTACGAGCTTTATTATAAACCTAAGAAAAAATATAATTAGTTCTGTCATTATCGCTACCATAAACCTCAAATTTCTTCTTGAAAATTTCAAAGCTTCTCCCCATAAAAATAAATAATAAGAGGGTTTCGTAATCATTTCGACATCTACTCTGCTGCGAAAAAAAGAATGAGAGAAGATCTCAATTGTTACACGAACAATCTCAATATGACTGTGCCTTCACTTTGTTTAAGTAGAACTGCTTTAAAGATACAGAAAAACTCCATGCCTTAGAATAGATAACCAAAAAATAAATAAGAATCCCATTCTGCATGCCTTACAACAGATAACAAAAATAAGAATTCATTACTACATACCTTAGAACAGATAACATAAAAATAAGAATCCCATTCTGTATGCCTTAGAACAGAAAACAAAAATAAGAATTCATTACTACATGCCTTAGAACAGATAACAAAAATAAGAATTCATTATTGCATGCCTTAGAACAGAAAACAAAAATAAGAATTCATTATTGCATGCCTTAGAACAGAAAACAAAAATAAGAATTCATTCTACATGCCTTAGAACAGATAACATAAATAAGAATTCATTACTACATGGCTTAGGTTGATTGATTGGTTAGTAGATTTTAATGGCGCAAAAGCATCTGTGGCTAAGCTGCGCCAAGAAAGGTAAAAATTAGAAGAAGAAAAAGAAAAGAAAAGTAAATGAAAAAACTAACAGCCTAGATAAGAAAGGACAGAAAACAAGATAAAAAAAAGATAATGTACAAAGTAAGATGATAGTAAATCATGCATAATGTATAGAAGAAAATAAAAAACCGGATAATTACAAGAGGTTGGCAAGGCCACAAAGATGAATGAAGCGTAAAACGGATGAAATGGGTAAAAGATAATTGTCATTTAAAATCAAGGAAATAGGACATTCAAAAAACATTATAAATGGTTAAAACAATGTTGCACAGAGGGGAGGAGGAGCGCTCAGCAGTAAATAGCGATTGATAAGTCTTGTATGCCCGATCACTACATGTCTTAGAATAGATAACGAAAAAAAAATCCCAAACTGTATGGATTAGTAAAGAGAACAAAAAGAATAATAACCACAAACTTAAAGCTTTAGAACAGATAATAAACGGAATCACAAATCGCAGGAATTGGAATAAATAAAGTAATAAGAACATCTAAACTGCATGCAGTGCAACAGGAAATTAAGAAATAAGAATTCCAATTTTTTGTTTTTTTCTTGAAAATTAGTTAGATTGCTGTTCAAATCGACTATGTAATAGCCTCAATTTTAGAAAATTACTTAGAATAAAATGTGCGTAAAATGTGTACTGAATTGTTGTTAGTTGTCAAGAATCTTGTTATTAATGGTAAGGGCTAGCATTATAAATATTTAGTTCTTCTTTTATTTAATGTATGTTTAATAATTAAATAAGTTAATCGCAGCTATAAATTAACATAGTAATATGATCCAATATAATGCTATAATTTTGTTTTGTTGTGAGGAGAATGACAAAGTGCCTGATCATTGATAAAAAAGTAAATTTTTAAAAAAGTAAAAAACTTGAGTGGTATTATTTAAACATTTTATGCCAGTAATTACGATGAGGGATAAACCAATCTCAAAGTACGCCCCTCTTATCAAACTCAAATTCTTTAATAGATGTCTGTTATTTTTATCTCTAGAAAGTTAAGTGCAATGACGTCTCTGAACAGAATAAAATACATACAGTTATTGAGGGTAACAATCAGCAATAAATTTGTCACATGTAAAAAAATAATTAATAAGGTAATTTAATAGCGTTTTAATTTTTTAGATTTACCTGTTTATCGAAACACTGTACGAATAAATAGGAAAGAACTCTCGGGAATCCAGTTGCCAGACAAAAGTAATCCTGTAATCAACTTGCCAGTCGTCAATCCCGAGTGATGAATGGGAATTGGACTGATAATGATAGATACAAATCAAAGAGAGTAGAAACAGAAAATGGGGATTTTATTCCATGAATTTGGGATGGGGAAACAAAGCGAGGGAAAAAAAAAGACCAGATACCGTAATTTAGGAATGGCTGATGCTAACTGTGATATCAGCTCTAACACCCATTGAGGTATTAGGTAACGTCAAAGTTGGAAGAGTGCGAAACATAAACCAAACACTAACGACTAAACCGTCTCTATCGTTAGAGTAGTGTTCCAGCCAAATCGTTAGAGAATCAATAAATTTTGAGATAACGTACATTCGACTCTTCTTTCAAGTTGAACAACCGAATTTCCGAGTAATTACAGCAATTTCCAAGATATTATCATCGACGGAGCGTTCCTTCAACAAAACTGCAGGTCTGAAGGCTACGAAAAGAAGAGATTCGAATTGATCTTGAATCAGTAAAAATTAAATTATACTGAGAACTTAACATAATACTAACTCAGTCATTGATATACTAAGGTGTGGGGAATGGTTGGTAGGGATTGCAAACCCCCCCCCCCCGCCCTTCCCTTATTGTATCGGAAAATATAAGAGATGTAGGATTTTGGTCCTGGTTGGAAAGACATGGTTCTGTTTGTGAATCGTCCCTCCCCCCTCTATGCGGAAAAAGGACGCGAACGCTTTCCCTTTCTGTTGTTGAAGAAATGACAAATACAACCTTAATCTCCCCGATTCCAAATTCCAGAGTACGCCTTTGCTCAGTGTAGTAATATTTACAGTATTACAACATTAGATCTTATTTCCCTATATCTGAACACTCTTTTCATTAGCATTTCCCGAATTATTCTTAGACCTTTTTGGATACTTTTATCCCGATAGGGAATTTTCTTAAATTTATTATGTCAGGATGATCACTCTTATATGATAATTTTTTTTTTCTTTTTCGTTTAGCAATCTTTTCGGCAAATCGATTATTGTAGGAATATGCGTACAATACTGTTAAGCACAGAATAGTTTAGTTTATTGGTATTATTAATTGGGTCTACGTTTTCTAAAAATCACTTTTACGTACTTGGAATTTTGGTCAATATAATATTTATTTTATGTTTTATATCTATTTCGAGTATTGTAATCAATTATATCTCAAGTTAAATTTTTAAGGTCTGCTAATATGCTTAATAATAGTATGAATATAACTAGATATTGCACTAATAAGATATCTAAATATTTAATTCACATTTAAAATAATTTAAAATGAAGCTCAAAAACAATTGGTTGAAGAGATTTTTGAAAATTGCAACATCACTTCCTACATTTCTATTCTTGTTATTCTTGTTTTTGAATTTTCGAACCAGATATGTTAAATATAATTTTAACTATTAGTTATTGAGTAATTTTTAAGATTTAACAGATAAAGAGATTTATTTATGTAATCAATTTTCTTGAAAATAGGGCAACCACATTTGGTTCAAAATTCACAGCTTAGAAATATACGTTTTAAGGGAATGTACATTTTCAAGAGAAATATTTAAATTTCTCTTAATTTGGAAAACACATGGGATTTTGAAATTGAATAGTGATTTTCATTTTCTACGACACCTTTGATATATTAGTTATTTTAAAGGACCTACTCATTAATCTTAGCTTTTTCTTATTAAAGATCTAGCATAATTGTGTTGGTCGATTAGGAATTTAACTACGGTCAGTTTCAGAAAAAGATCAGGAGTGACGGCATTGAACGAAGTTACACAATATCGTCAACCCGAAACATGGTTCCACCTTTCTGTAAATATCGTTCTGCAAGCAAAGGTTTTGTATGATGTGAAATTACTTAAAGTTTGTAAGGATATGTAATAAAGTTCAAAATTTTTTTATTTGGAAATTTTCGAACTAGTAAAAATCAATCGTGGTATTGGTTATTAAGTTATCGAACTACTTGACATCGTGGCTGCCTCCACGTGTCTCCTCAAATGAACTTTAAAGTTAATCTTAAAGTTCAGTCTTTGCGTGGTCCTGTGATTTGTCTGGCGAGAATAAAATTAAAATGTGTGTAATTTAAACAAGATTAATTAGAAAATAAAATTTAAAAAAAAACAGAGATGGAGAAAGAAAAAAATAAAACAAAAAAGGCATGTAGAAGAATCGATCCAGCGAACCTTAGCATGAAGACAAATGCTTAGACAATCCCGCCACCACAGAATAGATTCCTACGCCTTACGTCACTCCCGATCTTTTTTCTGAATATGGCTGTAAGCAAATTTTTAAAAATATACGAAAAAAACTAATGATACATTCTGCAATCTAAAGCGAGGGAGTTTAAAAAAAAGGAATTTTAGGCATTATCAAATTAGAATCAAAATTTCAAATGTTTCTAATGTTTTTAATAATTTTTTTAGATAACTTTAAAATTGCGAGAAACACTGCTAATTCAAGTTAAATAATTAATTCAGATGAGATATAATATTAAACTTAATTTTTTTGCTGAAACTGCAATGATAACAAAAAAAAAATCAAGCATTATGATCTTCGAAGAAAGCTTATGCCAGTAGCCAACGAATTTGAGATTTGAGGGCCAGTCTGATAGTCAATATCTGAAAAAGAATAAATTATATTCCAATCATTGATAACGACTAATTTCAATTTACTAAGGCCAGTTACAATTAACCCCCCCCCCGACCTTCACACACCAAAAAAGACAAATCAATCAAGTAACGAAAACAGCTTTTATTGCTGAAATTCATAGGCGAAATACAATTATTATCTTTTTTTTAAGGAAAATATTAATCGTTTCGCAGTCAGCAAGAAGTTAATTTTAGAATTATACTTTTGCTAGCGATAATTATTTAGGAGAAATCAAATTTATGTATTCGTTCAATACTACATAGATATAAAATATATAATAGTCTATCATTAATTTATCAACTTTAAAGTTGAGTTGCAATTCCGGCATGGTCTTGTGCGCAAGGAGGCGGCTTTGCATGTGGCAGATGCGTCGAAACCTGGTTCAAATCCCGCCGTTGCCATGGATGTTTCTTTTCTATGTTTGTCAGCCTCTTCTTCACTGTTTATTCCGGACTGAAGTCATTCCATAATTGTTGCCAGAGAAAAGGTCTAGAAAATCCTCTCAGTATCTGTTCTTAAACTCCTGGCAGTAGGTCTACAATGTATCTCCCAACCCATCTAGTCAGAGAGAGATTAGACCAAATCTCCCCATATAGCTGAAAAAATGGCTACAAAAAGGACTGAAAGAAAAAAGAAAGTTGAGTTGCACCTTTCATAGTCATCTTTATCCAAAATTAGCTGAGAAAATTAACTAATTTTGCCAGTCTAGCTGTGATATGCTAAAATATTTTTCAATTGTAGGAAGGAAACGAAGCCAACTTCCTTTATCTTCTCAATACTTCCGTTTTGAGGTTTGGTTTTCGAGATTTAAAGGAATCTATAAATTTTCCACACTCTCCCTTCTCTCCATAAACTATTTTGGTTCATCCTATCCAGTCTGGCCTTTCTTCTGCGTCATGAAATGTTTGCTCTATGATAATTTTACAAATCTAAAAATTATTCGATATATTTTTTTTGAAAAATTGGAGAACATTTCCTTAACCTCTAGTGATCCTGTTTTAAACTTTTCCTTCAACCTTTTTCTGTCATTCAAAATTTAAAATTTTTAAAAAGGACTCGTATAAAGAACAAATATACAAACAAATAAAAAAAAAGTCTTCTTCTTTATCACTGAATTATACGAAGGGTTAACTATTTTCGATTATATTCATCAACTTTATGTTTTTCATTAATTTTATTTCATGGAAGAAATACAATTCTCTGTTACTTATGAAAAACAGCATTAAAAAAAGAATAAATTTAAACTTTTCTAACAAATTGTTACCAAACATTTCGTGAAATGAATGCCATCTACTTGAAAGTTCTGGAATATTCTATCAAATTTTAATTTTTGATATCGAAACATTATTTTATCCACGGTCTAGTTATCTACTTCAAGATTTTAATTTAAATAGTAAAGTACAAAAAGCTGTAATTCGATATTCAAATCGACAACGTTTTTGATGCAATAACAAAAGCTCTGTAGAGCGTTCCTTTTCTCTGCGTCATTCGCTGCAATTCAGCAGTTGCAACTTGCGCAATATACAAGGGGTGACGCAGGTCTATTGGGAAGAAACTTGAAACAGATTTATTTGGCTTTAGATATCGATTGTACAGTTACTTTCCGATCCTTGTACTGCCAGATGACGTAATCTTAAATTCTCTCTGAGACGAATTAATATTGTCTAAAGAAATCTCAAATTTCATGAAATTTTCATGAAACTTCATGAATCAGTAAAACTTATTATGGAATTTTATTAAAAGGAGAGTGAATGCATCAGTTGGGGTAGAAACTGTCAAATATGCTTAAAGTATACCTAAAACTGATAAAAAACTTAACGTGCCGATGTATTAATAATAAACAGCAACTAAAACGGCACCAATCAATAAATTAAAACAAGACGCAATAAAAACAACGTACGTTTCGATGCCCCTTCTTACGGGCTTCGTTTTCAAGTTAATTAAAAACACCCCCCCTACCTTAAAATGTTCATCCCTTGACGGGAGTCGTTGATCAATTAAGAAATGAAGCAATGTACCTTGGGACTCCTGGCTTAATGTGTTCCCCTAGCGTGAATAATTAGAACCTGTGCCGGAAGTAATCGTCTGCTACAACTAACGACGCTCAATACTAAACATTATTAAAAACTAGAAACGATCCATTTACAAACCATACTCTAAAACGTTTGTGGTCGGTAGATCTTGATTATAGCTTCCCATTGTTCTAATCATCCCTGACTCATAGAACTCAATTAAATGTGATTTTTCTTTTTCCAAACACAGCTATATTAGTGGTATTTAATCAGTGTCCATTGTTGAGACAATGAGCGGCAATTTTATACCTAAAACTGTCACTCAAAAATAACTAAAATCAAATTGGGAGTAACGTGAATAGCGGAAATCAGTTGGAAAGTTGAGCTCAGAGACTTGAGTTAGATTCAAGACAATTTGAAAAGGAAGAACAAACTGGGATACTTTTTTCACATTTCTGAGAGACAGACGGCCTCATTACCTATGGTGATAAGATTTCCCAATGAAGGTTTCAATATAAGGGACTCAATGATAATCCTGTCTGCCCACTTGTGAGAAAATCAATAAATTTCCCTTATTAAGGTAAAAGTTGCTTCCAAACATAAATAATTTTTAATTTTTTACTCTTATTTCAGACTGATGCACGTCCGTATTTCGACTTCAAATTATATTCTCAACCCATTTTTTTTCTAATTCATTTTACCACCTAGTATGTATTTATGGGGTATTAAATAGCAAAATTATATCCTGTAATGTTGGGATATAAAATATATATTAATAAATTAATGTATTAATTATATTATTATAAAATATTAGTGACTTCAATAATTTTAAGGGTTATTAAATCAATAAATATTTTTATACTAATTATTATTACTGTTAATGTTAGTATTATTAAATATATTAATGCCATTAGTATTATTAATTACTGAGAAACACGAACAGTGAGACCCTCCTTGGCATTTAAATAGATGAATTTTACCGATAATCAGTAGTTGAAAAATTTACATTAAAATAATTTTATACTGAAGTTTCATTTTGATTGCATCTGCTTGAAATACTAACTGCAACAATTGAGCTAAAAATCTCTTCAATTTAAATCAATGTGGCTGAAATCCTTCAATTTGTGTCAATGGGTGACACCAAGTATTATCTAAGGGACATTCTAAAAAACTGTTTCACGCTCTTTGGCGATCATCAGCTAGGAGTAGTCATCATTAAATAGCAAGATCTCAGTACAGAGGTAAATAGGAACAATCGTGGGTATCAATATTGAGCTTCTAAACTAAATACAATTTGCAGTTTCTTTAAATCCATTTGGGGGTTTCGTATCTGCAGGTGAAATTAAGTTTTCATTCGATGATGATGAGTAGACGTCCATGCACTTAAATTATTAGTTCTATTAATTAACTTAATTATCTAAAAATAATATAATTAATTATCAATAATTACTCACTTTAGTTTAATTAATAAGATATTTATTAATAGTTCATTAATAATACCTAGCTTTATTAATGAGTTTTAATATACATTAAATGAGTTTTAATATATTTATAGTCTTGTAATTTTAAGTAATTACAAAGTATTGGAAAACAAAATTAAAGTCCACAAATAATACATTAAAACCAAAAATTTGGACATTAAATCTGTCCTTTAAGGTCATTTTCCTTCTTTTGTAATGACGTGTTTTTAGTATATTCAAAAGGATGCAAAAGGAAAACTTCCATGGATTTGAATTTACTAATTAATTCCCTTCCCATCTCCTATCTCTTTACTTTGCACCTGGAATTCTTTTGGATTCCGGACTATTTCCATAACCTATACAGTAGTAGTTTTCAAAGCTGTTCTTCAAATTTTCAGAAACTCGAAAGATAACTGGTATAAATGATTATTTCCAGGTGTTTTTTTTTAAAGAAGTATGCCATTTAAATGCAAATAGCCACAGTTACAACAAAATATTTATTGTTATAGTCTAACGTCAACAAAGATCTTAAAAATGGATACGAGAGAACAATGGGTTCGAATTTTGCTTCCATCCATGATTAAGATAGCTCAAAAACCCTCTAAAATTTTATAAATAGATTTTATAGATGCTGATTTTCGTACATAAGGGATCTGCAGACAAAACTCAAAAGTAAATTATCGTTAAATCATCAAAAAAATGACTAAAAGATGAACTTAAATGATATATAAATGTAAATGAATGTCAGCTTTCTACCGATTATGGATGAGCCTACATTACCAATATACGATTCTCCTTAAGGCGAGTTATCTTAATAACTAACTGTATCCCTTTAGTTGGCACTCTAAATATATCCTGCTCATTAAAGGTTTCATGTCTTCATCAGCATATAGTTCCGATGGATTCCTTTGTCAAGTATATTTAAGATTCGAGACTCTACAATCAGAAGTTTTTTTCTCTTTTTTTCTCTGTTTTCAGAAAAAAACTTCTGTAATGTTTTTCAGAATCCTAATAAACAGCTCTTCAGTCATTTCATTCAATATGAAATTAATACAATATGTAATAATGTTTTTGAAGAGTTTAATTATAATGTGGAAGTCGAAAATGACAAAGTTCTGCTTGATTGATCCACCATATTTTTTTCGAAAGGGGAGATTAGAATGATGTGCTCGTTGCCAAAATTCGTCTTCTCTTTCAAATACGCCGAAATTGCCAAAAGTCTACTTTGATCTTGATGAAAATCTAAGGTATTTTACGTAGTACCTTCTGAATTTCAAATCTAGTCTATTTTTATTCTTTCAAAATATAAAGGTTGCTCTATCATTGAAAAAACTGAAGCAATGGTCAACAATGAATCGGTCAACATTCATGATCTGTAGTCATTAGCTTTTAAATTTAATTTAATTGCAAATAGTTCCAAATTTCTTATTGTTTGGAGGACATTCATTCAACTGTAAGCAACCTTTACCATTTTGAGATTTTTGAGTTTTTTTCTAGAGACGTTTTTACTCATTACAAATATCAGATTCAATCACAAATGAAGATAATATCTTGACACCAAACTACTAGAAAATAAATTTGAATAACTGAAGTTGTGAATTAAAGTAAATATAGGAATTGTTAGAAGTAATATTGTTAAAATCAAGCGATTAAACTACATTTAGGAGAGTGTATATGATATCTAGAATTCTGTATTTATTTCAATTTTTAAGAAGCTTGAAAAAGAAAAGAAAGCGTACTTTCCGAAAACTTACTTAATAAATATATTATGTGAAGATGTTGTATATTTGTTATTTTACTTTATGTTATTTACTTGTCTCGTCAGCAACGATTGAGGACAAAAATTTCATCTGAAGAAGACTGGAAAATTGTTACAGTCGCAATATTGTGTATTATAAATGTGTTAAAGTTTGGTGTCAAGATTACGTAACGTTCAAGATTATGGTTTCAAGATTACATAACAATCCATATAGATCGTAATATTGGAAATGAGTTTAAGTTTTAATAAAACGCTTCATGAAATAAAGAAAGAAAAGCTAAACAGCTTTTATATCATTCATCAATTTGGTACGTACCAATGATAGTATAATGAAACGTTAAATATACTTAGTAATTGGGAGCGCGCTCGAATAATTAAAAAACTACGATTAGTCACTATTACATTGGGTTAAACATAAGAAAAAAGTAAAAAAGAAAATCTGTAAACATTTGTGTAGTCTGTTCAGATAATATACTTATTGATAATGTTTAGACAGAAAGCCTATTTTTTTTTTTGTTTGATTAAACATAGTGAATTTTATGAAAAAGAAATTAATATGTACCATTGTTAATCCAGCCACCTGGATAATCGGCATTTTATTGTATTTTTTTACTAGTTACAAAATACCATATATAAAAAAAAGAGGCAATAATTCCTTCATCTGGTTTCATTCTACAGAGATTAGAAGTGGTACGAAAGCTGTTGTTGCAGTATGATCCTAACTATTTATACCTACTTAATTAAATTTAATAAAATATACAATCCATTACCTCCTTTGCTGTCTCCAAATTTTGGCATATCATTAAATCTCAGTTCAAATATACAATTTTTTTTTAAATTTAAAAACAATGAAGAAAAATTAATTAAATTATCTATTTAATCAAAACATTTCATAACTTCGTTCTCTAATCCAAATTTTATTCTCATAAAGAATATGAAACCATTGCAAAGAATGAAGCTATGTAAATGAAGACGGTAATTTGTTTTCTCTATTTATATTCAGTATTCGAAGAAGGTTGTCTGCAATTTTAATTAAGAATGAATTATTAAGCTTTAGCTTAGAGGAAAAATTAATAAATTATTGGGAAATAGGAAGGGGTACAGAATATTAATTAATTAAATGCTAAACAGTTTAATTTAATATTTACTTTTTTTAATATAGTAGAGAATAAATGTAAGAAAAGAAAAAAAGCATTAATTACAACAAAATCTCTAATACAATTATTTTAACTTTGTTTTATTATCGAACAAATGATTTAGCAAAATACAGTAAACTCCCGATTATCCGCGGAATTGGGTGACGCGGCAACCACGGATAAGCGAATTCCGCAGATAATCCGAAATAGGATGAAAAAGTACGAAAATCAACAGAAAAATGCTTTTAACGTATTTTATTTACATTAAAAGGCGATACATACAGTTTCAGTACATACATTATAAACAATTATTTTATTTTAAATTTTTTATTTATTTTTAAATTTTATTATTACGGGAAGGCTCTTCCGTAATTTAGTGTAACCTGCCGGCCTAAGCTCCGCCCACAAGGTCGTTCTTTAAATTGTTTGTCTGTAATTGTCTTCACTTACTTTGTTAGCCTCTATTATTGTTTACCTTATTCTAGATTTAATTTTTTTTTAAATGTCGTAATTTATTGTATAGTAAAAAAAATGAAAACAGGAGAGATCCGCGGATAATCCGCCCGCGGATAATTGGGAATTTACTGTATTCATAAAAATAAGATAATTTAAAAACGAAAAGCTATTATTTCTTTTTTTTTTTATGAAACGATAATAACAAACACAACAGATTGCAACACACCAAATTAAAATGTAAACTACATTTAATATCAAAAAAGCAAATTTTCGAGAAGACCCACAACTAAATGAACCACATGCAGCCAATGGTATTCTCAGCTTTCCCAAACGCTGGCAATTTACGATGGACAATCTTGAAGATTACTTAGTAAACGATGATTTCCAAATACGTGTTTTCCACTTGTCCCCATACGTTTCTCCACTGACCCAGACCACATTAGTGGTTCTAATCAGAATGACATCCAAGAAGCTTTCAAACGTGTATTCAGTGATTGCAGTGGTACCGCATGTTTGGCAGAGAAAAAATAGTTGCCATGACTTTCATAACGACCCTCGATAAAATACAAAATAAAAAACATCTATTAGAGTACAACAGAGTATATTTAATACTCTGATAGTATAATATAGAAAACAATTGAAATAAAACATATTGTTGGAAAAAAAAATTACTAATTTTCAATATTAAAAGCTTAGTCTCGACAAAACAAAGCTTAGTATAGAAAAGAAAAATTGAAAAACTGGGACATTTGAAACCATATTTATATTTAATAAGTATTCACCACAATTCTGCTTCGGGATTATTATCTAACGTCAGATTTTTGATCAGTCGGGCGATTTATAAAGTCGCTAAATTAAAGCAATGAAAATGAGAAAGGAAATACATTTATAATATGAAATACTATAGTGTGATTTTATAATTATCACAACCAATATCTTGTATTTTGATGTATTTATGAGATATCTGATTCTGACTTATGGATAAGTAATTTGAACAGAGATTTTAACCTTTAAGCAAAGATAACATAGGTGTTACATAAAGTAATGATTTCCTTCTTATAAAAGGAAACTACTGATGATTTGTAGGTGAAAATAAAGCTTGACAATTTAAAGTATTTTAAAATTAGAAAAAAAGACAAACAGACTATCATTTTGAAAAAGAAGTTAAAAATATTTAATGCTTGGCTTTGATCCAAAAATAAAATATCGCAAATTATCAAAAAGTTCGTTGATTATATAAACATTTCAACGTCTTTACTAACAGATTTGATTTCTTTCTTATTTCACTAGCACTGAAGTGAGATATCGGATTTTTTTATTTTATTATAGGCAACACAATTCGAAATCTCCAAACTCGCATCCTTGTATTTCATCTCCGTTGCACTATCACAAAAAAATAATATATCTGGAATATATGCTATTTTCATTTCGATGCATGATATGATGAATTTAAACAGTATTGGAAGAGGAAAATGTCGATTCAATTATAGCATAATTTTTATTCCTTTCATTCGCCATACTGCGTAACTTCGAAACACTATATAGGTCTCTGCATATGCCTTAACTATTGCATAAACAAATGATAATCACAAAACAAAGTTCAAAATAGTTTACCGGGTGAACTGTTGAGTTCTCAATAATAAATATCACTTTGCTAAATTATTAACAACTTCATCCAACAATATTCTTAAATTTGTGGGAATTTCGAAAAATCCGGCCTTATTCCTTGTCTATATCATAAAGGGAACCTCTGTGCAAGATTTCAGCTTTCTAGGTCCAAGAGTTTGGGCTGGGCGTTGATGAGTCAGTGAGTGAGTGAGTGAGTGAGTCAGGACTTTTCTTTTTATATAGGTAGGTTAGTGTCAGAGCAGCGCCGGGTACTTTTTCTGCAACCTGGGAGCACCTTCACCCTTTATTATCACTTTTCTAAAAAAATAATAATCGTCTCTCTTTAATAATTTTTATTATTATTTGAAAACAAACCCATTATGTGTGATAAGTCAAGCAATACTGATAATCGTATGATATCAACCAATACAATCAATATAAAACTCTTTTTTTTTTTTTTTTCAAAAGTCTGATAATAAATCTACTCAACACTTAGGCTAACAAATTTCTGTGGATAGAGAACAAGGACTGTTAAGACACTATATTTCTTGATACGACAACACCAACCACCTAAGTAATTGTGAAATTAGTCACTGCAGAAGATTTCAGATAATAGCTAATCATAAACTAAGAAGATGATGGATGTATAATGCTTGTTAATGAGAGAAGTAATTAGGGTAATGAATTCAACAATTCAAGGAGGTAGATGAAATAAATTTCAGAGTGAATGTAGAAAAAAAGCTTTGTTAATCAAAAAAAATTGATGACAGATTACTGTTTCAGAAATTAATATATACTTCCGCAAAAGTCTAAAGATTCCAAATTTAATTATTTATTTATCTACTCTATTCATTTACGTAATTTACAAAAACATAATTTATCTCTAACGAATAACTGGTTCAATGTAAACCTTCAACGCAGTCTTGAATTTTATATTTTTGGGAACAATTATTTAAGTTGAAGAAAGTTAAAATCAACTAAATTAGATTGCTTTGAAAAATAGAATAAAAAGATACCGGAAATACATTTCGCAACATAGGAGAATGTTGGAGCAAGACAGTATCAACCATTTTCATGCACTATAAAAAATGAAATATTAATCACTAATATGATGCTTGAACAGTCAGAAAACTCAGAGTATCTTTTAGAAAACAAAATGACTGATATTCACAATAGAAAGAAGTCAATTTTGTGATACAAAAAATCGATTTCCTGAAATCGAACACAAATGAGGAAATCGGGGAATGTAAGATTGAAACTACATAATATCTGTTAAAATTGAAGATGTTTCTTGAGAATATTCGACAAGAGCTTCATAAAAATCTACTAAAAAAACTCATATTAAAAAATGCAGATATACTCCAGAAAACAAAATTTCTTTATACATCCTTTCTTTCTTCTTGGAAAAATAAAGAAAACTTGTTACAGAATAACTGATGATAATTTGACGTACTATTATTATGTTTTTCAAATTCTAAAACAGTTATCTCTATACTGTAGATACAGTAGCTATTGTCAATTTACTGCAGATACAGAATTAAGGTGAAGTACTTTTGTGAACTAAAGAAATAAAATATATGCTTTAAGTTAAATACACAATATCTGCCTGGAAATCAAGGATTTTCAATAATTAAGAGCTAATATTTTCATTCAACCCTTAATTCCCTGATATAATACATACTTCTGTATTTTTATTACCTTAAACAATTTCTAAATGATGGCCGTTACACATAAATTGTTTTAGTAATGATTTGACAGAATTACAGTACCTTGATTAAAAATATATTTCATTATTACTTTATTTCTTTTTAATTTACACTACTGCCACATACCCAAAATGGTAACTTTCAATAGTTATTTTCTTTGACATCTAAATTATTCTCACTGCATAAGAAATACGTTTCTCGATGAAAAAGATAATGTAACTTTAAGTGGATCTTATTTAATGTAATCGATTGAAGAATTCAATACTACCTATTAAATTTAGTTAATAAATTTAGCCTCTAGTTTGACTCAAAAATTCGAGATTCTCATTTCTACGTAATTGCAGCTAACTGGAGAAAAAAAATGGTTTGTTTTTAACTTCACTAGAAGGCCACATTGCTGATGTTCATAATTCCTTTATCCCAACGTAATATCTAACATTTGGTAAGAGTTTTTCAGAATTATCTTTGAGCGGGAATCAATAAGAAAAAAAATATCTGTTATATAATATCTTCGATTTCCAGACTTTGCATTGTAATTTGATATTGTAAGAAATTCTCAAAATCATAACCCAAAATGAATAAACTATTTAATATTTATTTCCACTTGTAATAACAAATTATAATAAACATTACTGATAAGAAGTTATATAAAGTTATTTATTATACTTTAAAGTGGTCATATAGAAGATTTTTGTGGTACGTGCTTGTTTTGGAATAATTCGCCGAGGAAGTCGTGTCTATTATGTTCAAGACGGTTGCTTGAATTCCTTTCTTGGATTTCAGGGAAGAAGAGCAAAGACAGGGTACGACTTTCCCATCCATCACATTTGTTTGATAAGGTCATTCCGTCGGTTGGCGGGAACCTGACATGCGGATAACTGATACCCGGGAAGGACACAGAGCAGAGGAGGGCTCCAAGGCAGGGTAAAATCCAGACACAGAACGCAAAACTGTCGGCCGTAATTCAGCGATGATGAAGCACGCACTGCTGATGAGCAAAACGTCACTGTCGTCAGAGCGCAAGTTATGAAAGCACAGTCTTATTCATGTGACTTGGGAGAACATTACATCATCGCACCGTGTTTGCGAGTGATGACATGGAAAGTGAGAAATCTTGCACCTACAACAGCCGCTTCGCTGCAAAAGTCAGTAACTCTTCGAATGGTACAGAGATATCAACAACTGAGAAATATATGATCAAATACTTTTTTTAAGGTGGAACTTCCCGAGGATATTTTTTTTCCTTTCCTACAAGAGGAGAAGGAAACTTTATCTTAGAAAAATATCAGGCGTGGACTTTTCAAGGATTCCTTTTTTTTTCCTAAATTTTTTTTTGCATCAGAAAAGAAGAAAACCGAGTGGAAAGTGGGATTCGGTTGGGAGTTTTATTCTTATAAAAAGAAAAACGATGAAAGGAAAGGCAAATCTTTTTAAAAAAAATTAAACCGATATGAATTTATTTATGGTAAATTCCAGATTTTTTTTTCCTTTTTAAAATATTCTATTTCAAAAGTATGGAGTATCATCAGTATCTAAATTTCTAATATTTTTAAGCATTTGAATTTTAAAGATTAATTCTTTTTGACACTTCAGTTTTATCCTTCAATAAGCACTTTTAATTCGAATTCCATAAAATTAAGCTTTATAAAAATTATTAAAAGAAATGAAGGAAAACTGTTAGGTATCTGTCTGCCTGTATTTTAAATGGAAGTTTAAATGAAATGTATTTTAAATTATTTAGTTATTTTATATCAAACCATGATATGGATATTTTGATTTTAGCTTAGTATTTTTCGAATTTCTATCTTTTTTAAATTGTATTTTATTTTTTCCGCAAAAAATAATGAATACTGTCTATTTGCCGAAATTTCAACCTAATATTTAAATAGATCAGTCACTTTTCTAGAAGAAATAGTTTGGATTACAACTACAGGACATATTAGTCATTGTGGACATGATTTTGGATGGCTCGCTTTAAAATTAATTAATATGTGATTCAAAGGAGTTATTTATTTTACAATTTCTTATTTCAGGACTAAAAATGTGGATTTTTTCCGATAATACAAATTCAGAAAAAACTCAAAGTTTGATAAATGAATAGTGGAAACGTGCAATGACTTAATGGGTTGGATTAGGATGGTGTTATATAATATCGCTGTAGATTTTTATTTTTATTATGCTACATTAAAAAAATCCATACATTAAAATGAAGATTTAGATTTACAATCTCACGTTTACTATCAAGGTGTCCCTGTAAGTTTGTAATTCCTTTGCATCATAAGTTTTAAAATTATTAGAAAATTATCCTCAAAGTCAAAGAGGAAGGATATTCGTAACAGTTATGTACAGACTCTGTAGTTGCTGAAAGAACATGGGATCAAGTAGAGTATAATGCCAATTGCAAATCCTATTGCACAAAAACAATCTTTGTGGGATTAATAATCATCATTTGTCAAGATATTTGACAACAAAGAAACTCCTTACATAACATAGCAAAGCCTCCAAAATCTAGCATGTAAGTCATTGATTATAGTTACTTACATTTTCTAATACAAGTTATTTGATAACCTCTGTTTAATTTTGTATCAACATTTCAAAAATTTACTACTTTGAATAGCAAATTTGCTTAAATTTATGAAATCATTAAATGATAAATACTAATGAATTACATAAATATTATTATTTGAAATCAATGAAATTAAAGAACCTTTCTTTACTGGTGTAAACTATCTAGTTAAAAAAATAAAATTATTAAAGCAGAAATAAACTTTTTCAAGTTATTACTGTATTATTTAGTGAATAATAAATAATAATATTACACTGGTTGATAATGAGCTCCGCAAAGGAAGCTCGAAAGCTCCAGATCATGTATGTATGGTTTTAATTTTTAATTATAATTACGTTTATATTTTTTACTTATTTTTTGTGTGTCTGCTGAAACTTATTTCTTCAATAAATAATAAATAATTTTTTTTAAGATTAACAAACTGTTTTTATGATAGGATAAATCATGATATGTCTTTCGTAAGAAAATAGAATGTTTTGAAAACCTTCTTAGATGAAACAGAAACAAATGTAAGGGTAACAGGAATTTATATTTTTTTGTTTTTGTGTATAGCAATAAGTAAAAGTTAGAAAGAGTGTTGCAAGGCTTAGAAAAAGTTCTGCCTTAAAAGTTTTTCTGCTTGAAAACAATGAAAAAGAACTGTCGCAGAGAGTTTATCATTTGGGTGTGGAAGTTTTCTTGTGCAGTTAATATCTCCTTGTTTCCATGGGGATACAAAAGCCACAAAACAAACAATGCTGTTTTTCTTCCAGAAAATGTTATTCTTCATATAAAGGAACATTCTATCGTCATGGAGATATCAAAATATAATAGCTTTTTTGAATGCAGAGCTCGGGTTTCAATATTTTTTCTCTTTGATTCTTCTCAGCACTAAACTGCCCTTTGAATGTTCGGAACGTAAAAGAATAGGAAATTTCATTTAAAATTCGAAACGGAAACACGTGGGGGAAGTATGTAATATCAAAATATTATAGAGGATTTTTGTATAGGCTAAGTTTTGATTTTCTTCGAAAATTTCTGATGCACAGCTGGGATTAAAACATGAAAATTAAGTTTCAATTTTGACCGAATTTCCAACTTGGATTTGATGTTATCATATTGCCATTAAATTAAGGAAATTCATTAACACTTGAATTTTAATACAAATAAAAGCTAAAAGATTTTTATTTGATTAGAAGAATATAATTTACTATTTTAGTGATAAAACATAAATACAAAAAACACAGAAATATTTGTGAATACTACATAAACCCTTGGCCAAAGTAGCTTAAAAATGGAAAATTAAAAAAAAAATAATAAAAATTAAATTAAAAACCTGAACGATCCACTTCGTTTTATTTAGATCTCTATTAGGTGGATTCTCACAGTATTGGTTATTTGCTGTTTTGTATTTGCTGTTTTGTACATTGTGGCTCATATGGATACACAGATGCCGATAATGTACAAATTTTCGTATTTTTTTTTTTTATTGCTGATTGGTAAGTTGCATTAATCTATTAACGTTGCCAAATGATGAAAATGTTTCTAACATGATTCTTACCATTTTTCGTTGACCTCTATCATAATAAGTTGACCTTCTGTTGACCCTTAATCATTTTATCAAAAAAAAAATTGCCATTACAAGTTGTTTATCTTTTGATACTTGGAAAAATCGCTGCAAGATGGCCTTAAAACATAGATAATATTATACGACATAAATTCACTTATTACCAAATATTCTTATGTCAGTTACCGAATCCAATATCTCTCTTCATGTCTCTCTGATTTACAGAGCAAGCCACGACTCTGTGACTATTTAGCATCACGAACTTAAACAATTATAATAATTAACTCTTTATCACAGGTGAAGACACTACCCTTTAAACTAATTTCTAGTCATCAGACAATATCTCAAATCTATTTTTTAGCTTAATAGGTTATTTTTTATTAAAAGAATTAATGAAATAAATAACATAATCACATTTCAACATTAAACCTTAAGCATTACTGAAAAAAAAAATATTATATCATAAATAAAAGTAATTGGATTAAAATTAATAAGAGATCGCTTCTATATTAACTTGAAACTAATTGTTATCTCGTATATCAGCAGTGAAAATAATCTATATGAACAACAATAGTTCGATTATTTGTTGGCAATGTTCCATTTACTATCATCAGAATAAAGACAACAGGAAGCTCAACAAGATTGTCTTAATATTTTTCTTTTCTAAACTATTATTGACATCTTCTTCTTGTTAAATAACTCATTGATACAATAAATATTTCATTTACTAAAAGTTCACAATGTCTTTAACAGTTTTGTAAATCAAAAGTTCAATTTGCTGTTGAAATCAGGAGTTCACAAGTTAACACTGCTATTATTTACTCGACGCTAGTTCACTTATTCTTAGAATATTGCTTTAACTTCTCATCTCTAGGAATAAAATTAAAGCTGAAATATCTGAATTTCATAACTTCCTTTGCTTGGATATCTTGTCTATTATAAGTCTTCGTTAAAATAACGCATAAAAGTGACTTACTTTAATTCTTCGATAATTACATCTGATTCACAGTATATAAACGTTCCTTAAACGTTCCTCGAAGATCTCTTATGCGTCCAATCCTTGTATCATAAATATGGCGTCCTTGAATATGGATATATTCCTTGAACATTGCGTGATATCTTTTCCTAAAATCATGTGAAGTAAACTTTAAAAGAATTAAACGTTTAACATAATTCACACAGACAGCATTAATATATCAAAACTTCGATTTAGGAAAAAAAGTACTTCTATCCATTTAGAAGAACTTTTTTCCTAAATTCCTTTGATTTTTCTTTGAAGAATGTCCTCAAATCATTTCACAGAAGCATTCGCTCTTGCGCCATCTTGTCACCATTTTCACCAACTAACTCGTTATCATCACAGAGGGCGAGGTCTAGCATCAACCACATCATTTTACAAAAAAAAAAAAACAATGAGAGCATCACACTACATGTGATTATAGTTTAAAACAAAAGCAGTTGTATTTTCAGAAAGAACAATGGTTTGTGATTTGACTCATTTTCATTTCAACACAAGTCAAATTAACTTTAGATGACCAATGCAAATTGTTGCATTTAGTTTTCCCTTTTTTTAAAATTAACAATTATATTATAAGTAATTTAATTGTTACTGTTCAAAAACATTTTAAACGATAATATGAATTATTATTCTTGGTTCTTGTCTGCGTGTGGTTCTATGTGTGTGTATAGATCACTCTACGATGCAAAATCTTACCGGTACGAGGTTCAAACTGTAGGGATGTATATCGAATTTTGTCTAGATGATCAACCGAAATCCCTTGTAAATAAACAAGCTTGAAAGGTTTAAGACTGTTGCTTTTGAAAATTAATTATGTTTCATCAAATGGATATGTAGTTTCTGATATCATTGCCATCTATAAAAATAAAAAACTGAAACAAATAGTTAAGATATATATTCTCCAAAGTCAACCTGTATTTAACTGAGCCTGAAAAACATGACATCTTGTAAAATCGAGTGAAACTCGTGTCTATTTATTCATTATCATAGATTAGAATGGAACAGTTAAAGTATCACTTACACAAATAGTCCATCTAATCTAGCGAAACAAATTGGTTGTATTCTTAGCAAATTCAAAGCAGACACAATGATTTTTATCTGCTCAGTAGAAAGATTTTAGCAGGCACTTTTTTTGTTTCTGTTGGAATGAAGAAAAAAATGAATATGTACAGTGTTTTATGAAAGTTAATTTTATTGAAATCGCCTCACTTTTCTGATTGCCACCATACCAATAGCTTCAATTCATCTGTTATAAATCGAATCTATTTTCAGTACATCCACGGAATAGCCTCAGGCAAAAGCTGATACAGTTTTGACGTAAATCATGAGATCGCCTTTTATAATGAGGAAATCTAAAATAATTTTTAATATACTGCTTCAATCTAGTGTCAGAACATGATTGGACTCTAGGCTATTTAAAATGGCAGAAAACCGACATCAAATCGAGAAGTATGTTGAAATACTGGAAAGATAAAAGGATCAGAATACATATATATTCTCCTCCTAACATCGAATCTTTAATTTAAAGAAATAATCTCCGCTCTGTGATCACTAGTTGTGAATGTTATTTCATAATTTTATTAATACATTCAAATTTCTAATGAAAAAAGCTATTTTTAGTCCAAAAAATTTATCGTTCTATTAAAATATTATATTTTGTTAAATCATAATGGTTATCATTCTATATCATTCTTCAGTAAAACATTCATATCTGTAGAGATATTTTCAATAATTAATATCTTCAGGTATTTCTTTTTTTCTTAGGTAATGGTTCTGTACAGAAAGAAGTTAGTAGAAATTGAGAAAAATCATTCTGAAAATATAATTCCTTAAAGTTATAAATACTTTATTCCTTAAATAATATCTTCTTATATCCTTAAGGAATAAAGTATTTATAATGTTACGGTATTTGAAGATGACTTTAATTCCTTAAAGTTTTTTTCTTTATTTGATGGCCTATCACTTTGAGGTCGAAACTAATTTATAGTTTTCGAACATTTTCAAATCATGTTGAAATCAGTAATTCTTTGTATGTCTAAGGTCGAGAGTTTAATTGTAAACTTCACAAACAATTTTAAAATTTTATATTATTTATCTGCGTTAAAACAGCTTTATATTGAAAGTTGCAGAAGCAGAAAAAATATATAAATATGGAGATGAAATTAAAGAATGCCTTTGTTAGCTTAATGGCAGGAAAAAAATAGATGGAGAGTTTACGATTTATTCGTTCCTTTGAACGGATGAAGGATTCCTTTTAAATAAAATTCTTTATTTTTGTAATGGTTATTTATATCAGTCGAAATTTGACCCCATTTAAGTTTTCATTCTAAATTTGCTATCACAAATTTTAAAAATCTCAGACATATTGTGTTAACAATTTAAAAATAGATTGTTAAGATTTTTGAAGTAAGCAATTCGTTTTTAAATCGTACTGAATAGATATTTACATCACTTACTCAAAAATTAAGTATTTTTCGGTAAAATTAAAAATTTTATAAACAATTTCACTTCTTAATTACTTCTTAACGATAACAATTTCACATCTTTAAATATCTCAATGATTATTTATAAATATCTGTAGTTGGTAAATGATTTGACTGTAGAAATTTATTTTAGGTTGGTTGGTTAATAGATTTTAATGGCGCAAAACCATCTTAGGTTAAGCTGCGCCAAAAAATTGTTTTACATTAAATTTATTCTTACTATATTCTCATACTTTTCAATTCAATAATGCCTTCTGATTATATACGGTATATACTAGATAGAAATTGCGTTTCTGTAAATACGTAAGTAGAACCATTTCAAATAAGTGTTTCTACTTATAGCCGAAGATACAGAATAGCTCTCGAATATACATTTCAGAGAATTGTTTCTCTACATTACTGTAAAAAAGGTTTAGTATATCTTTACGACAAGATCGCAACAAGACAACGTTCGACGACTGCTTTTCTGCGTTTACTTGTCGCAAATCCAAACTGCTTTCCTGAATTTTCTTTTTTTTATTAAACAACACAATGGCAACACCACTGAGCTAAAAGCAAAGAATGGTCTATAACAAGAGCCATAATAATTCAAATGCATTCCCAACGTCATTTTCAACGCAATATGTGATCCTACGGTCAAGATACAGGATTGGACAAACTGTACACAAACTGTATCCCTTCATTCATCTTCTACGGGAATCAATCTGTAATCCCCTTTCCCTTAATAAAACAGCATGAATTATCTACTTATCTTCATGAATTACGCTGGACTGTAAATTATACAACGTATTTACAACATGATATGAAGTATTACAAATTAGTTTTATAACATTTTTATAACTTAATTACGTAATTTCCGTGCCGGCATGGCCGAGCGGTCTAGACGGTGGTTAGCCGTGTGGCCTATATGCTGGACACCTGGGTTCGAATCCCGGCGAGGGCATGGCTATTTCTTTCTTCTTCTGTGTTTCGTCCGTTTCTCCCCTGGAACTTACTATTCCAGTTTATTCTGGTCGAGATGAGAATCTCTCTCCCCCCCCCCCCTTGTTTGTTCTAGCCTCCTCCTGACGTCGTCGGGACAGGCTACCCCGTGGTCCGTAGTTGGCCGAAACGAATCAAACAAACAAGTAATTACGTAAATAAGTCAATTATCCAAACCCTTTCGTCTATCTATTGTTAAGGCTAAAACTATACCCCAGAAAAACTTAACCCTAGAAAACTTAAATTTTAAAGAGATATTTCACAATTTTGCTACTGCGATCAGGAGCTTATCATTATGTCGATATTCGAAAACCATTTGTTTTGTTTAAGATTTTAAAAAACCAAGGAAGCATGAGAGATTTTAAGTGCAACGCATCTTAAATATTACCAACTCATCTTGCAAGGTTAAAATAGCTAAAAATAAATAAATGCTGAAATCAACTAATTCTTCTGGTATATTAACTTAAATAACACCACATATTTGAAAATTAAGCAATTATGGTCTTCTCAGCAGAGAAGAGAGACCTTTTCAAAAGTTATTTTCCTTGCAAAGCGAAGAAAGATAATGCCTTTGTTGGGCCTATCTCTTTTCTGGAAAATTTCAGTGAGTCTTCACTAGTCTCTCTTCTTTTTTTCTTCGTTCCTTTTGTAAGACATCTGAGAACTATTTCCTGCCGAGAAAAACTCCTCTCGCTAGATAACATTCGATCTGAAATAATTTAAAGCGAATGTCGGCCTCGTCTGGCACTCAAGATTGTTTACGTTGCTTCAAACATACTCTGAAAAATTAAACGTGAAAGATACCTGCTGATTGGAACGACAGACATGTCCAATTTGGAATTGCTATGGGCTATGAAATAAAGCTTCCTTTTTTTCCTTTTTTTTCCATTTTTCTACGAAGATGAGGTCAACTTGCTATTGATCTTGGAATGTTAAATCAACCAGAGAGCGAAGGCAATATCTTTGAACAAAGAGATTCTAGGATATCAGCATTTCTATTTACATATATTGCAGTCAGAAATCGATTTGGAGCTTGGTGATTTTAGAAAACTTTTTGGAAAAATTTTTTGGAAAAAATTTTGAAAAATAAGACTGGATTTCTGAATTTATTATGTTTCTGCTATTTCATTTCTACATATATCTACAATCATGTATAACATTTTGTCTTTCATGGCCATTCTTTTATATTTTATTTTAGTTTTTCATTATTGATGTTCTTTTCGGAAAATATTTTCTTAATGATTAAGACTAATCATTACATTACGTTATTAAATGTAATGGATTTCATGTCATTTTCGATGGTTTACGTTGCAGCCAATTTTTTTGTCTTGTTTTTTGATAGTTTTTAGCTTTAAATGCCTGCTTTTAAATGTAAATTTTCATTGTTATAGACAAATTCTTTAGAAAATCCTAAAATAGTATTTACAGAGTATTATGGATTAGCAGTGAGATCTAATACACCAGTCTTAGATTAATACATTGAAGTAGTAACGCCAGGGATGTATTCACTATCAATGTTCCTAGATTGTTGGCAATGGAAGCAAATCGAATAAAGATGAAAGTAAAAATAAACAGACCAAATAAAGACAACCAATCTGCTAATTTCAAACGAAAAACGTTATTCTGATAATAAAGAACAAAGAAACCGTGAAAGTATAGGAAACTATTCCAGAAATCATGTGGAAATCAATAAAGTTAGAATGGGAGAATTTCTTTAAAACTAGATGGAAAATAAGCGGTGTGTGAACCAATTCATCAAATTATTCTTAAATTCAAAATAATCTTAAAGTGAAGTGGAACATCACAGTTTCTCTATTATTTAATGACTCATAGAGTGTTAGCTATTGCTAATGATTAAAATAATTATCGGCAGGTGTCGTCTAATGCAAAAGTCTGAAAATAATGAGAATAAATCTTGAAAAGTTGGAAATTTCGGCTTTATATGTTTATTTTGAAAGAACTTTTACCTGTTTTTGGTTGAATATGTGATACTGAAAACATAGTTTACATCTTTTATGAGTAAAATTAATCATAAAATTAATAACATTTATAACTAAAATTGAAAATTAACCTATCGTTTAACGATTTCAATAAAATTGGTCAGCCTTTAGGATTTTATATGAAATATTTATTTCTGTATTTTTTTATTCTAGGCCTCCTATCAGAAAAACAAAGGAACTAATGATGACAATATTAGGGATAAAAGATTCTTGTTTTTATCCTACATACTGTCGTTTAGCTGTATTGCTGCCTTTGGTAATTTTTTAAGTTGTATGTAGAAAAACTGCTGCCATAAAATGAAAGATTTATTGGCATCTTCTTGCTAGAAATAAAATTCTCCTTACAGTAGTCGTATTCTTCTGAATTAAGTGATAACAGACAAACATATATTTCAAAAGTTAGAAGTGGAGATGTTGCTAATGGTTTCAGAGATTAACTGTCGAGAAAATTTTCTACATGTAATCTAAAGAAGATTAAACTTAAAATGGCGATTCCATGGTGACCACTGCTTAATCTAGTGAAACGATGCTTTATACTGAGGATTTAATGGTCACTTCCAAGAGAAATTGAGGTTTTAATTACCTTTTATTGCTATACCATTTGTTCACTTTAGACAGTCATGGTCTTTTATTACCGAAAAGTTCATAAACTGTAAATTATACAACTAAAATAAAAGAGATTTCTACGAAAGCCTGCCATTTCCTGTTCCTTTCAAAAATTGAATTTCTTATTTCCGTTATTCTTAACCAAAGCGGTCTTCCTATTTTTTGTCTCCAAACTAATTCGACTTCCCAACGCGAGTCTGTTTATAACGATATTGTTTCCGGGGGCGAAATCTCATCATGGAAGAATTGATTCCGCAAACAGATTAGGGTTTTGCCTTGAATCATTGCCCACGTCCTCCTACCTGTCATTTTATATTTTGATGACCTCTGACTTTGAGATATGGGGGAGGAATGAAGTTCTATGAACATGGAAGCAAGATATGTCCCTTTCGATTCTTTTCTATTGATTTCTGTATCTTCATTTCTCTTCTCAAGACTCCTTTGGGTTGCCCACATTCTCTGAAGGGTCACTGCACATAAACTGGGAAATTAAGACACGAAACTGCTCTGTTCCAAAACACTGCCATCTTTTTTTTTTTCTTTTTCTAAAGTATCCAAACGAAATAAAACTTCTTTCCGTTTATAACAGAAACGATTAAAATAAAAACAAATTTTTTAAAAAAATATCGCGTTTTTTATTATTTTTCTTAATAATGAATTTCTACTTGAATTTATCAAGTATTTCATCTCTATCTTTATGGCTTTCTTATGAAATCGCTTTATCCCCTCTGGTGCTGTGAAAGGAATCAATTATATATAGTTTTATATAATGTTAAAAAATTTATTTTACATATTTCAATTCAAATGAATTAAAACTACTAACTATTTTATACTTATTGATCGTTCCGAATTAAAGTAAACACTAATGCATATAAAAATCTAGATCTGTGACCCTACGACTACAATAAAACACGCCGTGCACAATAGGAAAACACGTCGAAAGTACCACAGTACTGTGCGGTTTTGAAAGGCAGAGCTACCACTGCCGGACGATTTTACTCCGCAGAGGGGTGATACGCTGAGATGGATACTTTCCTAAGAAATTCTTTTGGACATTTTCGCTTTTAAGAAAAAAATAACGAGGAGCATTTTTGCAATTGTATTTATTCTTTCCATAATTCTTTCCCGAAAAGCGCCAATAGAAGGCAGCTACCAGTAAACAAACACTATAAAAAGTAAACATCCCATCTTTGTTTCTCCTCACCCCTATTTTGAAGAAATCGAAGGTGACCTGACGCATGCGCAAAAGCGTTGAAGGCTCTCCTAAACAAAACCGAACAGTACATGCATCTTCTTTTTAATAACGTATTCTCTCAACTAAAACGGATCTTGTTTTTTACTCTTCTTGAATACAACTAATCTGGGATAAGTTTTTACTGCATTGTTTTGGAAATTAATGTGAAATCGGCGCCAATTAGTGATCGAAAGAATGTTAATTTTCAGCTTTTCTTTTCCTTTTTATTGTGAAATTAGCAATATTTCAATTTCCGTTATGGCATAGCAGAGTGGTGACCTACTAACTTGGTTGATGTGTCTGAATCTGGGTTCGAATCCCAGGGTTGGCATGGATGTTTCCTTTCTTTCTTGCGTTTGTCTTCTTCTTTCTCTTCCCTCCTTCCATCTGACTGAGTCGGTTTATTAATTCCCGAGACTTCACAACATTGCGGCCGCAATACTTATAGGGTGTACCCTGGACCTAAATACAGAATACAATAGAATAAGATTGCTTCAATTTCTCATTGTACTGTTTGTTTCAGAATTCTTATTATTGCAATGGTCCGGTATGTAAATTTGAAATCTAACAATACGAATCTACAATGAAATTATTGATAAATATTCAGAATCTAATTTACATGTTTGTGAAATTCTGCATATTACTTTTTGAATTTTTATAACATTATGAATATACCTTTAATTGTATCTCATCATTAGATATTTCTGGCTTAATATTTGATATATGCAGAATGGTGTTGTTTGAATATAACAATGTTTCACTTGTTCATAATTCAATGTTAAATCGGCATAAGTTTAGCATCAAACACGAAAGCAAAGTTAAATTTCCTTGCCTTCGATCATTAGGAATTTTCTCAAAAGCTCTCCTGCCTTGTAAAAGGAAATGCTGAATAACTTGCTCAGTTTCAGGTTTTGAAAAGAATTTTAATGGAACTATTTTTGGCAAGATCTACCTTGATTATCTACAAAAATATTATTGTCTTGTCATCAAAGAGACAGGTGATGAGCTTTCATCTTTTAGAAAGATATTCGTGCTATGCCAATGTTAGAGTGATGTACAAGCACTGTTAGTGAGATGTGCACTATTTTTCAACCATCAACCTTACATTTCCAGCGTTTATCTGCGGCGCACAATATTTCATTCTATTAAATCCTTATGTAAACAGCGGTGTAAGAAACTATTTTTAACATGATAGTATTCCTCATTATTAAAAAGAATACACGAAGTCAGTGTTTCATTTTTAGTTTCACACTCAATTAATATAAACATTATGAAATAAGTAAATAGGTTGTTTTCTAAATCAATATTTCAAACAAAATGTCCAATCCTCAGTTTATATTATTCTCTAGAAATAAAGCAGGGAAATTACGCTTTACTACCGTATACTGACATTTTTGATCCTAACTTTACGTGAAATAATTGGTATGTTCCTATAGTAATTTATGGAAAATAAACCACAACAGGAGATGTTCATATATAAACAGCCATTAGATGAGAATCTTTGACAAGAACATCTGTTCATTCACACAATTCTTGTGCGGCTATGTCAAAACATAATTGAACCTGGACAATGAAAGGCGAGAATACAACACCCCAGTAAGTATGTACAGAACATTTTGATACGAAAGACAATTGTTGTGGCATGCAGGTGATTAATAGAACAGCCCGTCTACCTAAAAACAAGAGTTAGGGAAAATAGGAAATTCAGTGTTTGACAGAAACTCAATTCCAAACAAAAAATCAGATGTCGATTGCCAATTACCTAAAAATCGTACTTAAAGCGCTTCTATTTCAAAAATTAATTTTCACCTCCTGTAAAGTGATAAAGGTTGAAATAACAAATAAATGCTAGATTTTCTGGAATTGCTTGTATGCGCTTTATTGTCACAATTGTTATTTACTTACTGCTAATAATAAGAAATTCGCAAAATTTTAAATCTAACAAAACTGTCATAAATAAATAAAATCAAAGCAAATGGAAATCATGTATAAACAAAATGAAATCAAATCAACTGAGAGAAACCCTCAGGCAGTTGGAAAAATGTATTTCGTTGTTTCCTATACACATTATAATTAACATTTTAAACAATAAATTGAAATAGACAATCACTGATTTCAAAGCAAACAAAATTTCTAAAAGCTTTGATGATGTTGAATTTAAGTTTTACAAACTTTTAATAGGCATCGTAAGAAAGAATCCTTATCATTTTCTTTCAGTAGTGTTAAAAAACGCTCTTTCAAATTTGATTTTGATCACAGGTAGAAGCATGAATTTTATACATGTTTCTTTACGTTTAACGCCATAATTATTATACAGTTTATTATAAATTAGGTTATTTTATGAATTTATAATGAGGTTTATGTGATAATACTTTTTACTCTCAATAAAATTGAGGAAGAAAAGGTAGATCTTGTAAGATTCATTAAATCAAAATACACATTAAAAACAAAAACATTCAGAAAAGCATTTGCTAGTCTGATTAAATTATGAAAACAGGTTCCGACAAATAAAAGACATTGCGTAACTTATATTCTTTTATTTTAATCCATCTCTAGTAACAGAATATTTATATTAAACGATTTTATGCAATTATCCATTAAACATCCTCGAAGAACATAATACATTCAAGCGTTATTTCTAAAATTTCTCGTTAATATTATGCTATATCAATATTCCTATTGTTGTTAATGTGCCAATTAGTACACGTTACTTGAAACAGCACTTTTTTTAGGGTTAAAGGATAATATAACCAGCGAATTCTGGGAAGCCGCTGAACTAGAATAATTTTGGAGTAGGATAAGACTACCATAAAAGAAAATTGGGGAAAACGCCAGATGAGAGCTGGAAATCGAACTCAAATAAAATATTTTAAATGATCGTCTGAATCGCAGTGATGCTTCAAAGGAAAAAATATACAATAAAAAATTTACGAATGAAAAATTAGTGAGAAAATTCATATGCTAGCAGCTTCGGCCACAATGAATTTTTTTAGGCATAAAAAATTCAATCTGCGCATTGAAATATTAATAAATAGCAATGGGTGAGACCAAATTATTTACCAAGAGATATCGTGTAACAGCTGTTTCACGCTGTTTGGCGATCATCAGCCAAGAGCAGTCATCAATGAATAACAAGGTCTCCGCACTGAGGCTCATTTGAATGATTGTCGGAATCGCAGTGGAGCCTCAAAGGAAAAAATATACACATAAAATAAATGAGATTCCGACAATCATTCATGTTAGCTTCAGTAAAGAGACCTTGTTATTTAGTGTGGCTGATGATCGCAAAGAGCAGCTGTTCCAGGATGTCACTTGATTAATAATTTGGTCTCACCCATTGTTATAAAATATTTTTAACTTCGACAAAAGCCACACAGCCATGAGAGGCGACTCCGTTATCTAACATAGTCCAATGAACAACAATAAAAACATAAAAAATTATAGTCCGACAGACGGATCTCGACGATCTCGTATTTTCGTGATTTCACGTAATTTACGCGAGAATAGCATCTATCCATGTCTTCTCAAAAAATGGCGAAGTAAATTGAAATATTTAAATGAATTATAAAACAGTCAATAAACAAACCATAAATTTCATTAGGTAGCATTTTCCTAGTGACAGACATTCAAAATACTAAATTCCTTGAGACCTCCTGAAGAGGCTAATGGCCAGATCTCGTGTTTTCCGTAATTCTCACGCAAACGAGATCGTCAACATCCATCTGTTAGACTGTAGCTGAATTGTATAAATCTCACTAGAATTTCTTAAAAACAATCAGGAAGTTCAGACTTAGAAATAAATATATAAAACAACATAAAAAGACTTCAAAGCATTAGTTGATAAAAGTATGGTTGATTTCTTTAACTTTAATCAATTCCTATAAACATAACAGAGAATCAGAATAAAATAAAATATTTATTAGGCCAACCATAATTACATCCGAATCCAAAAATACGTTAAAAGAAAAACAAAAAATTCTTAAATATTTAATCCAGTTCGTCAATAAAATTGTCTCGAATAAAATGTCAGATACTATCATTGTATCGATTTTAAGTTGCACTTTCTCTTAGATCAGTAATATTTAATTGTCTTGTTTTTTTATTGAGCTTCGGTATTTTTTTTTTTCATGTTACTTTCTTCTTAAAGACAAGATCAGCTGTATTTTAAAGAAGACATTTGACTCTGAATAAATAAGAAGATTTAAAATCATTAATGTTCAATGCAGTTTTAAAAATTTTAAAAACTTTCAAGACGACAGAAGCAAATTTTGTATTATTAAATTTATTTATTACTTATTACAATAACAACTTATGTTGTTTTTATCGTATGAACTTATTAAAGTTCATGTTCAAAACGTCATATACCATAAATAGTGATATAACTCACTCGATAAAAACACTTGGAAGGAAGATGATGAATTTTTTTAATGTCACTTTTGCAAAATTCTTAAATTTTGTTAAATAATTAAAAAATAATAGTGTGCTTTGGTATTTATTTCCAGTAATTAATAATATCGTAGGTGTAAATAATGATTATGTTTTCATTGTTTGCGTGGATTTTGGGATTGTTCTAAAATTAGTAGGATCTTCTAAGCCAAAATCTTTTACGAAACTTTCATCCTTCTGAGACCAATAGGTTTTGATTACTGTGAACATATACGTTGGGACGTAAATGCGTATCTCGACAGAAAATTGTATTACTCTTCCGTGGTAAACTTTTTCATCTTGAATAAATTTTTCATTTATGCTACAGACATTAAACTAAATCTATCGTGCCATGTGGTATATCTATAAAATAACCAAAATTACCTGGAATTATGATTTTTCTTTTTGATGAAATTTTCTTTATTAATTATTAGCAAATAGAAATACTTCTCTGGAAAGTAAGCATTCACTGTACTGAAGAAATACAAATTTTCTGCGCAATCAAACAGCAGAGAAGTGCAGCATATATACAAATTGTGAGAATTTCAGCAAAATTCCAAACATCAAATCCTAATTTACATTCCATTTTCCAGAAGCAAATTAACTGTAAAATTATCGACAGAACTGGATATGTGATCGGTGCTGTATTTGACAGCTGCGATTTTTTTTCCTACTCTTGTTTCCAAAAAAGATTATGGAACACACTATAATGGAGCATTTCATTTTGACACAGTGTAACTCTTTCATTATTATACAGTTATGAACTATACATATTCCAGGAACATAACAGTTGAGTCTTTAAAAGGGAGTTTATTATTGAAGGGAAAAAGATATAAATTATCTTATCACGGAAGAAATATTCCAGAATCTTCAAATAATAATAAGTTCTTGATTAAATAGGAAATCAATAAAGTTTCTCATTACCATTACTAATTGAGAGTGGTCTCCCATCTCTCATTTCACACCTTCTTTGAATTTGGTGGCAGCTGGATTCTTTAGCTTTGTATTACTCACTCTCTCTTTAAGAGTCTAATATGTACAGTAACTGCAATTTTGATCTAAATAAAGGTATCTGCAGGTTTCCCATGGGTCCTTTCGAAACTGACCAATAAGAACATTATTTAATGATAATTCCTCTTCGTAACTGTTTAAATACTATCAGATTAGATTTCTCTCAAACCCTTCTTGCCTGTTCAGCTTAATATTAATTCACCAATTTAATATTTTCCAAATTCTTTTTCTAATAATTATCTCATTATATACAAGCAGAACTATTTCTGCAACTTCTTCACTTCAATATAAGCTAAGATTAAAAAAATTCTCCACAACCTACCTATTAAAAATATATATTTTCATAATTTTATTTGCAAACCAATAAAAAGGGATAAAAACGCACAACAATTAAAATCGCTGAGCGGTTTTTGGAATATTTTACACCAATGTCTGCTTTTGTGCCATTCTTATGTTTACGTGTCTTTTCTTTATATTTTCTTTGATAACACTGAGCTGCAGACACTGGGTGAATCCACCTGAAGAAAGGTAACAACATTGAAACAGTCTGTCCTGGATTCCCAGTGTCAAATATTTCAAAAGTAGCCCCATGATTTTAATTGTTGTGTCTTTTTATCCCTTTTTATTGCTTTGTACGCACGTAAAAATTTTCCTTATTTAATTTGGTAAAAAAAATACATTCTAGCTTTCTGACTGGTTTTTAATTTGTTAAAGAAAAAACAATATATTTTAATGAATAACCAAACTTAAACAAGAAACGATAATTACTGATGCTGCCTCTCATCTGAATATCGGCATATTTTATTGCATTTATCAACCGGAATAAAAAAGAATTTTCAGGAATTTTCCCTTTAAGCACAAGGTTTTGATTCGTTCTTACCGAACAAAGTTTCTGTCTTTTGATGTCTTCCTAAATGTCAATACTAGAATCGGATCCATGCCTGGATGAACATATCAGACAGCAGATTTCCGTAATTTAATTATTTGATCTCCGAATTGCAAAATTCTATTAAGAAGAACGAAAACTGTAATCTATACGTCTGTTCATCAGTGGAAATTCTTGGGTTTGTTTCCTTACAGATGAAAATAATAATAACCCGATTGAAAGAGAGAGAGAGAGAAAATGCAATTAAAATGTAACTTCATTCAAACGGAAATCTGAAAGATCTAGATCCAAATCAAATTTAGCTCTTTCCTACTTTGCGAAATTAATTATCATCAATCTTATTGTCCTTATGGCTATGAAGCAATGGAAGGAAAAGTCTTGATTGGCAAGTATTAAAAATTTTTCTTGAAGAAAACGGGGAAAAAAAATATTTTTGTATAAAATGATGTACGTGAAGTTTCCACAGCGAGATTAACATAATGCATATGCATGATTTAATATTAATAAAACAGAAGTCTGGTTTTGAAATTTCGAATATAAATTAGCCGTTGCCAGTTTTGCTGATGTACGATGGGAAGAGTCCATAATTCTAAATCATTCATACGCACAGCTCGGTGTAAAATAGTAGAGATTGCCGTGGGGAAATTGATAAAGACGACTCTTCTATCGTCAGTAAAAAAAAAGAAACCAAAAAAAAAAAAAAGACGAGTACATTCTGTTGATGTATTATTTGAATGTTTTCTTGTTGATCTATTACGTTTCGGCTGCTTTTGAAAGCAGTGCTATTCGAACATGCGTCTAGATGAGAAAGTGCTGCTCTTGCCAACGGCATTTTCGTAGCACCATCGTCGTAATAGATGCACTTTGCCTCGGTCGGACTGAAATATTACAAACTGCTTTCCTAACGCGTGGAAATAGGGCACCCATCTTATCTGATTTCCAACGCCGCACTCGCCTTGATGAATGTGGACACCGAGGAGATCAAACAAGGGAAGAATTAATAGTGAAATTTAAAATTCATCGCCCGAGCTCTCTGCTTGAACACGGTAAATCTGCTACAAATGCGAAAATTTAAGAGCGGGATGTCGCTCATCCTTCCCGATGCGACTGGCGGGGAAATACCCCAAGCCGCCAGGATTGCTGGTAAAGACGGAACAATATTATCAATCAGCTATATTGGACACTCTCCATCCAAAGCGGAATAGATCGGATCCTCTCCCCTGTAACCCTAGTAACACACAGGAAATCGGACAGAGGAAGAAAATAAATCTTGCCTCCAAGCTGTGATTGCAAAGAAATCAATCTTGACCTTCTTTTTTCTTTTCTGTCTTCTTTCTCTATTACAGCGCTGAAGCTGTTTCGTCAGGCTTAGTTTCAAGGAAATCCAATGGTCTTTCCTATTTTCGCGCGAATTTATCTGAAATACTGATTTTTCAGGTACCTGGCATGCTTTACGATTCTCCTGATAAAATTTCAGAAGCCTCGAATCAGAAAAGAGATAAAAAAAAACTATGGTAAAAGAAATCCCAAGACTTACTTAAAACTATCTTTAAAGCATATTTCTAAGACATTCTATTTCGTTTGAAAAACAGATTAGCGAGCAAAAAAAATATTCAGTTCCAGAATACAGTTAGAATTCAACGAAATTGCTAACATTCTGAAATTTGGATAAAATTAAAGGAACGCCTATATTGCATTTGGGTATTTAGACAAATTCAATTTTAACTTTTAATATTTAATTAAATAATTTTAATATTTAATATTTAATTCAATTTATTTAACTTTTGGCAGTGTCATCTACGAATTCATCTTAACTGTATTACTACTGTAATTTTTATTTTACTTTTCTTAATTCAAAACAAGGTAGGGATAGTGATTAGTAAACCAATCACAGTGCTTCGCTACGGCTTCTGAGTCATCTTTACTTTTAGAATAGACTGCGCCGGTGTGGTATAGAAAGTGCTCGCGCGAGTTTGTTTGCGACCCCATGTTATCTTGCCCACCCCTATTTATATGGAATAATCATTCCTAACTCAAACCTTGTTAATACACTGAATTCCTAATAATGATTTAAAGAAATCAAGTTGATGAGGGGAACGAACCCACGACCTTCGCGTTATTATCACGACGCTCTAACCAACTGAGCTAACAGACCACCTACAACATTCAACATTCCGGCCACCTACAACTGAGCTAACAGAAGCCGTTGCGAAGCATTGTGAGATATGTGTCCACAGACTGACAAACCGGCGTCTTTCAGAAGCCTCAAAATCCCAATTAAAAATTACTCTTATGTAATATTCTGAAATGTACGTTTATATTGAATGCTTCAGAATTTTGGAGATTCTGCAGTGTGAACCAAAAGCATAAATATTTATCTAATCATTAATTCCTTTTACAATTGAACGATTCACCTGATATCATTGTTATAAGGTAACATCGTATTTATTGAATAAAATAAAATTATTATTTTAAATATGAATTTATTAATTAAAGATTTGTTTTAATTCGACTGCTATTTCATAATATCAGAGATTTGTATGTAAAATGAATAATTTCAATTACTTTCTACCTTCTATGGTTCGATTCTTATGTGGGTTTTGTGATGATGGAACATCCGCTCTGGGCAGGTTTTATCGGGGTTCTGCCGTTTCCACATTTTTTCTCCCACCATATTTTCTCAGTCTTTCTCTCCGTCTGTCCTTATTTCAGTATGGTAGCACAAAAAACTTACAGGTCGCGGTACTTGGCATTCCTGCCACCCACATTCCCACATGAACAATCACAATCACCGAGTTTGTCTTGAGATACAGACCTCCGAAATCCTGGAGGGAATTCTCAAACACCCTGTATATTAAATACATTCCTGACATTGGGAATTGAAACTTAAGTTGGGTAACTAACCTTCACGATGTAAGAAGTTTAATCATAATTTGATTATGATTAAACGCTAAGCTATTATTAAAACTAATTTAAAACTTTAGATCATTACAGCCAAAGTTAATTTTTAGAAGACAATGTTTATAATTATTTTGAGAAAAATGTCAAAAAAATATATTTTTAAGGTTGAGTGTGATGAATTCTTTAACTTAATCCAAGAAATCTAAAAATTATAATTAAAAGCCATTCTGAATTCCTAAAAATTTGAGCAAGAAAACAAATTTAGATACTCGAATTATTATTATATAACCCTGCTTTTCCAGAAATTTGACAATCCAGAATACTCAGCTGTCCTCTTGAGGTATCCTATGTACACTTTTTTGTTTTAGTTGATCAGATTAAAAAGTACATCGAGCACTGATTGAAACTAAGTCATCAATCTTACAACAAAACTGTATTTCTTTTAATGGTGACGAAATATTTAAAAAGTAAAAAGAACAATAATTAATGATATAAAGATATAACGGAAGCAAGAAAGTGACAATTATTGAATACTTAAACTTGATGTTAAGTTATCAATATTTAATTAAGCTATTTAAATATGAAAATTAAAACTACAAAACAAAAGACATAGAAGGAAAAAAACTTCTACTCTCGTTCTGTTGTGCAACTATCAAAATTCAAAAATTTCGTCTTCTCTTAAATTTATTTTGGTGATGTCGATAGTTTTCAGTATGTATATTATTAGTTTTAATTTAATTAAGTAATCTAATACTATTATGTAGTTAGCATAAAGAAATTTACTAAAGAGTTATAAAGAGTTAATTAATTAATGTAAATTTGCCATTATTACGTAATTGATTTATTACATATTTAGATCCTTAACATTGTTTTATTTTTTTTTAATGCATTTATTTTAAGCAAATAAATATGAAGGATTTTGTATATCACAGGAAGCAATGAACGTCCAAGTCTTACAATGCGTATCATTGGTTCCAGTTTCTATTAATTTCAATATTCTCTTTAATATTTAATTTTTGAAGAGTTTATTGTCTGTCTTTAAACTCATGTATTTTTAAAGTCATTCACTTGTCAAAGCTTTTTCGAAAAAGCGAAACCGGTCAATTTGTCATGTGTGTAAATTTTTTAAACTTTTTACACTGGTGCATCGGCGGCAGTTTTTAAATCATAGATTTTTGCTCACATTAAAAAAACTAAATTAATTGCTTAAATGAAACTACTTAAATACGAAAATGCTAAATACAAAACCAAAAAAAGAATAATGGAAACAATATCTTATGTTCTCATTTTTGTTAGTGTATTATTTTCGTGTTTTTAAATAAAACTTTTGCAGGTTTATCCGAAGAACACATTAGAAGTTTCATTACAGATTCGTTAAAACTGACATTTTCCTACATTTTACTGATTATTCTGAACTTATCTTACGGAATACCTTAATCTAAAATGATAAAATTCTATTTTTCTTTGAACTTGTTTGTTTGTCTTTTAAAAAATATATCAATATGTACTTCCTTAGTTACTACCGTTTCAAAGCTTATACAAGTTACAGAAACAAATACAATAAAAATTTTAGAAATATTTATAGAAATATCAATTTTCCATTTAATAACAGCTGTTTCACTGCGATGCTAACGATTACTCCCATTGGCCTCTGTGCCGAGACCTCGCTGTTTACTGGTGACTAATCCTAGCTGATGATCGCCAAAAAGCGTCCTAGAAGCAGCAGGTCTAGGATGTCCCTTAGTAAACACTTGGTCTCACCCATTGATGCTTTTAATAATTAAATGGGCAGGTTTAATTATCAAGGTGTTACGAAAATTCATTGAGGCCTACAGAATACTGGCAAATTAATTTCATCACTATTTTATTAGTGATCTTTTTATTGTTTATTTTAGCTTTGGAGGCTCCAGTGCGATTCCGACAATTATTTACAAAAATGTTCACTACACATAATGTTAGGCCGATTTCTCAGTATTTTATTTTTGAGAAATGTTATAATAAACAAAGGAACACGAGCAGCAAAGAGAAGAATAAAGGAGTTCTCGTATGAGGCGTTTCAATGGATTTCTTTTGATTAAATATTTTAAGTATTTTCTCAGAATTCGAGTCGCATGATAACATTCCAGGAATATCAACTACAATCAACTAAAGATTGGAAAATGTAGAATCTCGGGCGGAAATAAGCTGAGTATTTGTAGCTAGAATTAAATAAGAAATTTCCTTCCATACAAATGAAATTTACGAACAACTTATTCGTTAGCAAAAATACGTAAAACTTCTTTCGATTTAATTTCCTATAGTGGTATTCATTCCAAGGAGAAAGATTCTGCGAAAGAGAAAAAAAGTCATTCTCTCAAAGTATTTAAAAATTAATAATATCAATTAGAAAAATTAAAATCGCTAATGTATTTCAATGAAATTCTTTTCATTTTATTTGCAGTCTCTTAAGAACTCACGTGTGTTTTTAAATCTGACTCTCGTAGCATAGTTGGAATTGATAATGGAATTCTATCGCTTAACATGAAACTCATCCCTACAATCTCTAAATGCAGATACAACCATTTCCTCTATCATGTAAAGCTTTCGCCAACATAGCCGTAATGGAAGGGAGGTCACGTTTGGCCGATTTTATTCACCCAGACGCAGATTCCCTTATGAAAGTTGCCCACTTATCACGCACTTATTTTCACCAGCTTGCGAAAATGGTGCAACGGTAGAGAGAGTCGACTTCCCTGCACTTAGCGGGCACCACTATTGAGCTCCGCCGGAAGTACCGGATGCTCTGGCTTTCAAAACCCATTTCAGTGATTTTCTGGTTGCAATACGCATTGGATTGATTATTGTCGTAACTTTTTGGTTGGATTACGAATTCTATCATTCTCACATCAATGGCTTCTTCCTATGAAACACGATAATTCGAATGATTACATAACAATGAAAAAAAAAGAAACTTGCATTGACGAAACATTCAATATAGAACTATCAGTGTAGATTAATTAATTTCTAGCTGAAAAACAACAAAATTAGAAATACAGTCGAACCTCTATTTAACGAACCTCTATTTTGCGAATTTATCTATTTAGCGAACTTTTCTTTGGAACCAAGAACATTTTGCTAATTTCTTCGTAAAATAACCTCCAAATAGCGAAGTGCATTTTCTATTTAACGAACTTTTTCGTGGTATCTATTTTTTTTTCCTCCTTCAAATGTTTTTATTATTAATATTCCCTTCGAGAAAATGAAAGAAATGCGGATACAGCTGAGGGAAAAAGAATCATTGTTGATGATGTGCTGATTGATGATCATCTTTCACTTGATTTTGAAGATGAGACCTCGGAAACACTAACTGAATTGATATTTTTGGACAGTGTGAAAAATAAAAACAATACAGCTATGAATTGCGATGAAGACGAAGATGATGAAAGTGGAAATGATCATGATACAGAAGTCAAAAAAACCTTCGTATGATGAAATGCTAAAATCATTTGAAACAATCCGACGCGGATTACAATTTGAAGAAAATACTGAAGGGGTTTTTGGTGCATTGCAAAGATGCGAGACATACTAAGAGCGAAAACACCTTTTCAAAAAAAACAAAAAACAAACTCAAATAAAAGTAACAGAATTTATTAGTAAAATTTAAGTACGCATGTGGTAACGTATGGTTTATGTCGTTAAAATTATTACATTTTTTAATAACATTTATTGTTTATGTATTTTAAATCTGTTTTATGTAGTTTAAAGTAATTTTAAAAGGTGAATCTCTATTTAACGAATTTTCCATATAACGAACTTTTTTTCGGGATTTAGCGACTTCGTTAAATAGAGGTCCGACTGTACTAACGTCGGATTCCATTTTTATTGATACGCCGGTTATCAATTAGTATTTTTAGATTGGCAAATAATTTCTATGTAATTTTTTTTTCCTAATAAGTAATATAATGACATTCATTTCTTTTCTAAAAAGGAATAAATATGCAAATTTTTACGAAAAGCCATTAAGTAGCCACCTAATTAAATTTTAATTTCGGATTTGGAACCTTTCGTGAAGAAGGGTTATTTAAAACTTTATTAGAAGAATTGAAATGCAAATAAGATACAAGAAATTTATGAAATAAAATTCAAGACATTAAAATAGCATCATCGTGTAATGAAAGAATTACACAATTTAATTAGTTATTTTTTTAATAAAATTTTGTATTTAATCCAGTAATGAATTAATTAAAAAATCATTAAGTTAAGAATTTATAAGGAAAGAACTTATTAAATAAAACCACATGATCACCAAGGAAATGGAAGATACAGCTTTGAAAATAGACTAGTGTGAATCGCAATGATCTTCAGTTTTCGGAAATAGTAAAATATTTTATAGTTTATAAAGTTTAAATAATGAAGCAACAATATTAGCCTATTAGCTAATAATATCGAATTTAAGTATGTACATCAGAATCCAGTCTGGTATTTGTCATAAACATTTGTAGTAGCAATTGGTGATCCAAACAAAAATCAAACATACAAATAACTAATAAGTTTTATATAATGGCTTAACTACATTAATGAACTAAGAAAGAATTATGCAGTCTATAACTTCTATATTACTTTCATTAATAAGAACAGATTAGAATTAATGTTGTTGTTGTCGTGTCCCCGGATCCATTTCCGATCACTAGTCATAGAAGCACAATCTATGATGGGAATTTTTGTTGCTTTACTGCCGTTTGGATATTATTATCCAAGAGATACCCTAAGGTAACAGTCAGACTTATGCCTCCTATGAAGAGAAACAAATCCTGAAGAAGAAAGAAACATCGTAGCCCCGCGCCGGGATTCGAACCCAGATTCCGATATATCTACCACAGGCAAGACCACACGGCGATGCCGGAACCGCATTAGAATTAATGGAATCATTATTAAATTTTATTGAAAACATTTTTATCTTTCCTGTATAAAGAATTTCATTGGTTTCCTTCCATATACGAAGAAGCAATTAAATAAATTGAGTTTAAATAACCCAGATTTATTTTTTTCCTTAAACCACTTTTATTATGTTTCTATGTTAAAAAGAAATTTCATTAAGAAAGACTTTTCCACTCTCAGCAGCGGGTAAAATAAAAACTTTTGAAATTATTAATCTGTGCAATACCTCAAATTTTATTGTATTTTTCGATTTTAACTGACAGTAGCTTTCGAAATAATTTATCAGGAGCTATAATCTGTAGTAGAGCAAGAAACGAATCGTTTGCAATTTTGTGCTGGAATCACAAAATTCCGAAGATTCACTTGTTTAAAATGTATGACACGTCGAATCATTTGAGAAGGTCTACTGAGATAAACTTGGAATTGTACCTCAACATACTGAAACGTATGATACTGATATCAAATGGTACCGCAGGAACTTACATGATTAGGTACATCAACATTAAATTATCTACTAAATGTAAATAATGTAACAAGAAATTAAAAGTTGTAAAAAAAACTATAGTGTATTATTAGCACATTACAAGGTTACACTAGGTAAAATATAATTTAAATAGTGTTTTAGAAGATAAAAGTAAAGATTATACTATGAAGGTTCTCAAAACTGAAACATCAAGCTGTGTAAAAAATGATAAGTAAAAAAAACATTATGTAGGTAAATAAGAAATACATTAAGTTCTATAAGTAACAAAAAAGATATATAAAGCTAGTTCAGTTTCTGCAAAACCTCTGTTTACAGAATTTCGAGAACTAAAACTAGCTGTTCTTAAGAAAAAAACAAAACAAAAAAAACACTATTATTCTTCTTAAGCATTGTAACCCAAAACCCAAAAATAAATCAGCTATTTACTTGAAAACAATGAGAAAACAGTGTTATAAATATACTGGTAATAAATAAATAACTAATTCACCCTTTCTATTCCAAAAGTATTGAGTAAACTTAAAAATCAAAATAATCCGAACGACAAACATAATAAATTTACCATTTACAACATAGTAAAATATACATTATTTGGCATATAAATAATGATCTTTTTAGAAATATTTAATATTTCTAAAAGCTGCTAAATCACAATTACATATATATTTTTATCTGATCGAATGAAGAAAAAAATGTTGTTTTGGATACAAAGGTAATTGCATTTTATTTATTTTTTATTTTTGAAAACATCCCCTAAAGGACATCCCTAATAATTTGAATACAATTTGAGACAGAAACATATTCCTTTATACTGCATAAGCACCTCAACTGGACTATCGGATGTGACGTCAAAAATAAGCGGGCAAGCCTCGACTTGTTGGCTAAGGTCGCCTGGATCGTCTTCACTCGGTTAGACGGATTAAACCATGATTAAATGCGAATTCGTATAGTATTGTAAACGGTCCGTAATTTATCAAGCGCGTTGGAACAAATTCGCGTTTAAAAAACACTCGTAATAAGAGAACTTTTTTTTTCAGCTCATTAAGTGATTATCATTATTTTACACTGATACGGAATCAGAAACTGTTTGATATCAAACCTTCCATATTCATCAAAAACAAGAAAACAGAAACTAAGTAGGTAAATATTAAATTAATAGAAATAGGAATAGAATTTAAACAATGATATTAAGAATATTTTACAGAACACATTCTTGATATTTCTTTACAGGATAAATCCGCCATTAATTTACGACAACCCTGTAGCACGTACTACTGTTATATTTAGTTATCAATAAATAGAGATTTTTTAATATAGATATACTGAGGAGTCAATAACAGAGAAGATATGTAAGATTTAAAGGTTCATGAATTATTATGTAAAGCCAAGTAAATCAATTCAAAACAGAAACAATATAAATAAACAATAAATAAACAAACAATAAATATAAATAAACAATATAAATAAACAATAAATATAAATAAACAATATAAACAAGCAATAAAT
>JAFIDM010005346.1:32675092-32685941 GCA_023159025.1 Thereuonema tuberculata | reverse complement strand
AAGTTGACTTTAGAATAGCATTCTGGGAATTCTTTTTGTCAATTATTGCGGTCAAATTCGTTTGAATAAACTTGGCATTAATGCCCAGTGCTTTGTAGGCAACCTTTTATCGCTGAATATGCAAATTATACTGGAACATCGAAAAGAGCAAGAGGAACGGTACGGCTGGGGAATTCGATTTGAAAACTCCGTCGTCTCAAGAATCAATTTCGTCCAGGATGTCCCCGGGGGACCGTTAGAAAACAGTGACCGTGGAACGAAATCGTTGGGAGACAAGCACAAGAGCCCCCTTCCAACTGAAGACGGGCGGTAGAGTGGTGGGAATTTTCCGAAGGCAGCCCAAGTAAAACCCGTTTCGTTTGGTCGCGATGCGCTCGAGCAAATATTGCAGGACGGGAATAATTTGGTGTGGCCGGGAAAGATCATCTTGCAACGGTGGACTTTTCGACGAACGACTTGTAATCTTCACTGACTCTTGGAATGTAGAATTGGGACTGACCGCAAGCACTGGTCTCGACCAGAAACAATTGAATGGCGAAATTAGCTGCAGTGAGTTAAGGCAGGAATACAATTGGGACAACACATCTACAACGAACACGAACTTTAAACAGGACACAACTATTGTTTTAAGGTTTAAACTTTATATTGCGGGAAAGCTTGTTTTCCGAAACATATTATCCAATTATACGATATCTAATTGTGTGGTTACTATTAACTTTAAATCACAATGAAAAGGATTCTACAAAATTAAAGCATTCGTAAAATAATAAAAGAAAATCAGATTCAAGTTGGCTTTTTTAATTTTTGAAATATTAAAATCCTAATTATTCTATGGAAAATAATGGAATGAAGACAGAATTTGTAAATACATAACTATTTTGATAAGCAAAGTGTAAGTGAATATTAACAAAATGAGAGATAGAAAGTTTTAATAAAAATTGTCTATAATCACTTAAATCTTAAAAGATCTAAGAATACTGTGTATACTGTGTATATTAAATTAAAATGAAACCTAATACTAGAATAATTACTTTTCAGATATACTTTTTAACTATTTCAATATCAGCACAAAAAAAATCAAATACAGAAATCAGAAAAAGTACGATAAATCACATAAAAATATTATCGCGATTAAAAATATAAAGTAACTGACTATAAACTTTTTGCCTAAAATATCTCCTGACAATTTTCATTCCCTAATAAAGAATTTAAAAACACTACATTTCAATGCACTTACAGATTTCAAGATATTCTTTTGTATTTCTGACTTGTGGAACACTATTTTTTGTACATAAGTTAAAAATAACTTAGTTTCATGATATTACCACAAGCAGACCATTAAAAAAGTAAATATAATGGTATATGGTTTCATGGAAAGAGAAGTTTTCTTTCCGCATTCAGGTCTACTGAAAAGCTTAACAGGCCTAAATGTTTTCATTAATATGGCCTCTGGCTCAAGCAAAATGAAATTTTAATTCCTGGAAACCAAAAAAAAAGAATTTTTAAAGAAATAGTCACGGAAAAACCAGCGGTCTTTACTGGATATTCAATCCGAGTCATCGTGAAGTAGAGAAGAAATAACAGGCTATTTTATTATTATAACAGGCTAACGAGGTTAGCAGTAATTGAACTCGGAATAAACATAATCACTGAAGCATTTCCATTTCTCACATTAATTCTGGCAATAATTTCGTAATTCATAGAAAAAGTTCAATCACTCATTACAGCTAAAAGAAGAGATCATATATTACGACTTCTTAGGACATAATTTCTATGAAACCCTCTTTTTGAGCTTTTTGTTTTCGAATCTTCCGTTGTTGTGGCTGCTAATACTGAAATATTAAACAGAAGTATTGGCAGAACGGCAATCGAGCAAGATTTCTTTTAATGAAATTTTAGCAATATTTCTATGTGTTTTTAACTTGATTTTAGTGGAATTGGTTGAAGAGATCAAGAAGGGGATTCGAAAAGCTATAGTTAAAGTACTGTATGAAAAAGACATTGTTGAAGATGTTAACGTCTCAGACACAAACTTTCTTGCTTCCACATGTGCCTACTACAAACATTTAACCGTAAGGAAATTAAATTTGCATATTATAAAGTCAAAGCTCCTGTCAGCAAATTGAAAATTGAAATATCAAAAACTTTAGCCTTAATTACAGCTGTTTTTTTTTGTTCCAGAAACACATTTACTTTAATTAATTTACGGACTTAATTTACACCAATTTAAGTAATCTTGAGTGGGATTCACGGGTAATGAACACTTAAATACATTAATCAACCCTCACAAAGACGCATTTCTTTTCTTAAAGATCACGAATAGCGAACAAAAAACAAAACAAAACAAAACTAAATATTTCAGCAGCTTAGAGCATTACATTTTCAATACAAAAGTACTATGTATAATTACTACTTTCTTAAATTCTTTCAAAAATTCACAGAAATTAATAAAATGATTAATTAATGACGTAACTCCACATAATTAAAAATGTCAATTAATATTTTGCAAACGGTTCCTGAAGTTAAATTACCAGAAAACTTATGTCTTTAACAATTTTGTTTTCAACCAAATATAAGTAGCTGGAATAAATGTTAATATAATACATAACCAGTAATGAGTATATTTCTTAATTATTTAGTAAAACCAAGTCATGTGGTTAAATCATTTTATTAATTTATTGTGTAATATAGTTATTCATCACATTTATTTAAGAAAAATATAGTATTTACTTTTCTGGATGCAAATCATCTTAGATTATATACTGTAATCATTATTCTGTTAATAATTGTTTAGTTTCTAACAAAAATATAATTACTTTTATAATCAATTTAAATATTAAAAGATTTCACAATGATGATAATATTTTGTTTTCTTTTCTTAATGTTGTTAAATATAAAAGGTACTTCTTATTAAATAGATTTATTTTGTAAATAAAATAAAGAAATCTTTACAGTCCGTTTATGAATGGCAGAGCTACGACTTCGGGACGATTTTACTCCGCAGAGGGGTGATACGCTGAGATACTTTCTAAGAAATTCTTTTGGACATTTTCGCTTTTAAGAAAAAAATAACAAGGAGCATTTTTGCAATAGTATTTATTCTTTCCATAATTCTTTCCCGAAAAGCGCAAATAGAATGCAGCTACTAGTAAACTGACACTGATAAAAAGTAAACATCCGCTCTTTATCACCCCTATTTTGAAGGAAACCTGACGCATGCGCAAAGTCGTTGTAGGTTCTCGTAAACAAAATGGACAGTAAGAGTATGCTAAATTTTCCTTGAATGTATATTTAGATTTCGAATGTCATGAAAGTTATCAATATAATATTTTAGTGCTTTAACTGCTTCAGAATAAAAAATTTTCGTATCAGATAAGTAGAAAACAATCTTAAACATCAATAGTATGCCACGAAAAAAGATGTTTTGTTTTGGATTGCTCTATTTTATAATCCTTATATACAGTATATAAAAAGAAAACTCCTGATTCACTGACTGACTGACTCATCAACGCCCAGCTCAAACCCTTGGACCAAGAAAGCTGAAATTTTGCACAGAGGTTCTCTTTATGATGTAGACAAGGAATAAGGCCGAATTTTATTCGAAATTCCCACGGGATAGGGAATAAAGAGGATTTCTATTTTCGCTTTAAAATGACCATGAAATGTGTGGCGACTAGCCCGTAATACATCTGAGTTAACCAGAGAAGGCCACATCGGGCTGCGAACTCGTATATTTTCCGATCTCGATATTAATTTGCTAAATAAATAAAGTTTTTTTTTATGCTATGAATGCAAGGGTTCCCGAGCGAAGCGGCGGTACCTGGCTAGTTTAGAAATAAAAATTATAATTAAACTGATTTAAGTTTTTCATTGAGATGAAAAAAATGGAAATAGTAGTTAAATTAATAAATTAAAATTAAAAGACTTCATAGTTAAGAGATTAATATTTTATTATCATCGTACATATATAACATTAAAAAAATACACATAACATACATCAACATTTTTTTATTAATGTAATTCTGTTTGAAGAGAATTCAGTTTAATTCTTCAGTTAAATAATGAAGCTGTTTTTACGGTTTGTAGTTTATTAACAATTAGAAGAAAGGAAATGAATTAAAAATCTGAAAAAAAAAAACCTTAAAAAGTTGAAATTCAAAGACCATGAATTCGTCATGGTCTTGAAAGGGCTCAATTGGATAAATCAAACAGCAAAAATATATTTAAACACTGAAATAAATAATGGATACAGTAGTAATTTAGCTTAACTTTATTACTAATACTTAATAATTAGTTTAGTTTTTGTTAAAATTGCATTTACTTTCATTTAAGGCCGCGCGGTTGGCGTTGTCGCTATGACATCGGCCTCTCACCTCTGAGTCCCGGGTTCGGTTCTCATGTGGGTTTCGTGATGGTGGACGATCCGCGCTGGGCAGGTTTTCTCGGGGTTCTCCCGTTTCCCCTGCACTTCTCCCACCATAGTTTCTCAGTCTTTCTCTCCATCTGTCCTTCTTTCCGTGGGTTAGTACAATAGACCTCCGGTCGCAGTGCTTGGCTTCTCTGCCACCCACATTCACTACATAAACATAAACATACTTTCATTTAAAGTTGGTTAATAAAGAGGAGGGTGAAATTAAAACTATCCAGGATTTAATACACCTGATTTTTCTACACTGAATTTTCAAGCGAAACGAAAAATTATTTAACGAAAATGAACTTAAAATGAACTTCAGCCTGTCGCAGGTTGATTGGCAGATTTAGTCTGAAGAATTATACTTTATCTCGTCAACAACTACAATATGTAAATATATGTAAGTATTTTAAAACTGATTAATTAAAACTGAAAATTAAATGAATGAGATATAAATAATCATGATTAAAAGAGAATTTAAGGAAACTGAAATACCAATATAATCATTTCGAATCGTTTTGTAAATTGGGTTACCACAGAAGAAAGAATTTTGTTTTATTTTCATATTTAAATAACTAAATAAATTAATTTGAACTGATAATGAAACTATTTTTAAAAAGAATAAGTGCTTTTCTGTCAACAACAATATTTTATTTAAAGCAACATAAATAAATTTTTGCTATTAAAGAGACTTGTGAAAATCTTCATACTGTAATTAGCTAATTATAAATGCTACTTTTACTTATAGTAATACATCGTGTGTAGACTGTAATATATAAGAGACCATAACACACAAATCTTATTAAGCAAAAATTTACTTCTTTCACATAACATGCTACTTTTACTGTAGGATATTTATTCAATGTAAAATAAGAAAAGTATAATTGTGTTTTGCAGTTAAAAGAAAAACATTATGTAGCATGTAATACAACTTTTATTTTTATATGTATTTATTTTTAATTGTAGAATAAAGGCAATGGTGCAGCATATTTTCTGTGATAAAATTTTCTGTTTACTGATCTATTTACGAAAAAGGAAAACCATAGTATCCTAATGTTATTTCGTGAACAACAATTTAAGACTGAATCAAATTTGAGCCTGAAGTCATGTTTAAGTACCTTTGGCTAAGTGAAATTGGTGGGCTGTTGAAGTTGTCAACTAATTAGGTTATAAGCTTACACGTTTCCTGTGTGAATTGAAGCAAGTGCTCCCTGCCAAGAAACTTCCAGAGAAGAAACATTTTCCTCTATTGCACACACAAACACTTTTAACAACATGAAGGTATTCGAGAAGATACTGGTTTAAGTTTCTCAGTAAACACGTCAGCACCAAATGGCAATTAAATTGAGTTTTCTGTCTGTATTTAATCATGCATTCAAAACATCGATTGACAAATTATTCAATTTTTCATATTCGATAAATCTGAATTTAATTTACAAGGTAAATGATTGGATGATTTTTTTTTATTAATTTTGGAAGCTAAATGCTGTAATCATTTATAGTTCAGGTTCACCAACGAATGATTAGTTTATTGAAAATGTTATATTTGCTTTTTTTTAACGTTACCGATATCAAATGATCAGTTGAAGGCACTCAATTAAAAAAACATCTGTATTGATATGCAACATTCTATTTCATTTCAATAGTTTCAATAAGTAGTTAAGCAAATAGTTTTTTCGATCTTCAGTCACACTGCGACCTAAAGATATAAGCTTAAGAGAAGCTATTCTTTTTAAAACGAGTCCATTCACAACATCCTCAATCCAGGCCGCAGTTATTCCAATTCTAACACAAATAAACGTATTGATATGTTTTTAAGGGAGAATCGTGTAAAGAAAAAAAAACCTGTTTCATTTTGACTACCTTTAATATTCGCACAGATGACCAAAAATACAAATGAACAATGATACATAATAACTAAATATACTCCGAAAGACAAATATTCCACGCATATCTACTATCTACCCTTGCGAAATATCACTTGTAGATATTATGATGCCTGGTTGAAATAAACATGAATTACAATATTATTCTGTAATAATTTTTGGAACAAAGATAAATTATACTTATTATATTGTAACAATACTAGGAACATTACACTTTTGTAATAATTTGAGGATCTTCGGTAATACCGTATATGCTCCAATAAACGCCGAGGCTCTTATTGTCGCCCGTCTCTAATAAGCGCCGGGCTGCAGAGGGGACACGGCCAAATAGTAGCCGGTCTCTAACAGTAGCCGGGTCTTTGATATTTGCCTACCGGTACTAGTTTAAGCGTCCGTATCTTTATAGTCGTGCGTATTACCTTACGTACGTTGCCTTACAAAATGCCGCCGAAACAGTCATTTGACATTGCCTTTAAGATTCGCGCGGTGGAATAAGCGAAAGAAACTTCCGGTGAGGCGGTCGCTCGTCATTATGATGTTGATCCGAAAAGAATCAGAGAGTGGAAGACACAATATGATAATCTTGTATCTGCGAAAGTGGACAAAGGTACAAGCAGAAAGCGGTTAGACGGAGGAGGAACCAAGAAAGTTAGTGACGAACTTGAAGACCGTATATTGTCCTGGACAACAACGAAGCCGTCATTGCGGATTCGGACAACGAATAGCAGCGAGAGGTACAGAAAGACATTGCCAATTATCTTTAACAGTCTTATGTAGCATGTGAAATTTAAATAAAGTAGCTGTTTGTAATATTAGTCGGTATTTATGTGTAAAAATATTGCGTTCTGAAGGTTTTTGTTAAAATGGCCGGCCTCTCATAGCAGCCGGTCTCTATTAAGCGCCGGGAGCCGAGGCTAGTTTTGCAAATAAACGCCGGGGGCCTCTATTGGAGCATATACGGTAATTTGAAAATCTGCTGTAATATGTTTGAACAGCTTATGTAAGAATCATAGGATGTGAAAAACGTTACAGCTTTGTAATAACCGCTTTAGTTAAAGTTTGAAAATATAGTAACAAACATTCTTCATCTTACTAAGACAACTAGAGAAATATTCATTTTGCGACAACAGGTCGTATTGTCTATTTCATCTAGAATAATGATATATCAAAGTAAAATTGTATATCTACGCAGTTAATATAAACTACTAAACGTGATCAAACATGAAAAATAAGTGAAAAAAGAAAATTTCCACATCATTCAACTAATATTTAAAACATTAATGAAATCTCTTAAGTACTTTTCTTTTTAAGAGATTCAAGAAAACTTCTTACATTGATTTCTTTCTACTAAGCAGACTTGAAGAACTGATAGAAGGAAAATAATGAAAAGGAATAAGATCTTTGAAACTTAACCATAGAACAATACTGTCAAAAAAAAAATAAGTTGAAGAAATTGAAAGGAAATACAGTGAATAGATAATATGAAACAATGTTGACGAATTACGACAAATTTTGATAGTTTTTAAACTTTTTGAAATAAGAAAACTCTATCCTTCATATAAAACAAAAGTAAACATGTGAAAATAAAATAGAAATGCATGATGCATTTGTATAGGTTTTCTTCACACCTATCCAACCTTAAATAATTTTTTTTGTACTTCAATCTTAAGAAAATTGAAAGAAATAGTCTTAGGATTTAAAAAAAGTAGGTAGCACATGGTTATTGTTTCAGTAATGACTTAGCGAAACTTTAGTCTATTAAGAAATATAATGTCGTTGGAACTTACTCTCTGAAAATAAATATGACATTATAATAATCTACTTCTATTCTATTAATTAATTATTAATAAATACACATTCAAATAAATCTTCGCGTACAAATGTTTCGCTTCGCTCATCGAACAGCTTCTTCAGGTTATCTTAAGGAAGAGAATTTCTCTACTTCTTCATAATAAAAGATTTCGTTAAAATACATAAATGCTATCATAACATAACTAATCATTGTCAATAACTTACATTAATTAGATATCTCCTTTTCTAATAATACCTAATGATTTCACCTTCCTTTGTTATATAATAACTAATAATGATAAAATCTTCCATTGACAAATTTCATACATTTACAGAAATAATACATTTTTTTACAAAAATCTTTGTGTATTTTTTCAAAGATTTCTTAAATCAATTTAACCCCAATTCACCAACTTTAAGGACTTTTTCTTTGTTCATGCATGGAAAAATAATTTATTATGCACGATTCTATCATAAACCTATCATTTTACATATTACATGATATAATATATTCACTATTGGATTCGGGTTATGTTTTAATTTTCAACAGTGACATTAAAATAACTTTACAATTCAGTTTCTTCCATCTATATAGATTAATATCGTTGCCATTTTTCTCACCTGTTTGAAATACTTTGCAGGAACACTTCATTGTAGTTTAAGAAACACAAAATAGTGTTTTTAATTTAAAGAACAATATTAAAGGAATAATAAAAATACTAATTAGTATAATTGTGAGTATACTAGTAAAAAGACTGACTAAATAAATCCAAAATTATAATTAAGAAAACATGTATTGATTATTTCATCGCAACAAGATTTCAATGCACGAAGCAAAATGAAATATCTAACTATTTCTGACTAAACTTGGTATTTGATAATAATGATCCACAATGACTGTTTCTAAGCAACTTTAGCTCTGAAATTTTCTAAATATATTTTATTTTACGGACATTAAAAAGTCGTGATTTCCTTATGTTTTTTTTGTTTTGTTTTTCTTATGTCAGTTTATTATCCTCCAGCACAAAGTTTCCCATACGCATGTAAAATGGAAAAAATATGAAATAAAAATGAAGAGATCGTCTTTTGTTCATAAATATTCATGCCAAATTTGAGAAAGGTTCGTGTTTTGTCCAAAAGTTATTGGAAGGGAGACATACAGGAAGGGGAACAAATGTCAGGAAATAATCCAGAAATATGCTTATAAATGCAATATTAATAAATATTTCATTTGAAAAAAGGCAAAAAATAATATGAGGAAAATATTTTCAAAATTAGGAAAATGATCAATGCCAACCGAAAAAAATACAAAGTATAGTAAAAATAAGTTTTTACAAATTAACTGTCTAAACTTTTGATATACTGTATATTTAGAAATGTCATCTTAATTGGAGTGGTTAGACGGTGTCATAGTGTGAAAGGTTGTTAAAAATCTTTAAAGAATTTGTACAATGTTTTCATCTTTAATATATTTTTTCCGTAATTTTGTATGTTTTGATATTTTTTTATTCTAACAATGTTAAAAAAGCTATTCTTTTAATATCATATAATAATAATTTCTTTCCTATATTTATAAATATCTGATTTATATAATCTGATTTAACGCTTTAAAAAAATCTTCTAGTTCAAGATATTGTATTTCTTTAACTTTGGATTTAAGAGTGTTTCCGTTTAATTGTGAAATTCAATCTTTTGTAATGAAAACACTTTTTTTTTTTGGCTGGGTGGAGAAACTCCCAGAATTCAGAACAACTACGAAGCATCAATATATTGATTATCATTACTGAATCAGTGTGTAAATTATTTCGCAGACGCGAGAATTCGCCTTCAAGAGCGGTAAATTTGGAAGGCAAATATTCTTAGTAATAACTGGTGGCAAAAGCTCAGATTGTCCTTGCGAAGCGAGGAAGTCTAAGACGGATCCCAACGGGACCAGCACAGAACTTTGAGCAATTACATAGGCTTCAGATGGGGAAGCACAATGACTTAGACTCCCTGCGGTGAGAGAAGAGAAAAAAAGAATGAAAAGATATAATTTCACCCTCAACCGTGTGCACCATATCGTGAATGCTTGCTTGAAAGCTCATAATTAAAAACGACTGCTTTCTATATTAACTTCGGTCGTGCATCATTTTGACAAAACAGGGGAGAAAAATTTTATGAAGGATATCTCGAGAAGTTCCTTACCCATCATATATACTTTACTTGTCATTAATGGACGGGTAAAATTACGCTGAATCTTTTCTTCATAAACACTTATTATTGCACTGCAGAGTTAATAAAAAAAGGAGACAACTTCACTATATATCTTAATAAGACTCTTCTTCTTACAAAAATTTTTGGCTTTCCAAAAATGGGATAAGAATAAAATATTTAATATTTGGAGGATAATGTATCCAAGTTATTTCAATTTATGCTCTGTAGTTATATAAAAATGATACTAGAATTCACAAACACTGAAGCCTTATCTTTGCTTTCCTTTGCATAATTTATTATTATAGTGAATTTATTAGCGGTCCCATGTTACAGTTAACATATGGAACCGCTATTGCTTTTGTGTTGTCTGTCTGTCACACCGAATGTCACACTCTGTAGCGGCCAAACGGTTAGAGATATCAGAATGAAACCTTCACAATGGGGATGTTTAACGTCTCTGGGTCGAGGCTGGAAAAGTCACGTGATGTAGGTGTGTTACTTCTAAAAACATGGCTAAAATTACCGAAAAAACTCTGTATATTAAAGATTTCTCAACTTTAAATAT
>JAFIDM010005346.1:32632585-32674692 GCA_023159025.1 Thereuonema tuberculata | reverse complement strand
AGAGTTTTTTCGGTAATCTTAGCCATGTTTTTAGAAGTAACACACCTACATCACGTGACTTTTCCAGCCTCGACCCAGAGACGTTAAACATCCCCATTGTGTTCAGCATCAAAAAGTATGTGACAACGTAAGAAATCAGACCTGTAGGGCTACTCCCTGACCCCAAATTAACATTTTCCATAGCAGTGTTAGTAATAATGATAATAATTAACACTGTAATAATACTGATGCTTCATAAATAACAATACTAGCAATTGCCAACAGGACGTCATTGTTAATATTTACAAATGTATCGTTGCATAAATTCTTTAACATATCTAAATGATGCACTAAGCATTGTATTAGCGGCCCCTAGGTTACAGCTTGCCTGTAAAACACAAAGGAACGGTCTTGCATTTATATGTTCTTCCTTTTAATTGTTTTGTTTATACAGTTGTGCATATTATGGGGCCGCTTTGCTTTTGACACTGTCTAAAAGCATTAATGACCTTTATTAGAAACTACTGTAGTGAAGGTAACTTTTGTAATGTTATTATGTTAACTAGCTAAATATTTCACTAAATAATTCGAATTGTATAGATCAGTGATACAAAATGTACTTAAATTAGACTATGTTGTCTGGTTTAAATTTTTAGAACATTTTCTAAGATTTTAAGTGGCTGAAGTGTACTCATTGCTGAGTACTACTTGTATTTTTAGATTGCTTTCAGATAAATATTACAAAGAAAAAAATAGCCGTAATCTCAAAAAAAATTAAAAAAACCTATTTGTAATACTGAAAAAAATAATTCTCATCTAGTAGTTAAGACTTAAATATAAAAAAAGTTCATTATAAAACTAAAAGGCATTATATAAATATATATAGCTTATATATTATAAGTATATAGGGTTCAGGGTTACCAAGTCCATTTTTTCACATTTTAACTAAACTAACTCATTAGATTAGTGATGATATATATATTTTAAAAAGCTATATATTTATGAATAAATGCCTTACTGTCTGAAAGGTATTAACAAAATAAACAGCATTCCCATAGACCTTCTTACGATCTTTTAAGTTTAAACGTCTTTTTCCGAATTGATGTTTAGGGACTTGGTTCACTTTAAATCTTAACCATCCATAAGTAACTTAAACATAGATTACTTTTAGTTATTGTAATATCTTTTTAAAAGGATGAAGGCAACAAATCTGCAAAGGATTTAACAATTAAATGAACGGAGAACATTCTGCCAATTATTAATTCTGATGAAGTTACAATGGAAATAATAATATTTTGTCCCTTCTTTTTATAAAAATTTTTATAAAGACAAAACTAACAATATATTCTTGTAAATATTAAAAGATATACATTTGAAAGTCCTTTGCAGTATTTTCAAGTTAAATCGGCTTAAAACAAATCACAAGATATCTACAAAAGTAAGATACATATCCTTCAATTATATTTTGTTATTATTTTTATTTGAAGGGCATAAATAAAACTGAAAACAAAATCTAACCTTGAAAAAAGAACTTCCTTTGATTGTTTCTTTCCTTGAATTTCAATAAAAAGGAGTAATTCTGAATGCCAGTGGGAAATCAAAATAAAGTGTTAAATGGACAAGGATTGAAAGTTTTAGAAGAAAATGGATGAAGTGGCCTCTTGAAAGGCTTACAGTTAATTTACTCGGATGATTGGTGTTTGAGGACAACTGAGAGAAATGATTTATTTTGTCCAACCACGAATGTTCGAGAGTTATTGCGAGCAATTGAGCATCAAGCTGTAGGAATTCCACTTGAATTATTGCGCGAGTTCATCAGGACATAGGTTGAAGAGAATATTCAAAGTGATTTTTTAAAAATTAATCTAACTTTGTTAAATACGTGGAATAGGAAATGCGATTAAATTGTCAGCTTCAGATAGAATTTATTGGTTTGCTGTACTATAATAATTTCAATTGCTGCTCTATCTTTAAGTTTGAGTGGGCATTGTCAAAAATTCTTTATTTTTGTTTTTATTCGTTAGAAGTAATTGAATTGCTATTGAACACAGTTTATTTATTAAGTAAAAAATACACATAATACAAACTTTAGTTTTCATTTTTCAATCTATTAGTTTGCATGAAACATGTTTTAATAGACATTCTAATTTTTGTTTTCTTTAAGGGTAAGCAATAATGGTAATACAAATAATAAACCAACCAATAAAAATGTACTGGAAGTACTTGAAGACTACTGTCTGTAAGATGCTGTATTTAACACATCATTGTAACTGCTATTATTATCATCAGTTATTGTTAATTCAACCTTTCCTTAGTTTTGATTCATGATGAAAAGGTTTCAGATGAAAAAAAAAAGAAAGGATATTATAGTTTATGAAACTTCTGAATTATATCTACAGTTTAAGATAGATCCCCACTTACAAAATCATCCATTTTATCTTGCCGTCATATTGAACTTCTGGAAAAAAAAGTTTTTTCAAATATAAAGAAGAGCTCGATTTGTCCATAAGTGTCAAGCTTCAAGCAGCTTCAAGGGTTTAATAGTTCAATGTTGTAAAATCTCTACAGCTATTTAACTTCAGATGCAAGCGTTGTTGACTCTAAACTGAAACACAACATGTTAAATAACGGCTAATTTAACAGAATTAGAAACCAAATGTTTTCCAGAGAAAGAAATTAAATATTACTGTACATAGGCTATAATTTATGAATCTCTTTCTCATAAAGCTTGAAAACAATTGATTTATTCAGTCTAATTACTTTAACTATTCGTGAGGCTGTAATTGAATTATCACAAATGATACAAAGTAATATCTAAAATGTGGATACAAATATCTACTTATAAAATGTTATATCCTTTTTTTGAGGACGTCTACTTTCTGACTTAAGTTAAGAAGATCAAAAGCAGTTCGAAGGAAACAGAAGTATCTTGCAGGGGAATTAGTAATTTCTACATAAAAAAATCAAGTAAAATTACATGAAATTTCAAAAAAATAACGTAAGGAGAATGAAATATGAGCAGTGATTTTAGAAACAATATTTCATTCAAAGAGATAAAGTATTTCTCGATGTTAGATAAAATACTACGACTGGTATTAAATGTGAAGCAATACATAAAAACTATTGATAGTAAATATGGAGACAAACAATTTGTGGAGAAAATAGAATATAACCAAAAAAGGACCTGGAATCATCTAAAATGAGATTTCCACTAAAATTAAAGTTGTCATTTAAAAAAAAATGATAGCAGCAATGATTGAAATTTAAAGAACAAGAAAAGTATTGTAACATAAAGAGCATTACTTAATATTCATATGTTCATTTTTATTAATTAAAAAGAGTTATTAGTATAGTTATGCTTAATAGTGTAAGAGTAGAAAATTAGTGCACATATTCCAGGCATTTCAAATTTCCATAATCCTATCAAAAAAATAACAAAAATTTTTATCCTCCCAAAATTATTTTTAAAATTTGATAAAGTAAAGATTATTGCTTAGAAAATTGTTTAGTAGAATAAAAAGATGAGTGCATTTTTCAGTTTAAGCATCCTTCAAAATAACTTATCTGGATATTTTTCTCATATTTTAGAGCAGTAACAAATAGAGCGGTCTATTCTGATGTTTATATCGCTCTTCAAAAATAGTGAAAACAAGATTTATAATCGTAGTTGGGATCAAGATTCACAACTTAAGACCGCCTCTGGTGAATTTTATGACGTCCAACGAAATTTTGCTTCGAAAGAAGGCAACATCCCTTCGCTAGTCTGTTTCTTTTATATTTTTATATTTCTGATCCGATCACCAAATTTCGCTCGTCTGTGTCGTATTAAGAAAACTTAAGGATTGTAAAGCTGCCAATGCAGTCGAGCGTATTTAATACTGGCATTAAAGCCCCAGTAATAAATTGAAGATTTCTTAGCCATTGAAATGCTGTCATGGCTTCACAGTGCTTTCCTTCAAGCAGGAAGAAACGGCAATTACTTTCCTGGACTGTTTTTCTAGGGATACCATCATCTCATGTTATTCTTTGCTATATATTTTCTTTATTCAAAATCCTCTACAGAATATTCGCTTTTTATTTTTCATAACAAAAGAAATTTAACAAGTATTTTTAGGTTACACATATTGAAAATGTGTAATCTACAAAATTGAAGTATTTGGATATCTTTTTTTAAACTTAATTTCCTTAGGAAAAGTAATAAGGGGACATTTTTGATATCTGTTACATTTATTTATAAATATTTATTTATAAATTGCTTATTCTATACAAAAATGATGTTCCTAATTTCTTTGATATGTTTGTAAATATATCAACTACTTACGTTAAAGTTAGTTGAAGTACAACTATTTCGTTGTGCCCTCATGTTTGAAAAATTATATAAATTTTTATTTTCAAGCTGGATAAAATGAAATTAACTCCTTGCGGAAATGTTTAGGCCGAAATTAAATGGTTGTAAAAATGGTTGCACTTCGGCACTAAGTTGCCGCATGACGGACATATTTACTGTTTATATGCGCTTTTGAAAATTAGGAATCCTAATTCTACTGCATGTAATCTCAAATAATACCTTTATTTGAGATGTTCCACGATGTCACTTGGTAAATAATTTGGTCTCACCCATTGTTGTCAAATAAGACATGTTTATAAATTTCTCTTAAACAAGTATTTATCATCAAAATTATCACTCAACATTCACAATTTGTAAAATAAGATATTGTGTTAGAAGTTGAATTTTATCATGCCTGGCAGCCGTCCATTAACTGTAAATCCATAATAGATGAACTGATTTTGATGTTTGCCAAATTTATCGAGCCAAACAATTGGAGATATTCGAAAGGAAATTATGAAACTTAAAACCGTCCTGTTGTAGTAACATTATGACAGTAAATTGGAAACAATAATTAGAAAATATCCTACTATTTAGCATATGCTACCCATTCTTATTTACATTATCATAGACTTAATGACCAAAAAGAAATTACACCAACAAAAACTGAAATTTGATAGAATCATTCATTTCAACTAAAGACTAGAAGCTTTTGTTGTTATCCAGGCAATTTCATAATGTACATTACAGAAAACATGATAGTAAGCTATGTAAAATTTTATGTTCTTCGGATTTTAATCTAGAAATATCTCGAAGCAGTAGAGACTAAAAAAACTTAAATAAATAAACAAACTAATACTATATATATATATATATATACTAAAATAATACTAAACTAAACTATTAATACTAAATATATATAGGGTAAGGGAACCAGTTGTGGATCAAGTCGTTTACTGTCTTAATTACCACACTTATCAACAGATGGCTCAGATATATAGAATCTCGATCCCTTCATGAGCTTCGTTTTGGTATTACAGTTTGTTTGGAGTTTCAAGTGGAGCCATCCTGTGAATTTGTTAAATAATTTGTCAGAATTTCAAAAGAAAATTAAGGTGAGTTACCCTGAAAGTTATTTGTAGTTATGCTAGAACGGATATACGTTAGAATTAATGTATGTATAATAGTACTAGGTTTAATATAACAGGGAAAAAATAAAACATAGTGCTTTCTGCCTCTGGCCATGTTTGCCGGAAACTCTGCAGCCTTTTGTTCTGACGGAAATTCAGCGGATCGTGGGGTCCAATTGTGGATCATACGTCACAATACAAATGAAGACTGTGAAAATGCAGTACATATTTTTTTATCGAACTGAGATAATACAATGTCAATTATAAGAGCTTAAATTATAAGAAATAAATGCAAAAATGAAAATTATTAAGCTATTGCTCGTGGTGAAAACGAAGTTTATGCTTAGGCCGATCCACAACTGGTGCCTTTCCCCTATTTACTTATTTTAATTAAAATTTATAATCAGTTTAATGTAAAATGAATACAATGTTAAAAGAAATGTTAATGATCGACGTATACTTTCGAGAATTACTATGTGAAATTAATAAACATTCGCCAGCAAAAATTTAAAGAATGTCCGCTAAATTATATAGTTATATTGAATTTAAAAATTTAAGATAGATACTTCATCCAAAATATCCTTTTTTTTAGAATTATTGCAATTTCATTTTCTCTGTTTCTCAAAGATAGAATGAAGGAGTTCTAAATACATTTCAAGTACACATTTAAAATTCAAATAAAGTTGAACGTGGTATGAGATTGGAACTCAAAAACTTAATATCTAGCTACAGTAATCCAGTTTAATATCCTCGTTCCATTAAACACACACTGGAAAATAGTCAAGAGCTGTGTTAATACTTCCGGTTGAATAGGAAATTTGATTCTCTATGAAAGATTGGATTCCAATATAAATGGAATCCTTTGCTTCAAGTTCCTCAAGTCTTTTTTAGTTTCAAATGCTTTATGAAAGTGACCACTGTTTCACATACCTTCTTATAAGAAAAAAGAACAATTTCTTAACAGTTTACTACCACTTAAAAATTTGTCTATACATTTTTCAGAAAACTTTTAATGAAATAGCTAGTATAAATTATCACTCTCTAACATTATAAGATAATATTAATTTACAGAATTTGTTTCAGAATTGTTGGCTCTCCAGTTATTCTTTTTGCGCATCTATTTTTTAGATAATCCTTTTATTTTTTTGTTTGACTTTTTAACCAACATTTTTCTTGCAATCTTCTAGCTTCAAGTTCATTTTCAGACATCTTTTAATTTATGTTGAAGTCAGCTGTTTTCCATTCTTCAATTGGCTATTTCGTTTTTAATGTTACTTATCTTAAACCAATGTATTTTTTTATAATTTCAAGAATATGTTTCTACCTTTCCTTGTTTCATTTTTATGTATTGACATTTTTAGAAAAATAGCCACACACTGGACTGTCGCCATTTCAACATTCTTTTTAATGGTTTTAATTGGTTCAAAATAAGTGTTTATATTAAAAAGTGAATAAAACAAAATATGAATTATAAACAACTTATAAAGCAAAATAAGACAATGAAATAATACAAAATGCTGAGTTGTTCATTTGTATATTCTTTTAATAGAATAAAGAGTGCAATATTTCTTTCTACCTGAATTAACATTTTAAACAAATAAACATTTATTAGAATAGTCTTGTGTGATTTCTTGAACTTTTACACTTATAAGGCAAAGAAAAATTGTATGTTTTTGTCAAACTGTCAAATATAGTCGAAAAGTAAACAATCAATCATTCATTAGAAATTGTTTTATTTATACAGTGAAACCTACGAATAGCGGACAGTCACGGGACCGGAAGTTTCGTCCGTTATTGGGAGGTGTTCGCTATTGGAGAGGACTATCTTTTTTTCAATTTTTAGCTTATAGCATGTCATTTAATGAAAAATTACGTACAATCTTAAATTTCTATAATTAACATTGCCCAATGAGAAAAAATGAACAATTGCAAACTGTTTACTATTTTCCTTTTTAAATGAATGCTAATCCATTAGTCTTACTTAAAATAATAACAAAATTAATTACAGTATTAATTTTGTCATTATTTTAAGTAAGACAACAGATTAGGAAATTAATTTTATTAACTAAAGTAATCAGTTAACAGTTTGACATTTCTTTTTTACATTGAAAACATGTTTCTCAATATGAATATTTAAATCGTTTAACTTTGCAAGGCCTTCAGAGTCCCCTTTGCTTCCAACGCCTTTTCTTGCAATAATGGCCCACTAATGGGAATGTTTTTTTGCTCGTGCAGCACAAAGCCAATCGAAGACAATGCAGTCGATCGCACTTGTCTCCGTTTCCGAACTTTGATTTGTTTGGAGTTTTCGTTGGAGTTCGTGATTCATAATTTCAAAATTTCCTCTGGACGATACATATTACTGTAGCCTTATTCTATTGCTTTTGAAAAGCAACACAAGATCGTTCATTTTCTGTAGAATGTTGTCCGTTATTGTGAGTGTCCGCTAATCGGAGGTGAATACATGGAAACGTCTATATTAAGGGACTGGGGATTGCAAAATTGTCTGCTATTGGGGGGTGTCCGCTTTTCGGGAGTGTCCGTTAGTGGAGGTTTCACTGTATTAAATAAATTTAAATTTAGATAAAAAGTTAAAACGTTAAAATTAATTTAAATTGAAGACGGTCTATAACGAATTACAATAACACAATGTTTGATTTGCTAAGTTGATGTAAAAATAATATTATGGTTTATAATGTATGTTTCGTTTATTTAGGTAATAATATTTATCTTATTGCTGCTTAGTCAAAGTATTTGAAATGTGAACTAATATTATCAAATTAATTCTAAATATTTAAACGAGAATTGTTGCGCAATTCAATCTCATTTCCGAAGCAAACAGTTACTGCACTTCCCTTTATTATAAGCAAATAAATTCTACAATATCAGTTAAGTTTTGTTACAAATATTAACAACTGGCATTTCGAACTTTAAGCTCTTAAATCTGAAAATCAAGAATGAAATATAAAGCTTTTAGTTTCGCTTTATTCATTAATGATATTTTACGAATCTTGTTGAAATCAACGAAGATCTTTACTACGAAATCTATGGATGGCGTGAGTAAAGTGGATTCACGAAGCTACAATGAATATTTCAAACACTTAAGTACTTCTTGAGATGAAAGATTACATTACTTCAATCGTAAACCTATGTATTTATATGTGCATTATCACAAACGATACATTAAAAACGGGAAAACTTCAGTTAATGTTAAAATGTTTCAGTGAATCTTCCAGAATATCGCTTTAAAATTGAAGTTTTAAAATGTTTTAATTTTAGTTGATATACGAAATGAACAATAACTTTATATCTTTAGTTGAAAAAAAATCATTTACTAACATGAAATCATTATCAGTCAACTATTCTTTTTATTTCAGCTTTAGCCCTTTTAGTTTTCAAGGTTCTTGTGGTGTTTGAATTTTACGAGACTCATAATTTGGAAATTTTATTGCACACATTTTTTTAATATTAAAGATGTATGTAAAAGTTGGACAATACAAATTTCCATAAAAGCTTTTACTTTGTAACATAAAATATATCATAACAGGAAATTAATAAGTATCAATATATTTACGCATTACATAAAACTTTCTTTAAGAAAACTTTCGTTCTTATTTAAATGTAAAACTTGAGAATAGAATATAGTCAGTATATGTTATCATTCAAAAATATCTTTTTTTAAAAAGAAAAATACTTTGTACAAAAATATCTTTAGTTTAAATATTTTTAAATAACTAATTTTGAAGCAATCAAAGCAAAGTGAATCTATTTCTTTATAATTATCGTGAAATTTGTGATACCTTAATGTTTAGTTTAATCAAGTGCTTTTAATGTTTGTAAAAAGTATATGTAGTCAGAAAATTGAGACCAACTCATAGACTAATAATTTTAGAAAATATATTAAAAAATAAACTACTATTCACAAAATCTGATATTCATTTCATACAATGACTGTCCGCTTCTTCAAATAAACTACTAGTTTTGACTAGGTAACAAGCCGTTGACAAGACGTTTTTTTAAAATTATTAGTCTATGTACTGGTCTGACTTTTCACACTACTATGTTTAAATTGAAAAAATGTCTAGTGAATATTTTTTGTCATTACACAAAGGAGATTAATTTATAGAAATTGAGTTACAAAAAAATATACTGCTTAGTAACCATGCAGTACTTTTCTTTATTTTATTATTATTTCCTTTATAATTAACCAATCAAAAAAAGAACAATAAATTAATCACCAGTAGCACAACGCTTAGCTTATAAATGATTAATTTGTAAAGCAAATATACAGATAATAGCAAAATTTAATGCGCCTGATATATACAAGCAAACATAAGCATCTATTATATTTTCTTCTTAATTTTTATTTTGACGATGGTTTTTTTAACTCAACGATAATTGTTTTGTTTATTTATTCTTTGTTTATATTTATTTCGATTCCACTATGAGTAATGGCGAATGCAACTAACCAAAATTAGGAAGTTATAAACAGTCTGTGTTGGATTCCCTTCATGAACATTCCAAAAATAGCTCAGTAAATTTTTAATTGCTCTAGTATTTTTATGATTTTTTTTTTCTTGTCATAGGTATCATGCACGTTAAATTTTGCTGGTATGTTTGCATTTTGCTTTACAAATTATTCCTTTATAAGCTAAACGTTGTATTAGCAGGGATTAATTTATTCTCCTTTTTTTTTCTTAAGATGCATTTTGATGTTTTTTAACTTAAGGGTCATTGTTTTTTTATTTGTCCTTTGTATATGTTACTTTCGATTCCGCAGTGAGTTGTGAGTACCTGGCGAATCTAATTGACGAACGCTAGGAAGCTAGAAACAATATGTCTTAGATTCCCGGTAAGAATATTTCAAAAACAACTCAATGATTGGTTAATTGTGTGCGTTTTTATGCTTATTTTTTTCATATGATAAATTTTCTTATTAAATAAATATTAATTATGTTGTTATATAAAACAAAAATTCAACAAAGTCAAAGATAATAAAACTGAAGTGGGTTGGAATGAACATCACCTGATGTAAAATGGTAATAATTTCTCATTCCACAGTCATTACAGTTACCGCAGATAAGAAATTTTACTTGTAATTTCTAATTCCACAGTCACAGTAAAATTATCTATGCTTCAAGAATATAAATAGTATGAATTTTCTAAACCATGATCGAAGATTGTAATATTGTAGATAATAATGTAATGTAATACATTTATCATTGCAAAAAGCAGGTAAATATATGTAGAACTAGTCAAATCTTTCCAGAAGCAAATATATAATTTTATAATACTTTTATTATTCTTTTGCTTTTTTACATAAACTTAGTTTCATTGTGACTATTATGTTATTTTGGCTAGGTTGTAATTAAGAACGAAAACCAGTTAGCACAGCTTGAACTATTAATTAATATTTAAATTTAAAAATCATTCATCTTGTAAGTTTCTTAAAATTCTTGATAGTATATTCACTTATCATTACCCCAAATTCATCCTTGTTCGAAGAAATCTCTATTCTTCCAGATGGCTTCATGAAGTCAGTAGAAGAAGTTGAAATAGCAATAAACATTTTAAGTCATCGATTGGATCAGACTCAAATTTGCCATCTTGGTTCTATCGAAAGAATGCTGGAATATACCTACAGTGTCCTAGCGACTCAATGTTACGATTTTTTTTTTAACAATTATGTGATGTAATGGGTGAACTGGAATTATAGTCAGTAATGTAATTGATGGAAATGACAGTCTTGATGTTATTAGGGACACAGTTACTGAAAATTAAGAATTTCCAGAACGTGTTGGAGATGAGAGTGAAAGTAGTTCTTTCTATCCCATATATGTGAACGTTAGCCGACCTGTCTTGGAATATGTATGTACTTGACCTAATTCTAGAAATTCTTTATTTTCTTATGTGAAGTCGGATTATAACGAATTACTTTTAAAGTGAAGCATTAGAAAGCGCCTAAAGCACCCATATTCGATTTATGAAAACTTTATATCAAAAACTTTATAACTTTATATAAATTTATAAAAAAAATAATTAAGAATAGAATCCTTTTTTCTGACAGATGTATAAAGGCTGTAAGTTTTCAAGTACCGAAATCTAGACAAATGTTAGCAGTTGGAAAATAGACAACACCGTGTTACATATTTTGTAGTGAACTGAATCACTAAAATTGCCGTTAGGTTACGAAAGTTCAGTTCGTAGAAAAGAGTAAATCAATTTAAGCCCATAAATTGATGGAATCATTCAACTGTCTTTCGTAACTTCCTGCACATTCTACTTGTAATAAATCAATCAACACCTACTTTTATCCCCTTGAGCTAACGATAAAATATGCTGAAATAAAATAAAGTGTAATGTCACTATCCTTCATATATGTTGAACTGAGAATTGCAAACAATGATCACTGCTTTTCATTTTTTAATTCTGAACAGGACCTTTAATCAAACAACCACTTCCAGCATTTTATTTATTCGAGAGTTAGTTTATGGAAGTGAAGATATGAATTATTCGAATTTCTGGATAGTTATTTCAGGCTTTTCTAAAAGTAACTAAATAAATTGCTGGAGTTAATTGAGACATGAAACGTAAAAAACATGTATACCTATGTTTGGCAATATATCTCACACATTTACCTCGTCCTCGAATAGTATTTTACTGAAACAGCTAAAGGGATAGGAGTAGTGCAGAATTCTGCTCTGGAAAGATAAATCAACTTAACTTTTGTAATCTGATAGAACAAGTCAATTTTGTTTGCAACTTTTAAATGAAGGCAATCAGAAGATTAAATGAATTATCTATTTTTTTTTTTTACCCCAACTTTTAATTAATCTTACAGTTCTATTGAAATTTTGAGACCATTCATAGATAACAAATAATAATTTTGATATTTGCTTTCAGTTTGTTACATAACAGTTTTAATTATCCATATTCCATTAAATTAATTTATGAATGTTTTATAACATATTCAAATAGAAACAAAACATTCAGTTCTTTGTCACCAACTCTGGTGTCAAGAAACTTCAAAAGATTGTATTTAAAGTTAGATTTTTCTTTAATCAAAGACGTCTTTCTACACTATTTGGGAAGTTGCAGCCGTTTCGAGGCACTTGTTCAAACGCGACCAATATTTACATTTCGTATACATGAGTAGAAAATTCGGGCATGAGGAACGCAATGATACTTCTGAAAACTTCAATTCGTAGTCACATCACTTACCATCAAATTATTTTCTTTGAAGTTTTTTAGCGACCCATTTGAGAGCTATTCTGATAGCGACAAACTTCGGTAGCTAATGGGTTTATCCTGTCCGTTCGTGTATGTTTTCCCCTAATAATTCCCGAACAGAAGGTCAGATCGGTAAACGGACTTCACCATGGTGTTCAAAGACCCAAACACTGTAGGAATGAGGTATTTGCCAACCCCTCCCACCAATGTTCGAGATATTTGACATTGGTTTCTTTGGATTTTAGTTATTAGCTTAAATGTTAGAAATGCAACCATTTCATTTCAGTTGTTAGCTATAGCTTGATGAGTAAGGTGTCGGATTTATGTACTGGAGGTTGTAGGTTGGAATCCGTCTATCTACAGCGTTTTTCAGTTAATCTTTTTTTTTCTCAATGTCCGTGTGGTTTTTTTTCTTATTTTCATAACTTTTGTTTTGTTTTTTTCCTTACGTTGATGTTCTTCCTATTTTATTATTATTTTTTTATTACTACTATTATTAAGGGCGCCCTTAAATTTATGCTTTAGCAAAAAATTATATGCATTTGTCTTAATACAGATTTTGAAATTTATGCTACATTTTCAATGAATAGCAGGCTTTTCGGTAATTGTGTCAGATTGAATTTGAATTAATTTAGCTCCACTTCATATTCATTCTGGAGTATCGAACAATCAACGTTGATTTTGTTTACAGAAGATTCCATTAATTTTTCGAATTATGCAATTTGAATGAGAAATTTAAAGTAAAGAAAAAAATAAAAACTCAGCAAAAATGAAGCTCTCTTGAATTCAAAAGAAAATAGATGTTTGAGATCTTAAAAAAATTAATAGCAAAATGTTTCCTTACATGAACCTTAAATAAAGCTCTTTTAAATTATTAAGAAGTTCTCAGTGAATGTTGAGCATCGTTTTATATTTCCATGTTTCATTGTAAAAATTACGAATTTTGTAAAGTTAATTTAAAAAAAAAATTACGTAGGACTAAACTGTTGAAGGATCTTATGAAGAAATTGACAGAAAAATATTCTAAAAAAATAGGAATTAAATATTATTCGACAAAACTAATTCCTTATTATCTAACTTTTGAGTAGGACATATTTCTTTGCTTTTTCAAATTTATTTTTTGAATCTATCTTTGAAATGCTTGGTCACATTTTGCGACTAATGGTGATATAGATCATTCTTGCCTTCAGGATCTTAGTGAAGGCAGTAAATTTCTAAAATATGTGGCAAAAACTAGTTGTTACTAAATTTGCTATGAAATCTATTTCAGATGCTTGTGGATGATGCTTAGTAATATCTCAATAAACAATAAGTTTCGTAAATTGAAATGACTGATGAATAAAAATTGGTAAAAATATTTTTACGTATTAAAGTTAAGATAAATTTCAAAAGTATTAAATCAGTTTTAAGATTACGGTTTACTAGACTGGTAGAACATTTGAAAGGACATATTCTGATATTATGAAAAAAACATGACTTTTCAAATAAGAGTATTTCAACTATCTTTCATTACGACATAAATCAGACAGTTTAATTAAAAAAAATTCTTCTGTAGTTTTAAATGAGATGTTATACAGAAATACACAATTTCTCCAAATAAATATTTTTATGTCAATGTTCTTGAATTAACTGAGTTCCAGCTATCAAACTAGCAGCAAAGCTCTTAATTTCGATGTAATAATCTTGGACGTGTTTTCCCAAGGAGATCTTTGGTTCACCAAGGTCATCAATGACATTCATCCGAGTAAAATGGTCTCTTAAAGAAAGGTATCAACTGTAGGTGGCAATCGTCACGGCCCATAATCACCCTTCGTCCACAACTTCCTATGGCGAACGAGCTTGTTCCTTCAGAATCATCAAAAGCCACATTTTCAGCAGCTGATGTTTCCTCCTAATACGGACAACCACCTGCTGCAAGCAGAATCCTACCATAAGAATACTGAGTCCAGCCGAAACACTACATGTCTTCATTGACCTTACGGTGGACCGAGGTCCCTGAAGAATACAGTAAAGATGAAACGGTAATCTACTTTTGTTCTTTATCTTTTTACGACTTTCATTTCGGACATCTGGCTGCCTCCGCATATTTTATTAGAGTCATTTCTTAATCGTTTGAATATTCAACCGCCATCGTCTCCAGTCGTTGGTAAAAGATTTAAGAGTATGTGTCTTTAATTCTTTAACATACAAATTATATCTTTTGATTTACAAAACAAAATTATTAATTTAGTAGCTTTTTGTTAATTGTACTGCTAAATGCATTTCTCTAATAGAGACAAATTTTTATTCCCAATATTTACGGTCTCTCCTTCATAAATGCAAAAGACCTGATCCTAATTATTTAAAAACAGCTGAACACAATGAAAATTATCTTTGTATACGACTGTTTTATTTGTTTGGTTTCTGTTTACAGATTTTTAATATTTTTTAATTATGTCTAAGAGAAAACTTATTGTATATCTCGTGTTAAATCGCAGGAACTTGTACAGTAAATAAACCTGCGGCATCATTGGTTCAGACAGCGCTCCAGCTACGTACAATTGCTGTACTGAAGTGATCTAAAAAGTACCATCTACCTAAGACATAGACTTAATTCAAGAATAGCTTCTAAATGCCATTACTTTTCAGGCAATCAGAATAGTCAGAGTTGAATGAAATTTGTAATAAAAAAAAAATTCATAACACTTAATATTCAGACTTATTGTTTAGTTTTGGTTGGCAAATTTTTCGTCTTTTCCAATTATTATTTTTCAAATCGTCGACGATAATCCCCTCATTTTAGAACGACTGAATTTGAGGAATATATTAATTTATATCTTACTTAGTCAATAATATAAAACGTATATTAATTTTCTATAAATTCAGAAACATTAGCCGAAGAAACAAACAATTTTATCATTCCCTACAATAATTCCTATGAAGAATTTTATGAAATTCTAATATGCTCAGAATTAAATATTATGAAATCGATCTCATTTCACAGACATTTAACAAATTACTACTAGGTTTCTTTCTATTAACAAACAGTTCCCAATACCTTTCAGAAACATTTTAGGTTGAACGCGATAGAAGAAACTTCTTTAACTGAAAATCTGCTGAAAACACTCGGCTGAAAATACTTTTCTATAAAAATGTGGAAATTACTACAATGAATATTGTTAATGACATAAATGCTTACGGAAATCACATTTAATTTTAACAGCAATTCGAATCTTAATTATTCAAATGCTATCATTGCAACCGTTACGGATGAAGTAATAAGAATGTAGTAGACTAATAATGATGGTACAATAACTGGTTTTGTTAATATTTTTCATTTATTGGAAAGACAATGACAAGATAATATATCTGTATTATGCATAATTGTATTAGTATAAAAACATATATTGGAAGTTACTCATTGTTATTTTTAAAAAACGGTTTGAAAAAGCGGAATGATATACCAATATTAAAGGAAATATATCAAAGAGATGTAGTTTTTTTACCTAATAAGATTGTATTTTTTTAAAGATGAATTGCTAAGTGAGCCTGCAAATTTTAATTTCCATTACAGATTAATCTCCATAGTATTTAAAGAAAGAAGGAAAAGCCCAAAGAACTGTTAAAAAAGACCGAGAAGCTACTTATCTTTTTAATAATGACAAGATAATATATCTGTATTATGCATAATTGTATTAGTATTAAGACATGCATTGGAAGATTGAAAAGAATTGAAACTTATGGATGCAGGAGTGGTAACAGATACTTCTAGATTTTCAGAACATGGATACAAGAACTTCAATAGGAGATGTAAGGTAAACGATCAACCTTCAATACTAGAAAGTTGATATCCCTCTTATGTTCCTATTTACGTAACATATGATTAGTTCCACATATTGTTATGATACCAAATTTCGAGGTATAGTTTGGAAAGCAGCTTCTTGGAATAAACAAACCTTGTTGATACATTAGTACTTATGAATAACGTAGATCCTCCATATACAACGACAAATATTAAAAGATGCAAATAAGGACTCTACTTCCAAATTTCATCAAAAATGTATTTGCATTGCGACTGATGCTTCTCGGATTTTGAATGAAACGTCACTGCATTACAATTTAGAATCGCATTATAATAAAGATGTATTTAAGATATGTAAATAACAGTTACCGTAAGATACGAGTACTTCAGAAATTAACGGTAATACATTACTGAACGCTTTACCAACTTAAATCCTACAAAAAATGAAAATAGAACGAAACAGCGCGTCTTTTCTAACTTCAGGTTTGTTTTTATGTCGTCTTATTGATTTCTGTAGAAAGGCTTTTATCCTTACCAATAGGCTGGGATGATGACAATAGCTCAGGAGTGTTCATTAGGGAATTTCCCAAATTTTCCAATTATCTCTTAATTTTCCGTTAATATCTTACACTTCCCTTGGGAATACGATCTATGTGATTGTCCTTCCCCAAGGCTTTCCTGTATTTACACACGAAAGAGGAACTGGCTTTTCAGCAGTCTTGCCCATAGTGCCAACTAAATCAATTTATTAAAGTGTAAAGAAATGGGGAGATGGAATTAGCCATTCAACGCGCATATCATTAAATTCAGTAAACTAGACAACCGTCAACTTTCATTTTGCTTAGCTATCAAAATAATAAACATAATTGATATTGAGTTTTCTGAGCGGAAGAGTCAGTCAATATTTCATTACCCAAGCCGAAGATTGAAAAGAAATGAAATGCAGCACTTCTTTTTGCTGTTATTCATAACATAACTTGGAGGTAGTGTGAAGTACTTAAAAAGATAGTACACTAAAAAAAAATAATAATGTATGGATGTTTAATTATCGCAGTTGGAATTCCGTGGTCGTTTTTGTTGCCAATGTCTTTTTTTTCTAATGTTTAGGTGTTTTAGTTAAATCTAACTTTTTTTCCTTCAATATTGAAATTCGGGTCATTTGATATCGTAATGTTAAGATTTTAAATCTTGCGGGCCTTAAGATTTAAAATTTAATCGAAGATTAACTGACTTGAAGTACATTTATTCTTTTTGGTCAATATAAAAATATATTTTATAAAGTACTAGTTGTGCCCGGCATGCGTTGCAGTGCCAATCAAAGAAAGAAAGTGTTTGTGTTTTAATTCTGTTTATTGAAGTGCTTTTGCATACACAATATTTCTTGTTTTTCCGTCTGGTGCATACACGAATAAATCAGAAGATTTTCCGACGCGTGAGCAGGCCACATACAGCTGTCCATGTGTGAAGCATGGATTTTCCAAATTTAGTCGACTTACTTGTAGCGATTGTCCCTTTGCTATGTTGATGGTCATTGCAAATGAGAGTCACACGGGAAAGTGCAAGCGTTGAAACCGGAAACACACTCATTTGTTGAAACGCCTCGCGCACCGGATATTGTAGAATGATTCTACTAATTCAGAAACCTTCGCGGGTTTGCGTACAACAACTCACCAAAGTTTCATCGATATCTGATGAATGGTATAGGAATGCATACCGGACAAACAAACAAAAAAAAAATCTATTGAAAAGTCTTCAAATCTTCAAAATAAAAACAAAATAAACGTATAAAACCATACATTTATTGAAATAAATATTTCTTAATTTTCGAAAAGACATGACTTCTTTTCTTTTTCAAAGCCTAAAAAACAACAACAATACGTTACAAACAAGTAGAGGAAAACGATACAGATATGAGACATTCATGAAATTGTATTGTTATAACAATACTTACAAATGCTATTCTCCTAATTCTTTAATTTTCACCTTATTTTTACAATTTGAAATACATATATTGTTAAACTCTTTGGCCATTTCCACAATAAATTTGTTTACATTAACACCTTCATTTCTATTAATATTTATCTTTTTGGTATTTCTAATTAGTAGACTTTCCATGGTTTTTCTCGTTTTACAATCTTTTTGAATACATACAATTTTGATTTCATCTTTTACACAATGATTTTTATTCATACAGTGTTCAGCCAATTCCGATTTCTCCTCTAATTTGTTTTTTATGTATGAATTATGCTCCAATGCCCGTTCTTTTATTGTTCTTTTGGTTTCTCCAAGATAAAACGCATTACAAATCATGCATTCTATTTTGTAAATAGCCCCCATTTCCCCTTTTTTGTCACTTGTATTTATTTTATAATCTTTTTTATATATTAAGACCAGCTTAAATGTACCCGGCGTTGCCCGGGTAGGGGAGTGGGTGAGGGTTGGGGAGTCCTGGTTCTTATCTTCTCCACAACGCTATCACATTAAACCTTCCTCAATTGTTCTAATGGCTGTAGAACAACATTTGTGTTTAGTTCCCATTGTCGCCACTAGGTGCATATGTGCCGCTATTTCAGAGATTTCACCAAGGGTAAATTGGGTTCCAAGGTCGTATGCATTTTCCGCAGGATAGTAGAGAGTATCTATACAAAATTAGGTTGCAATCAGTCAAAACGGTATAAAATTGTATAGAAACTTTGGATTTTATATGTATAGATAATTTTTTTTGTATGTTATGGAAGGGAAACCTAATGCTTTGCCTTATTAATTAGGCCATATAAATAGTCATAATATACTGGTTTAGCAGAAGACCATAGCCTATGCTGTTAGGTTGTTGGCCAATCAAAAGTGTAAGATCAATAATAATTATCTTTATTGAATCTGATTAAATATAAAGAAAGAAAACTATATCTCAAGAATGATAAAATACAAACTCATTCAAGACGTCTTGTTTAAATACAGTTTGCTAAAAATATATCTTTCTAGGTTTTTTTTTTTTATGATATGTTATTTTTATTATATCTGTACCCTCCTCTGAGCTCCTTACAAACTCAGTTGTGCAAGGTTTTGATCGTAATTATTATGATGGATTTTGCGCCTTTTCTTCTGCAGACTCAACTATATGGCATGGCTGGATGTATTATTTTCAATAATAACATCAAAATAAAAAAAATTATATTATTATAAAAAAAAAAAATTATAGTCTTACAGCACCATTATTCTGAAACTTTTTTTTTAAAGTTCTGTGAGTTACATGAAAATGTTATATTTACAATTTGATTTTGATCAATAGAATTGTAAGACTATAAGGATAAATAGAAAGACGGACAGAGAAATCGAAATTCTCTAGTAAAATTGTAAAAGAACACTGGGGCATCTCCCCGTATACACGCGCTTGTTTTCACATAGAATTTGGTAAAGTAATAATATTACATTTAAAATATTGCAACGTTTCGGCAATTGTAGTTCTAATTGTCATTTTCGAATTACAAATAAATAGACGGATCGGAAATAAATAAACAATCTTGAGATTCCAGAAAAAGGTTGAATACATTCATTATTGATGGGGGAAGGGGAAGGACACAAGTCAAAAAACAATATACAGTGAGTTGTAGTCCCCGTGGCCTAATGGATAAGACGTCTGACTTCGGATCAGAAGGTTGCAGGTTCGATTCCAATCGCGGACGTTTCATTGTAAAAATTATTTCTATTTTCCATTCCCAAAGGAAATTGCGCCGGACAGACAGACAGAGAAATAAAAGATTTTAGTAAAATATAGATTAATTTATTGGAATAACTACATATTACGAATGGCAAAACTCTTAGCCGAATCAATGAGTTTCGGTTAGCAAAGATATCAATCAATCAATGCAATTTAAAAGTGGTTTTAACCAATTTCACATTTCAGTCCCCCTACATATATAACGTACATATTATTTCTTTCCACTTTTTTGGTTTTCTTATTCTGATACATTACAAAGGTAGCACTATTTAAAAGCTGACTTATTTAGTAAAAAGAAAAAAGCATGTAAAAATGGATGAATACAAGATCAAGATTAAATTATACCTGATAAGCACATTTCTTCATAAAAATAAAGTTTATGAAACGGAATTAGTGGGAATCAGATCCTTCTGATCGTTTGATTAACAGTGAAACCAAACGAAATTAATCAATATTAAGCTAAAATGCTGCTAAAAAAAGATTTTATAACATTATTTAATAGTATTTACTCCATATTTCCTCCTAATCTCCTGTCTTCAAGTCGTTATATTATTTTTAAAATAACCACATCGTCATACAAATAAAATATATTCAATAAAATACATCTATTAAATATATTAAATATAAACAAAAAAATTTATTTTACGCTAAAATGAATAATGTCCGTGACGCCGACGCACTGGTCAAATATTAAAAATAGATAAAAGGTTAAAAAAATAACTAGTTTCGGCCCTTTAATTAAGGGGGAATTTTTCTGATAAAAATGTTACAACCAGATGTTATCAGTGCAAAACATGGCTAAATAGGGCCTTAAAAAATTTTTAAAAAAAAACAAAAACAAACTAAAGCGTAATAAACTACGAATAAGATCACCCCCACTTTTCAAATAATGGCAACCAATAATCCAACTTCGTATCAACTTATCTTAACCCTTCCGTTTCTAACCATGGAATAGTTGCAATAGTCGGAGCGTATTTCTCGTTCCCATAATGCAAGGTAACTCTTAAGGCTATATAAGCCCATCCTTTTAAATATTGGGTTATTTTATCAGAAGAAGGCCCCCTTAATTAAAGGTTCGAAACTAGTTATTTTTTAACCTTTTATCTATTTTTAATATTTGACCAGTGCGTCGGCGTCACGGATATTAAATATATTAAATAACAACAAATTTTCGGAAAGAATATCTTCTTTCATTTTTCAAGCCTATTCAAACTAAACAATTTCGGACGGTAACACATCATTAGACATGAAAATGAAAATAATTTACAACATGTAATATTATTAAAATTTAACACACTTAAATATCAAATCACTATTGACATACAAACATCCCAATGATAGCAGAAACTAAAAACTGTAATATTTGAAGAATTGAACTATTAAGTTTTTGTTATTATTGGATTGTTTATGTGTCAATATAATTTGACATTTAAAATTGTTAAATTTTAACAATATTATAAGTTCTCCATTATATTCATCTTCATATCTAATGATTTGTTACCTTCCGAAATTGTTTAGTTTTGAATAGGCTTGAAAAAGGATTACAAGAAGATATTCTTTCCGAAAATTTGCTGTTATTTAATATATTGAATAAATTTATTTATTAAATATATTTAATTTAATTTGGGCGATTTAGAATTTTTCTTACACAAGGGTTTACATTTTTGATTTCTTTAATGTTGGTAAGAATATCGTCTTCGCTATCCAACGATACAATGTGCTTAGGAAATAGATTTGTATGCTATTTCTTTTTGGGTTTGTAATACGATGTGGAATGTTTGCAATTTTAAAGAATGACGTGAGATTCATCAAGAATCAAATTAAAACAAATTGACATATATTTATTGCATTGAAATTGGAATTATAAATCTTCGTATTTATATTGTTTGGTTTATTCAATGTCTTTTTTTTTAATTACGAATTTTCTTGTAAGTTTTGTTTTTATTTTACTTTTTATTCGTTTTTTGCTCCTTTTTTTCCCTTTCACGAGTTGAGTTCTTTGGCTATTTGGGATGCCAACGTTTCTTGTCATTATCCATTGGTGCCAATCCTATAGAGGAAACTACATTTGAGTGGTAATTTCAGCGTAGAGACAAACTTGTGACGTCCGCTTGTTATCCAGCTCCGTTCTTATCAGAAGCCATAATCATAGAGAATCATCAAGGTGAGCGTGAGCGGACAAAGCCGAGTGCCGCTGTCTACCATCTCATTAGGTTCGCCGTGGCCGAGAAAATGCCGCCTTTGGGGCTCCCAATTAGCGTACAACCCAAGCCACGCTAGTGAGCAATGGTGGGAAGATTGTTATCAAAAGAATTGTGACCTTTCCTGAACCAAACCCCACCTTACTGTGAGGGTTTGCCTTTCTGCGAAAGACCGTCTCGACACTTAAAGAAATGGTAGGGACTGTCAATGCAAAATGTCAAGTACTCCATTTCAATACGTTTCTGAGAACACACTACGCCCGCGCCACTCAGCGGCGCTGATCGGAATCCAAAGGGGGAGAAAAAGAGAAATCCCATGAAGCGATTCATATTTTTCTTTCATCTTCAGTGACGTGCTTCAGTTCCCCAATGAATTTTCATTCGGCGCGTATCTTGTCAAATGAAAGGTTCTCATCCAATAATAATGCCACATTTGTAAGTTGAAAGGCCGTAGATCATCTAATACAGAGCTGCGAAGCCTTAAGGCTATTAGAGAACTTCAAGTATCTGTCCCACTTTAAGAACGGATTAACTTTCTTTTAGAGGTAAGCTGGGGAAGCAAACATACATTTCAAAATTTCATGTTTTCTCTAGCAGTAAATTGGAAATAAAATCCTTCAAATCTCATTCATTTCAAACCTAACAAGTTATCAAAGTAATATCAAATTTGAAGAGTGATAATGCATTTAGGATTGTTTTCAAGTTAAATTAAGTATTAAATCATTTCATTTTATTTATGTAAGGGTGTGTAGTTATTATTTAATTAGACACATTAAAAAAAGATACGAAATATATCAGAGACTCTAATGTAGAATTAAAGGATTAGACGTTGAATTCTATTATGTTTTTCTACACTGCAGAGCTCTTTAAACTTTGAACTGTCAGAGTTGCTGTTCATTTTTCATCTATCATTTATATAGCATAAAAAAATCAATAGCTGAATTATTATCAAACAATGGATTCCTAATGATAATAGAAAACTTTAAAAATATTCATATTATTTAAACATCGCAATTCATTTCTGATACATCTTTTATTCGTAATATTTATTATCCCGCTAAGGGATGACGAAATGGATTCCTAAGATGGTGTCTTGATGTTAAAGCCATACAGTTAATTATATTGATATATCATCGTAAAAGGATAAAAAATGAAGCTAAGCTGCAATTTAAAGAAAAACCTGTTGATCAATTACATACATAAAAAGTATAATTAAAAGTAACTAACAGACCATCAATCAATCTTATATACGTTCCAACTGCTTTCTTTTCCTTCCATCCTATTAATATTAATGCTTTTACTTTTTTTTTACTTATTTTTTCAAGTATTTAGTTCTTTTGTAAGCATCAAATGCTTGACTTTTTTCACAGAAATATTAAGTTTCTGTAAATAACATTTATGAAATAAATATTTCATTAATTATTTGAAGTAAATTTAGAGCAAAATGAACAACAATAGGAAAAACTATTATAAAAGAACAATATTCACAACAAAAATTCACTGTCTAAAGAAACTACTTACCAAACCTTTGACTTTGTGAATACCTTAAAGTTCTATCAGAAGTATCTCGATAGCTGAATTTTCTCTGCAAATGTTACACAAACAAGCATATAATTCTTTCTTTTTCTTTTAATCCCTTATGAGTTTTTATTGTGATTGATTGACTAAAAAATTGTAAGCAGAACTATAAAAATTGAAATATAGTAGATATGATAAATTTTATTCTGAAATTTAATCACTATCATTAAAAAAAATCGATAATAGAAATCGATAATCGATAAGATTTCTAAAACGTACCAACTAACATCTTATATTATAAAAGCGTTATTCTGTCTGTCATAAGACTTTATGTTTTTCCAATTTTGTGACAAAACTATGAGAGATAGATTGATCATGTACATGGATAAAATGTAGATCTTTTTAAAACAAACAAATGCTACAAAAATCTTTCGAAAAAAGTTTTTGGTTTCCAAGATGTCGCCTTTTAAAGGGTCAAATGTTAACTTTTCCATCTGTTACACTTTTCGTTTAAATTGAGAAAGAGAACATTATATTGAGAAAATGTTGGTATTTGAAAGTTCTATCGAACGATGTATCACTTATTCACGAACCCTTTAGCGTTTGCAAGATACATGAAAAAAGGGGAATTTTCGGTGGGTTCCGGAAGGCTATTATTATTATATATTATAAAAATGTATATTACAAAAAAGGTTATTCTGTCTGTCATTCTATAAGCAAAATGTTAAATTACAAATTACTAAAACGTCGGAGCAAGGAAATCTTTTGGAAAATGATTCAAGAATTTTCACAAAACACGTTATTTATCATGAAGTTTTGTAATAAAACCTAATATGTTTCGTTATCAAAACTGTTTGTGTTATCAAACACAAAATATTAACATTTTAGCCATATATAAACCAACGAAACACAAATAAAGGTAAATTTACTGAAGAATTAGAGAATCTATTCATAAAAAATGAAAATATATTAAGCAACTCTCCAACTGTACTAATTGGCGACGTAAATGTAGATCTTTTCAAAATAAATAAAAACAATGCAGTACAGAAATACCTAAAACTTATGTGCAATAATGGTTTCAAAAATTGTCTTTACGGAACAACAAGAAACAACTGTACAATTCATGAAAATACGAAAACAAATTTAGATCATATTTTCATAAATAAGCATTGTATCGAAACACCAGGAATAATATGTAAAGAACGAATCTCGGATAATAAGAATTGAAAAGGAGAAAATAACAGATCAAAATATAATCTATAAACAACTAATCAATGAGGTTAACAAAACAAAATTCATGAAAATCTACCTATATAAAAAGAAAATTCCTGACTCCCTCACTGACTGACTCATCAACGCCCACCCCAAACCCTTGGACCTAGAAAGCTGAAATTTTGCACAGAGGTTCCCTTTATGATGTCGATAAGGAATAAGGCCGGATTTTTCGAAATTCCCACGGGATAGGGAATAATCTGTCAAACTAATCATGAAGTGTGTGACGGCAACCCCAGGTGTGGTGCGCCAACCCGCAATATATCTGAGTTAAGCGGAGAAGACCACAACGGGCTGGGAAGTCGTATATTCTCGGATCTCAATATTAATTTGCTAAATAAATAAAGTTCTTTTTTAATGCTATATGCAAGGGTTCCGGAGCGAAGCGACGGTACCCGGCTAGTTTTGTTGTAATATGATAGGAATATTAAAGAGATATTTAAATCACACACTCATGACGTTACTCAACATTCTGGTGAAATCTTTAAGATATCGAAGCTGATGCTAATCATGCTATTGCTAGTTAAATATTAGTAAACAAACTATTTTATATTTTTTAGATTTAGATAAGCAGCATGAAGGAATTGCCTGAAATTCAATTTTATGCTTTGTAATTGAAAACTTCGTATTTCACTTTCTTCAGGTTTAGCGATCTGTGCAGAGCATCAGTCAATTCAATAATTCAAAGATTGAGCTTTGCCATGCTACATTCAAAAAGGCTCCCAGCAACATACACAAAAGGTCCTTATCATCTCTTCTACAATGGTACTCACAGTTCAAGCAGCTGGTGCGTTTCTGTCACCAGATATTAAGGAAAGATAGATCTAAATATACCTCTAAATGCAATGGATGCTGTTTCAGTATTCTTTATATCCCTTTAGCCTATTATGTGCAATAAAAAGGAAAATCGATTTTTTAATAGGAATAATTTAAGATATCAATACAAAGTTTTACGTGTGTATCAAACATTTAAAAAATAAAAATATCGACCAGACACATACGACTATTTAAAAACGATTTATGCAAATTAAAATACAGGAAGCAGAAACGGTTTCGCTTTGACCCGGAAAAGGCTTTGACAACTGACCTTTTGGATATACTGAAGTAAATTAAGGTGGAAATTTTAAGAATAATCTAACAAGATCACTGATGCGATGTTAAATAGGTCCAACTGAACCTAAAATGGTAAAAATTGAAAGTTATTATAAACTTACTGTTTGGTAGGACATCAGTGTACATAAAAGTATTCCGTACATTATACATCTTGAAGTTGTTACAAAAACTTGTAACTTTAAAAAACATAAATTTAAGGTACAAAGAAATGTCTAAAACAATAATTATGAAATAGAAAAATAATAAAACTTTAATATTTAAGTTTTATTATTGCAGATAATTTTTGATTTCAGAAATTTAATTCAAGTCAACATTTTTATTCAAGTAAAGAATGTCTGCTGTACTATTGCCGTGTTGCAAAATTCCAGTTCATTTTTATACATATGTTACAAAATAGTTCTCAAAACTGCTATTGCTAAAGCTGCGCCGTGGTATAATGTTGTGACGGATTTCTCCTAGCGCCGGGGCCTGTATTTTCATTTTGACTTGCATTTCTAACACCTGAAGCAATCACGAATGTATTGAAATCCTGAAAACCGAAGTGAAGTCAATCTCTACTTAACATAGTTTTTATTTATGACACATAGTTTTTATTATCATGTAGGTACGGTATTAATTGATTTGGAATATTCTTAATTAGTCCAGAAGTTGTAATGAAATAGTAATCCCCCTGTACCTTCTATAATTTCGCTAGCCTCCTAATACGAAATTTAATTTTGTGACATCCTTTCTTTGCCGCAGTTTTAATTTGCTTCAATTAGCTTCACAGAGTTATTGCAATGGATGCTAATAATTTCACATTTAACTTTTAGCTAACCATCTGCAATGAAAATTTAAGTGGATCTGATAGTGATAATTCAGAGAATACACCGGCATTTAGTTCATCTTTCCATTCATGAAACCATTCCCTTTCATAGATAAGGGTAATGAATTGTCCTACTAATTATTTTACAAGTCTTTTAAATTGGAATTCCTCGTTTGCTCCATAATCCTAACTTAAATCTAATCAAAACTTGTTTCATCTTTTTTTTTCAATTTCAATAACGCAGAATTATGATAATGAAGTTGGGAAGAAAATTCTTAAAAGTAATACAATTATTCACTGAAGTGCTTCGGAATCAATATTAAAGAGAGCTACCGTTTCGAAAATAGTACTTTCCAAAAAATCTTTAAATATTAGCCTTAGATCGGAGAGAAATTAATAAAGAATAATAACATAAACACGAAATCATCATAAAAAAGGAATGATTGAAATTTATTAATATTCTTTTTAGACTCTAGGACTTTTAGACTATATTTAAAATATATTACCGTTATTAATACCGTAAGTTGAGATATCACAACTAAGGATCTTGTCGAGGATAATCAATATAACCAATCTATGGCTATTTACGATATTCATCATTTGTTCAAAAATTTTGGAAATATTAAATTTTAAAAAAATTTGAAAAAATAAAAGATATTACAATATTAGTGTCTTCCATTGTAATACTGAAACTATATACTAGCAATTAAGTTATTTCGTTAATAAAATGCATTAATGATCTAAATAACAACCTTCCCTTTCTTCCATTACCTCTTCAGCATTAAATTCTTATACATTAAAATATTAGAACTTTGATTTCTCGAACATCCAAGAATCTGTTTACTCCTTGCAAACTGTTCGAATAACCTTATTACGCCCAGCCACGAGCATATCTTATTATAAGCTGTTGTGTTATTACGTAATAGACTTTTCAGCTTCTAATCTCGCAACTGATCAATAAAATAATGTTTCAGTAACAGCCTCTTAAGAACACTAAAATCAATTATGATAAAATGAATCAATACTAATACAACGAAATTTAAATTTAACATTCAATTAGGAATCCCCCAAACATTAATTGGATGCCTGAATACCTGAAGAACATACAAATTAATAACGTATTTTTACAAATTGTTTTCCATTTTTATCTACCCCTATAGATTACAGAAAATTACAAAATATATATTATTTGTATATTTTGTGATTTCCTATAATGGGTAGGGATAGATAAAAATGGAAAAACAATTTGTACAAATATGTTGTTAATACTGTATGCAGCTGTTCCATCGTAAACATTCTGAACAGCAGCAATTCTATCTGAAATATGTGCATCATTCTCGCTATTAAAATAAGAGTATTTTGCATCATTCCTCTTGTAAAATCTCTTCCAAGTTTGCTAGTGAAGATTAAAAACAAACACAGATACTGCAAAGAAGTTCTTATATAGGTTCAATATTATTAAGTTACGGTGATTAAGAACTCTAAAGATATTTGCAATTTCTTTCATCCTAGCACTCTAGGATGAAACAAAGAAGCGTACGATGGGTTTTGCATTGTGGATGTTAGCCAATACGTCTGGAATCATGGACAGAATCAGGAAATGGTTATTGTCTACACCATTGCAAGTACATAGTCAGAAAGTTCAGATGTTTTTAGCTGTTACACAAGTCTTCAGAATGACAAAAGTTTCTAAAGTGTGCCACGATATAGAGGAAAAGGTGTAAATATGGGCACCATTTCGTATTTTTGACTTAAAGTTACTTTCTTTTGGAAAAATTCAAGATTTTTGATCTTCATTAACAACTATAACAAGTTTACTAAATGAGAGGAGGCAAAACAATGATTAATATCAATTATTTTAATTCGAAAACGAAGATTTACAAAAAGCTTCAAAAAAAGCATCTGAAAAAATGGGGTGCAAATATGGGCCCCCTCCAAAAAACTCACAAAAAAATGGTTTAAAATATTTTAAAACAGGATAAAACAATACAAAACGATACAAAGAGCAAGTTATATATTTGAGAATTTTAAATGAACATCAAATCAAATCATATCAAATCAAAAATTATTTACGTCCCCGAGTACTGGTTCTCTTCTTAATGTTGGGGACAGGAGTAATATCGAACGGAGAAACTGCATTTTGAAGTTCCCGGGGAACATTGCGGTATTTCAGCAGCCTCATCAATTGGCATGGCTAGATCCTTATGTGATTGTATATCAGGCTAACTCGAAGGAGAGGCTTTAAATGGGGCACATATTTACACCAAGAAATGGTGCCCATATTTACACCAACCCCACCTAAGCAAGATTGCCACTATCACATTTAACCTAAAAGCGTGAGTGACTAGAGGCGGACTTCTAAAAGTAGCTTAGGATTTCCGCTTTCCAGATATCACTGTGAAATTATTTTTAACTAACCACAAGGACATGAAAAGAAAACGATTTCACATACCTGTCAAATATTTGCAGTCCAGAAAAAACACCAATTCGCACAATAACTGATGCTGCTTCCACACTATTTGAAACAAAGTTACCAAAAGCTCTCTGCTATCTTACAACAACAAGTGGCGCCGTTTAAAGTCTCGTAATAAAACTGCAGCACCTCCCACAACCCTTTGGGGAAGGGTGCCCATATTTACACCTATGCCCGTTTTTGCACCTTTTCCTCTAGTGGTCACAGACAGCATTGTATGCTTCTGTCATACATAAACATATGTAAAAGATGAAAAATAAGATGTTGGCTATTTATATAGAGAAAAATTTTAAAAACGTTCCTCATTTCATAGGATTCGCTTTTGAGTGGATCTTTTGTCTTAGAAATTTACAGAAGGAAGTTCGAGTCTTATTCTACAGAAAAGCAAAATTAAGCAAAAAAGGAAAAAAAATAATTAATTTTAGTTTGAAACACAATGACTACAACTGCTTATCATTTTTCGAGTTGAAATATCTCTCTGTAAACTACTTTCATCGACATAATATCAATAATAATGATATATTATAAGCAATGATCGCAACATGTCATGGAGGTCCTGGGGTTCACAAGAGAGGTTTAGACTTCCAGCGATTCTCGACCAACGGGACTGATTGAGGTCGGATGGTCAGCCCGACGCTCTTCTTCGTTATATGCCAAGTAAAAAACCCGGACCCATTAAACAGAGAGCAGGGTCAACCCTAGCTTCTGTCTGGAGGAGAAATAATTTAAAAAAAAAATACGATCACTAGCGGGAATTGAACCCGGGCTTTTCCAGTCCGCAGTCCAGCTCCTAAATCACTGGAATGCCAGACTCGAAGTAATGAGGTGTACTAATAATATTATAGGAATGAGAAATTGTAGTAATTATCAATTTCTAGCAATAACTGAATATTCAAGCACTATTTATAAATACATAAGTATTATCGATATATATTCTTAATTGCTTATTATGTTCGTAAATCAAAGTCTACTCCGACATTTAGCGATTGTTAAGATTTTAAAATCATAAATTTTTGCCAATTATATGGCGTAAATCCCCGGTAACCCCATCCTCTCATACAGATTTCAGCTATAAGCTACAGGGTGTTACTATACAAATATGTATGCAATGAGATGGTTAAGTAGCACTGTTTGGCCTAACAGTTCCTTGTCAGTTATTCCTTTTGGCATACAAATATTAGCTTGAAGATGTTCTATATCTTTATAAACTATGCAGCATTGCTGGAGAGCTGGAAGCAAAGTACATTTCTCTGAGGCATTTGTTTATGCATTTCACTTTTTGATCTAATACTTAAAGAATTGATCTGTGCTCTCGTCTTGAAACGAATTTCTCCCATTTAAATTTCAATGCTGAACTTTAATTTTAAACGCTTTTAAAAGTTTAAAAACAAAAGAGGAACTTCTCGTTAGGATCAGAAGGAAAAATTAATATCTTCAAATAATTAAAATTGTTTTACCGATTTAATTTCCTGAATATATTATTGTTATTATATTATATATTTAATTTCAGGAATATAATGTATATATTCCTGAATATATTATTGTCCTGAATATATTATTACAATTGAAATTGGCATTCTTTATTAATAAACAAATGATATTCGCCATTTACTTTCCTAATTTAAAAAAAAAAATACAAGCTTCTTTTAAGCTAGTTTTATCTCAGATAAAATTAATTTTCAATTTAAATAATGATTCATTAATCATTCAACAACATACCATAATTATTCCTTCTTATTAACTTAAAGCAATGAACTGTACAGCAGGAAAGGCTTAGAATAAAATTTATAATGCAACATTTTTTTTTATAATGTAAATTCTGTAATAAATAATATTTTTTTTTCTGGTCATCAATCAAATTTTCTAACCAACCAACCGTGTTATTCAATTAAGGTTAGACATTGATTTCAATTAGGTTAAAGGTTGGACTCCAATTTCGACAACTGCCAAATAATGTTGCTGTTGTGAGTCATGTCAGTGTGGGCGTAATGCTCCAGCGAAGTCGAGCTTCACGTTTTATTTGTTCTCCGTTTGTGCTTATGCTCTTCGCTTTCTTTCTTTAGACATAAGATCTCCCAAGTCCTTGAAATGGACCTGCTGTGTGGCCTGCAGTCATTCGAGAAGGAACGTGAGTTGGTGATTCGGATGTCTTACAAGTAATGAAAGGCAAATATAAAAGGACAGCTACCGTCCGACCAATTTGCATTATTGCTTTGTTCGAGCAAATTACTTCCATGGCAATAGTTGTATTGCGTTGCATCTTCTTTGAGAAAGATTTCTCAAGGAATCTTTAATATGAACAATTTCACTTTTCATTTATTTTTTTTAAAATTTAAAATACTAGTTGTTTTCTCTCGAATTTTTGATTGAGTTTTAAGTTGGAAACAATATCTTATCAAATTTAATTAAATATTAAATTTTTATGATTTTTAAATTTAGCATTCAGGAAAACTTTAATAATGGTATGTAAAAAAATTTCGAACCTTCGAGTTCCTCATCTTCTATCATTATTGTCACAGTTCCTTGGTACTTTAGGTTCTTGGCAGATTAGAATGAAAATATCGAATGACATTAAATTAACATCATAGATGGTATGACCATATTCTTTAGATCAATTAATGTGCTATCGAAAAAGAAAATCTATCTAGCACATCTACTCTGGAATACAAAATGTTATTTTCCTTGTTGCAATACAATGCGTTGTAGTGTGACTACATGCTATATTGTTATCAATTGTTGGATTGTAGGAGTGCCAAATAAAGTAGTTAAATCAAGACTAACTTTTAATGAAATATTTTTTTTCCAAATAGTGCATGGGCTTTCCAAATAAAAATAATTGTAATATTAACAAATACAATACTTATAATATTAACACAATTCTTTAAGATTGGCTTTTACAACGTAGTTGTATTATTGATAATTTTGTCCCGAATAGGCCTACTAGTCTCAATGTTTGCAACATTCGATCTCGATGAAGGCTCGGGATTTTTACATGTTTTTTTTCCTCCAGGCGGGTCCTATTGTTTTATCCATTCTTCCCCAAAAGTGGACAATATAAGTCTTTCCTGGAGATTAAGGGCGGGTGAAAGTCGGACTCACAACCCAAACTGAATTTAAGTCTTATGATTTGGAAACTTACTCTTGAGACCTCTTGAACCAAACTTAGCCTTACGAATCAAAATATTCGAAATACCTCCAACGCCAAATTTATAAAAAAACAAAAACAAACACATAATATAAATAAACGAATTTTAGAAATATTTTCTTCTTTCCTTTGTCAAGTTTTAAAATAACATAGGTAATTTACAGATGTTAATTTCATACCACATCACACATCCTGGACATTGTTACATAATATACCCATCGAAATAATACTATTTTCATATTGAAACTAACCTTAACTTTCCATTGTAACATAATGACAACAATTTTATTCATTCTTTAAAAAAACAGTTCTTCAAATTTTACAATTTTGTGTTTCTTATTTATACTAGATAATATTATAGAGTAGCCTTACAAAGTTTTCAGCTTTAATTTCTTGCAACAAGAATTATGGTGGAATATGGAAACACAAAATAACAACTACAATTAATTGTATAGATATATTTTCTCACAGATTTAGGATTACAATTTCTTGTATACATTGTATATGTGCAGATCACTTAGAAAGCAAGCCTATTTTAATTGGTTTATGGTTTACTGGTTACTATTCTGGTTTAGTATGATAAATTATCTGCGGCAAGCTCAGTAAATACAGATAAATTATTGGTCAACATTGAACTACAGTCTTAAAATTTTGCTTTCCTAACTTTTCGCAGCAGCCTCAGTTAAAGAAAATTCAATAAAAAAATTACCGAAAACAATTATAAAAGTTAAACAAAAATAATCATATCAATTTATTTTAATATAAATCAATACATTTTTCAAATTAAATTTTTTGAATTTGCTTTTACAGCTTTTTAGATTTGATTTTTATTTTTTTTGCCATGATAACAGAAGTAGGCAATTTGTATTTATGGACAATTACCGATAGAGGGACCATTGTAGAGAAAATATATTCTTTTCTTATTCACAGAAAATCAAAATTTATCTTGACGTTCAGTGTCCATAAGGAACATAAGTTTAAGGCTATCCAGTTTAAAGTGATCGTTATTTAACTGCTGCAACCAGCTTCCTTTCCAATTGCTCCTAAAACAGCAATTTATTGCTTGACACTTAGCCGATTTTCTTTGACGTTCAAAGTTTGGTGATTTTTATTGTTGTTGCCGAGATCAATCCATTTTCCAGACAGAACAACAGTATCTACTGTTAAGCCTCCCCAGGCAGTATTTGTCCTTCATTGCAGTTACCAATTATTTGTTAAGGGCCTTTCTTGGGTTTTCCATTTCAGTAGGATATCAAATTGATAAACAGTGGTTAATAATCATTAATCTTTAACAATGAACAGAATTTTCTTTGAATTTGGATTGGGTTCTTGATGGCGCAAAATTCTTTGAATTCATATCTCTTTTCTAAGAATTATATAGTACTACAGAAGTCGTTTTCTAATTTAAAATAAATTATATTGGAAGTCTTAGAAGTAAAAGCTTGGCTCGTTTATTTTTGTTTGATTTAATTATAAATGTACAAGAATTTCTAAAATGAAAAATTAATGCTGTTTCAACATTTAAAAAGAAAACACTGAAAATTTAATAAAAGTAAGTAAATAAATAAATAAATAAATTGGAGATATCATGAATCGTTTCTGATTAATTACTTATTAAAAAAATCTAGAAATAAAATAAAATCTATTGTAATGATTTTTTATTAACTGTATATTCTCATTTATCTATTTATAATAGCCCTATTTATCCATTGTGTATTCTAAGTTATTTTACTGTTTATAATTGTAATACTCCTTAATCAGCATTTATTTAACATTGATTGAGTATTCTGATTTTTACTGTTTGCTATGTAATTCCATTAATTTTGAAATTTTCAATTGACCGTGCTTCTTATCCCTGATTCGTTCTTATTTAAAAAGACAGCTAAAAAATTCAGTTAAATCCATGTATAATTTAAATCCCTCAATCAATGTTTAAAGCTCGGCAACCAATAACAGCCCTGTAAATTGAGTCTAATTTGACCGAACCAGTGGTCACAAATATTTAAGAATCCTACATATTAATAACAGTGTTTAAACACTTATTGACGTTTAAATGTTGATTATGAATTTATTATTTGTGCAACATTATTTCGTTAAGTAGTTAAATAATTAAGTAACATTAATCTATAGTTGGTATGTAATTATCTCTTTTGCTCATTATAATTTATAATTAATTCTATTAGAATATTTCGAAACTTTTTTTGTGTTAAGAAATTCAGACTTGAATTACTTTGTCTCTCGTTGCTGATTGAATTATTGAGTTAAAATGTAGTCTTTTAACTTATATAATAAAATGAAACTGCACAATAAAAAACAATTTTGGAGCCAAATAATAAAAAGCTGTGATTCAGTAACATAATTGTGCTGAACACAACAACCTAATTGTTTTGAGAACAAAAAGGGTCGTTATTTCATTGAACATTTTACATTTACATTCAAAAATACTTCCTACTTTGGAGTCACAAATGAAACAAATGAAAATTCGAATGAGTCTTTTACCACATATATAACATTGCTAAATAGTATTCTTTATCACAAACAAACAGTTCAATTCCAAGACTAAAGGAGGTTCAGAGTAGAAGTTTAATGTGAGCTAAGATACTAGCTATAATAAGCTAAACTAATAGTATTGTGTTGGTCAAAAAGTTCGTTAGGTTTTTTATGTAAGTTGGCTCTGTTAGACCTAAGATGTCTTTAACATCATTCGATAACATTTTGTTCAATTGTATTGTGACAGCGTCGTATCAGTGTGCATTGAAATCAAAAAATGATCAAAATTGATGAATTTTGTGTGGCCAATTTAATATTGAAGATGGAAGACAATAAACATGACCGCTTTTTTATGACAGCTAAAAACGTTTACAGTTTGGCTGAGAAATTCTGATTCATCCGCCGCATTAACCAGACATTGCACCTTAGGATTTCCATTTATTAATAGAATAGAATACAAAATTCTCTTAATGGAAAAAAAATCAATTCCCTGGAAGACACTATTGACACTTGGAACAATTTTTGCTCAAAAAGAAAAAAAGTTTTGGAAAGATGGCAACGTTGAAGTTGTTGTTCAATAAAATTATTGGTGACAATGAAAAATGTGTCATTTATTTTTACTTAAAACCGAACGAACATTTTGGCCAACGTAATACTTTAGCTCTTAAAAATATAAATTTCTGTATTAATTATGTTTTCAAGTCCTATGGCTCTTGGTATTTAGAATTGTGTCAATAACTGTGAAAAAAATTCTGTTTGTTATATAAAGAAATTTGTTTTTATAATTTGTTAACTTTTGAATCGTCAACTTAATGTTAAGTAATACCGAATGCACAACAATATAAAATTCGAAAGCACGACAACGAGAAAGTCCATTCTAATGTTATTCTTAACTTCTACGAAACGGATTTCACAGACTTTCGAGCACAAGACAACAAACACGCAATTACTGTTCAGTAGTTAAGCAATTATCTTCATTAGTTTGCTTCATTTGAGAATCTTAGAGAGTTTCCGCCAAGATTGATAACATTGTTCTAATCTATTTTCAGTTCATTGAAAAGTTGAATGTTCCCAAAATGATATAATGAAAATGGTTAAGCTTTTAGTAAATACTAGTTGACCCGTGCGAATAATTCGCAACAAAAAAACCAACTTTGAGAAATAATAAATAAATCCAACAGCTATCGTGCGTGTTAGTTAAACACATTGTCAATAGATGGTTTATTTTCATTAAACTACAAATCTTTGTTTGTTTTTTATCTGTTCTTATTAAATAAACGATGAAATATAATTTTAAAGTGCATTTTTATTCAAAAAAGGGTATATTTGAAGTTTACGGCGCTATAGAATTATTTGAAATGTTGTTTCACTTTCGAAAGATCAAGTCGCTTCTGTTAAAGCGTGTCTACATTTTTATAAAAAGGTTTTTAAAATAAAGTTTTTAAACGAAAGCATTAATTTCAAACAATTTGTTTATTTTTCGTCATTAGCGGAGACCGTAATCTTCAAAATGATGTCTCAATCATTGAGTTTGATGAAGTATTAAGGAAGTTATGGCGTTACGACACAGAAACATCTTTGAGAAATAATATATAAGGATATTTAATAATTGAATTATTTTCAATAAGGTGTCGATTTATGTATTAGTTATGATTGATGTAAATTTTTAAAACGGTAAAACTATTTTTAGATTAGCATTAGGAAAAAACAAAGTATTTTCGTTTTTTGGAAAGAAATTTAGAAAATTTAGAAAGTCATTAAGATAAAAGAAAAAAAAATACATAATCTGGTTCACATGATTTGATCTTTTTAACTGTTATGTAAGGTGAAAGAAAACCAAATACATGGAGAAAGAAAGAAATTATATAATACGACAGAGAACATATACAACTTATAAATTTCATATATTTCCATTTAACGTAAATTATTCAGCTCAATAATCACCATATTTTGATGTTCTCTTTATACTAAAATCGATGTCATTAGGACTAGTTTACAACCTTAGTTTCTTTATTTTTCTGGGTTTTTTTTTTTTTGGCAGCAGCAATAGATAGAAACTACTCAATTACTTCATTACCTTTAGGCTTTGATTACTATTCGAAATTCATGTGGAAATTCAGTTATTCTATCGACATGATTTTTCTAAAGTCCATTTATATTCTAAGATCTTCATTTAAAACATGTGATTAGGATAACAAAGTAGCACACTTTTGAAATTTTGTATTTATCATAATGTTTGGTATGATCCTAGAAAATAATTACACTATCACTGAACTTTTGAGGTTCCTTGTGATGATTCTATAAAATAGCCTCTAATTTCTGAGCCTTGTGATGATTCTATAAAATAGCCTCTAATTTCTGAGCCTTGTGATAATTTTCAAGCACGTAACAAACAAAACCCAACCAGGTTTTTTTATTATTATTTGTATATTTTAGAGAAGTTCCTGCAATGATGACTTAAGCTATGTTCTTTGGTTAGTGGAAAGGAAATTCAAAAGTTCACTATGTAGTAGCTGAAAAACATGAATAACATTTTTGTAAAATCTTTGAATTGACTAAGTGGTATTTATACGATTACCTAATTTGCTGAAAGTTCATTATGAGATAAATATATTTCCCTCTGTTTTGTCATCTTTATCTTCATTGCTGAAATAAAATTGAAAATAGCACCATGAGATGAAAACGAGGAATAAAAATAATGCAAAAGTTTACTTTTATTTTCCTAGAAAGTTACCTTTATTAGCATTTATCTCTAGTAAAGGCCTACACTTTTCTGTGATAATGATGGAAGTGAGTCAGTGGCAGCTCTAGGTTTTTTGACACCCTAGGCGAAAAAAAATTCTCCGTCCCCACACTCTTACGGTTGATTACCCCTCAACCGTACAAAAGTGAGGCCTAGTCGCCCCTAACATTTTCACATACCATCCTATTATTTGTCACAATTTAGATTTGTTTAAATGAGTTTAAAAAATTAAAACAAAAGATGTTAGATGTAAGTGCTATGAGTGACAAGGTTCACATAATTAATTGTTGGATTGGAAGCTATGATAATTCGTTAGTGTGTCTCCGCCCTTCATTATCTGTACTTTGTTTATTATGATTAGTTCATTACCAGAGTAACTGTAACTTGTAACTACAAGCTTTATAATTAGTGTACTAACCTGTCAACAAATAAAACTTCCTCTTTCACTTCAAAACACTGCATAAACGTCAAACAGTATATGAAACACGACACGTTATGTGTCACAATACAGTTCACTTCACTATAGTATGCAACGGTCTCCAGTTCACTAATCACTACAATACACAAAAACAACCTAAATCTGTGCTAGCGCTTGAAGTTGACTTGCTCTGAAGAAGACGTCGCATCAGTATGATCAGTCGGGGGCGGGTTGGAATAACAGGGTTGCAAAACTGAATATTTGTTGTTCCAACTCTCTATTTGGGCGCTGACGCACATACATTTTGGTTTATGCTAAAAATAAACAAAAAAAAACAAACTCCCCAGTCATCTGGCTCTAAAATTTTCCGCCCTAGGCAGTGGCCTAGGTTAACTAAATGGACGAGCCGGCCCTGAAGTGAGTTATTAAGGACCTGAAATGTAAAATGTCTCCGTGTATTTGGTTCAATGTTCCAATTTCATAGCGATTATCACATTGGACAATGTGAATCCTAGGAGTTTATGGCATCAATTTTATATTACTAATTTACTTTGTTTTTCATTTGAATTTGCAAGCCAAAAATATAAGGATAAACATAAACAATAGCTCGAGGTTAGAAATATATAATCAAGAAAACAACTTCCACCATCTCTTCTTATCCATTCACAATTCTAACATTCCAGTGGATCAGAAATCGAAATCTCCTATATTCATTCCGATCTTCCAAGCATGCATTTGATACCAACAGTAATCCTGCTGATGCACATGTGCTCACTCCATCTTCACTATCATCCCTCTTTTTGTCTTTTTCTTGTTACCATGTGATACTTTGGAATCCATTAATCTTTCATTCTGTGTAAATATCGAGACCATTTTAAAAAGTGAGCTTATTAAGTTTTTTATTTTTTTTTATTTTTCATTTACATTTCTTCTCCTTTATCAGTATTTCAGTCTGTATCTGTCATTTATTGTCACTACAGCCTTCAAAGCCTTCATTTCCATTTCTCTTTATATATTTTCGTCTTTGTTCGTCATTTTCCATGTTTCTGACATGTTATGAGACTATTTCCACTTAATTAATCTGAAAACCAACATACTGATGCCAACTGAATGCAAAATTCTCAAAACTTTAATTCACTCGTATGGAAAGCAATCTTTAGATTGTAAAGTTAACTTCAGTGTAGAAAAATTAACAAGTCGAATATTTTTATGGTATCAAGAAAGCAAAAATGTATTTACACAGATTATTGGCTTGCATTTGGATGTTCTCAATGGTTGAAAATTTAAGAACATCTCAGAAAGAGCATCTCTAATGTTTTGTTATTAGTGCACTGCTTTCTTTATACCAGTTTTTACAACAAAGCAATTAAAAAGCTCTTACGGGAGAAGACCTTCAAAGAAATTAAATGGACAATGTTAAGAAAATGCTATTTTTCGTAATTAATTTGACGCTTTGATGTTGACAGAAAGTAACGGAAGCGAATAAAGCATTTAGAAGAACAAACATCATATGTTTTTCACTACAACTCAATGTAATTAGGGAATCGAAATTCAACTAAGCATAATTCTGCAAAGTTGTAGATGAAAAAAACAAACAAACGACAAGCTCCATGGGAATCACGCTCCATAAGATTTCAGTATTTTTCATAACATATTAATACTTCTTTTAGATTCGGTAAAAAAAAAAAAACCGAAAAGGTGAAAGGAAAGAAAGCCAAAAAGGCTGATAGATGATGCAGCACCAGAAATCAGATGTCTGTGCCTCGGCAGCATGAGATGCAGTTTGTAATGCCGTCCTTGATCGTATCGATTGAGATGACGGAAGGGGTTAGAGAAGAATCGATTGAAAGAGCGAGACACCCTTCGTGTTGGTCCTTGACGTCATTCATACTAGCGAATTCTTAGACCACCGACTCGGTTTCTTGAAAGCTACGGACCTTTCTGCTCTTCAGTTTTCCCATTAAGTCGATTCTTCTTTTATTTCTCCCTCTTTTTTTTCTTCTTCGGGGTTTTTCCTTTCTTCTTTTAATCTTTTATCTCATCTCAGGACTACTTTCGAAGTAGCTCCCTCGGTAGAAAATGTTAGTGTAAAGAAGAAAGGATAATTGTCTGCTTTTACAATCTTACTTTCATTAATATTTTATATACCATATTTCATTTTTTCAGTCTGAAATGATGAAGACTGAGTTGAATGAAAAGTCAGCAAATCAAAGTCTACTTACAAGATTTCGTTTAGAAAAACTAGAATAAGATCTTTCTTTTCATATCCTGAAAGAACTCTTAATTATTTATCTTGCAATAGGAGTGATAAATAGCATTTCGCCAATATACCAAGGAAAAGTATTGAATACAAAAACAAAAGTATCGATACACTCAATCCTATCTCACCATTTAAAAATTAACTTATTTATTAGAAAAATAATCTTTTCAAAAAATTATTGTTTCAAGGAATTAGTGTAGATATGTATTACGTTTGGAAAAGCAGTAATCCACAGAAACATCTTGGACCACTGCCAAATGGAATAGTTATAGAAGTATTTCGGAACCCAAATTGATTTATTAAGTTACTTTATGAAGTTATGAGTAACTTCAGTTTAATTGCAATATAGCAAAAACCATGAAATTTCAGTACACTGTAATTGCTAGAAGTATAACATAGTTATTTTTGTTTTTGATCAAAGAAAGCCTCAGACTAGCCCTAGACAAGAAGATGAGTTTATAGTTAGCGAATTTTATTTCCAATCTATTACATAACAATAAATTTCATAAGCCATAAACAAATTCGTTTTTGAATATTTTTTTTCCGAAAAGAGTGAACAACTAACAATTAAAAGTACAGTACTAATAAGAGATAATTTTGTAATTTCGAAAATTAACATACGAATATATAATACAGGCATATATACTCTTTATATTTCCCATATTTCCTTAGTAGATCCTTTCTTCTACAGCCTCTACCATTATTTTCAACATCACTCCAAAAATATTTAAATATTTTCAACATCACTCCAAAATTAAAATTTAAACTACATTTAATATCAAAAAAGCAAATTTTCGAAAAGAAAACGTCTTCTCTTTTTCAAGCCTTAAATAACAATAAGTTGTAAAGCTATGGAAGACATATATTCCATATCTTTACAACTTGTTGTTATTTAAGGCTTGAAAAAGAGAAGACGTTTTCTTCTTGAAAATTTGCTTTTTTGATATTAAATATAGTTTACATTTTAATTTTGGAGTGATGTTGAAAAAGTACACTCTTTGCCAAAACAAAAACGGAGGCACCATGAAGGAAGCACCCAATTTGAATGAAACTTTGTGGGTGTCATGTGGATGAAGAGAATTGGAAGTAATTCAAATTTCACAGTGAATAAGCAAATTTTTATTGAACAATAGTAGGATCATTGCTACATCATCAGTACTGTTCTGAGCCACTTCTGGGTGCTACACATGCTGATATAAGGCGTTGCATGAAGTGAATCAAACTCCTATTGTTCTCTTGTGGCAGATCACGCCAAGCTTGCTGAAACTCCTGTTCCAAATGACGAATGTACGATGATGGATGTACTTCACGTCTAGCATTTCTCAGATATGCTCGGTGAGGGGCAAGTCTGGGGGCCTTGCAGTCACAGGTCCTTAAAGTATTGCAGGCCTAATAACATTATTAAAGAATTTACCGTAAACCGGGGTGACTTTGTGACAGAATTTGAGGTTTCCAAAATGTAACATTAATATTTTTCGTTACCTCCACTTTATAGCCGGTGATT
>JAFIDM010005346.1:32612203-32626167 GCA_023159025.1 Thereuonema tuberculata | reverse complement strand
TTTGTAACTCTGTAACTCTGAAATAAAATCATTCAATTTGTCTGAAATTTTAATCATTTTCTATTCTGTACGTAATCTTCCTCTCCACCAATTTTTGTCTCCATCGGACAACTCCTTCTAGGCGTGTCGTTTTTTTTGTTAATGAGTGTATTATCACCACATCATCTGAAAAAATCATGCACTTATGTATTCCTGATGTCAACTCATCCAATACCAAAGCAAAGAGATATCTGTACTAAGTTTAGATCCCTGGTGTAAGCCGACCAATATAAATAGGCAATATCTTTCTCTTAAATCAAATTTGTCTCCAAAAAAATAGATATGGTGAAACTGATTCCAAGCATGCAAAATGCTTATTTAGCTTTTTATCAGAATTGTTTAAATTTTGTTGATGAAAGTAATCAATGAAAAAGTAACTATTTAATTAATATTAGTCGAAATGATAACATGTTTTTTATAATTTTCAGCAAGGCGAAAGATAAGCTTCCAGTTTTTTAATTTGAATCTTAATTTTACAATTATTTTATTATATATTTTCTCGTTCTTTCAAGGATTGAGCTTTTGAACAATTTCAGCATCAAAGTTGTATGCAGCATGTTGATTCTTGGTCCTTTTAGCTTCTATTTCTTTTCGCATTCTTTCAAATTTCATCTAATGTAAGTGTTGTCTCCATTTTAATTGATGTTCTTTTATTTATTTTTTTCATTTCGGTCTGTAATTTTTAATTGTTTCTTATATCTTCCTTTTTTATTTTATCTTGTCTTGTTACGTCTTTTGCAGACCTCAGAAATTTAATTTCTTCTGCCTGTATTCTGCTTCTGTCCTTTGATTTTCATCATCTAGCATTGTAAATTTCATAGTATTAAGTTTATATTTTTGCAAATTGTGATTTATTTAGGTCTTTTATGTTTCACTGTATTTGCTGAAGACCTCCCAAACTAGATTTCTTGATTTTAAGTCTTAGTTTCGCAAGTACTAAAAATTCTGCACACTTGCCAAAACTTAGTAAATTATTCTAGACATATTGTATTCCGGATTTGTCTACAAGGTTTCCTGCAAAGCACTATCGATAACTAGTGCTAGTGTATATTAATAATTGGGAATATTTATCTGCGATTTTAAGAAAATTAATTCTAGCGTAACAAGTAATGAAGCGAAGTTCGAAAAACTATTCTATCAATTGTATAATTTATTCATCGTCAATGGAACTGTAATTAAAGATATAAAACTAGAAGGTCTTATAATTTCATGTCTTCTAGATAAATGTTTCCTTTTTCATGATAGTCAAGCATATTTATGAAAATAAGCCAAACTTTCTAAGACTGCATTTTATCTTTGTTGTTGTTGAATAATACAAAGAAAATAGTGAATTTGATGTCCGTCTTCAGTATTCTACTGAAATTAATACAAATAAAACTCTGTTTTTCATAAGAGATATTGCTGACTATAACTGATATTCATATTGATGACTACGTCTCAATATTCAGCTGCTATGAATTCACCTTATGAATCTTCTAAGCGTTCAATGCCAATTCGCACTCCACTCAAGAGACAGAAGAGACCAACAGATATACAAATTTTCACAAAAATAGGCTGCAACATGTCTATTTTTCGTTTCCAGTTACATCGAAGAAACAGAATGAGTATTGTTCGTAATTGAAATCATAAGAATTAATATTTTTCTTGGACTATGCGGAACTAATTTCTGACTAACTAAGACATAAATTATGTCTTGTCAGTAATCAAACATCCCAACTTACTTGACTAATAAAATAAATAATACTATTAATTAAAAAAGTATTATAAAACAAATCACTCTCATAGAAAAGAATATTCTTGGAACTTGACAATTTATTAGGAAAAAAAATCTCAAAATTTACTATTTTGGGGGGAAATGCTCTTTTACATTATTATATGCTTTTATCATTGATTTTTTTACCTGAAAATCTTATTGGTACCTTAAAATTTATTCATAGTATTCACAAAAATAAGTAAGAGCTGGTTCACATATAAGCCATCATTTTGTATAAACTAGCATCAACTGCTTTTTGTGGAACGGAATGTCATAGAAAAGGGAACGTAATTTGATAGAACAGGGCGGAAATATTAGATGATAACGCAATTGACAATCTCTACGTCAAATGAAATCTGCATTTGAATTACAAATTAAAAAATATAAATGAATTATCTGATAGAAAAATAATAATATCGTATTCTGATTATTATACTAAATGCAAGCAGCGCTTATGAATAATTTAGAATTCCGTAATTTAATCGGTCTTCAAAGATATAAGCAATGGTGTGTTTTGGAATCTAGCAAGAAATACGAACTCTATATAAAGGAAATTCTTATTTGTTTTGAAACAAATACATAGGAATTGCTACGTATTTCTTAGTAAAAAATAAACGAAGTTAGTTGTCAAGATAATAAATTGTAAGTTTCAAAAGCCAAACAAAATATTTGAAGATTTATACATTAAATTGAATTTTAACAAAATCCTCAGATGATAGGATATTCCTTTATCTCTAAAAATAAATTTCTCGAAGATATTTTTATATAGTATGAATGCTTCTAAGACTTAAAAAAATTGTTTCCTTGAAACCTCGAAATTTTAAAAACAAAATAACAGATTGTTGGCTGTTTTGAAATAAATTGAGGTAGTATATGAAAACGGTTCAAAACATAGGATTAAAATAAGTCAAGAGCAAGAAGATATCGATAAATTATTACACAGGATAAAGTCTTATTATATAAATACGGTGCTATAATTAAAGAGAAAAGTCTTGTGTGTTCAAATTCCCTAACTGGTTTTTTGTTTGTTATATATAGTAGTTAATTTTATTTTTTGTCAATTTATTAAATCATCTATTCTGTTTGTGCACCTCTCTTCCTTTTTCCTTTTAAGTTTAAGAAATTTTAGCTTGACATATTTTCAAACTAATCATTCTTTTACCATTGTTTATTTCAACGTTTAATATACCACTGCTTTTATTTGTGGTATTTATCTAATTCATGATTTTATTCAATGACCCAATATCTACTTTTCTACTTTGGCTAGAGAAAACGCATAAAGCACAATAAGATTCATAATTCTGACCAATTCAGGTTTCCAGTATTAAAAATGAAAAATAGATTCGAACTGTTTTTCATAATATCACATATATTTGTTGTCTGATTCGGTATCGAGTGAAGGGAGGGCATTTTCTTATAAAATTATTCTCCCGATATGTGACAGGGTTCGCTTCACTCGATGTCAACTAGATGCTTGAGATTTGTAATGTCAAGAAAGAAGATAATGGTTGTACTTCCTACGCTGCTTATCAAGAAAAATGAAAATAATCTTTGTGCACATTTTTAGACGAATACTTCCATTATACCAATGAAATCAAGATTACAGATATAGATACTCAGATATAGTGAAAATTTCAGCAGATTAACAGCATTCTTTGCAATTACTTTACGCTCATCAAATACCACAGGTTTAATATCTTTTCCTTTTTGAAAATTCTATTTGAATTTATAATATTCCTTAAAAAGCAGCTATTGGAACAGTTCTGCTGTAGACTGTATTAAAATGTATATTAAACAGAATATAAAAAAACAAACAAAAAAATATCTGTATTGTATGAAATCTGATTAATTTTTAAAATCGTCAAGTTAAAAGTGAAATAGTTTTTTTACTAAATTTAATTAGAAATGATGGTTCTTCAGCACTTGCAATTGTAATTTAAAATGATTCTAAAAGCAATATATTCCATTTACTCATAATGAATTTTCTCTGACCACTTGTTTTCCCTATCGTCACGTTATTTCTTTCATCAGAATAAGAGCCCACAGAGTCGTAAAACCACACATTCTGTCCTGCCTCCAGAAGCGTCATTTCGCCTCGAAAGACATGGGAATGTGTTTGAGCTTGGGTTTGAGTACGCTCAGAGAGAAAGAAGGAAGAAATATGATTGATCTTACATAGTGGGTGTCTCTGTTTTTATGACTAGGTCATGTGGTTCTTGTGGCGTTGTTCTCGGTTCGGACGCCAGATGGGGTGAGATGATCTATGAGGGTCATCTCCTACGTGAGATGCTATCTGGAGCAAACAGATCTAACACTATATCTTAAAGGTGACTTTCTTAGGCTTGGTAAGATGGAAGCTGTTAGAATATTGGGAAGTGGAATGTATCATAACTCATTCCTGTCATTTACGAGTTCCAGCAAACGGCATGAATAGATAAACACACAACGGGTAGTCAAATCTCAAAGGAAAAGTCTGACACTTAGAGAAGATATTTAATAACTCAGTGTTCTTAATTTCACAAAACAATGAAGGAGACAACTTTTAAAGTCCATTCTTTTTTTTTAGTTGCAAAATGTCCCACATTCTTGGACTGGTCTCACAACTTTCATCAGATTTAGAATGTTTATATCAAGGCACATGAAGTCCTTCATAAATTCTTAAAATGGTTCAGGGAACTTAAAAGCAGAAATATTCAGCATCTTAACAAAAGCTAAAGGGTCCACCATATATTAAAAGCTTAACATGAGGGTTCAGACTCGAGAATTGTAATAAGCATTTAGTAAACTTCCGAAAACATAAAAAGTCATTTTTTATCACTTTTTTAATATTCATTTCTTTTTTTAAATTTTTAATGCACAAATTTTACTTTTGATATTAAATTACTTCTTTGAAAATATAATTATCATTACTAAAGTTGTTTCTTTACTATGAAAATTCTTTTAATTTATTTTATAAGTATTAAATTGCTTAATAATGCCACGTCAATAACATCATTCTTCACTTCTGAAAGAAAAATAGTAGTTCTTTCAATTCGAACAGTATTGCTATCCAGGAAAAGTCGAATAGCAAAAACTTAATACTAATAAAAGTGGAATTTTTCATGATGTTCCTACAGTTAATAAATTAAACACTGGAAGAAGTTAAATTAAGAAAATAATATGCTTAATAATATATAGTTTTCTCAATAATATCGAATTTATATTTAAATTTTTGATTCATCAAAAACATTAATACAAACTAATTAACAGCTGATTAGCAAATAGAACAATAAAATAATACCGAAACCTGTAATAAATAATAAAAATAACGTAAATATTAATATAAATTTATAAGAAAGATAATGACAATTTTTTTACAAATAGGAAAATAAGGAGTTACATAGTACAACCATCGAACGGTGATATTCATGCATTCTAATAATATCCCAATCTAAAATTTAAGGAAAGACTCGTCTCCAATTCATGTTTCTGAGAATTCGAAACACAGCTAACAATCTTGGATTAAATAGCATTTCCACAAATACTTTTGATCAGGTCATTCAAAAATTTCGAATCACTATTATTTTCTATTTAGTATAAAATTTAAAGTTTAATGTGCTAAATTTCTGAAATAACCTAAGATTCTTTTTATTTCTAAAAAAAACTTTTTTGCTGTTTATGAAAAAAATATGGACTTCATTTCTATTCGCATTTTTAAGCAAATATAAATTAATGTTATTTAAGTATAAAAAACAAATTGTGATTAATGGCAATATCGAATTAAATAAAAAGAATCCTTGAAGATGTTAGTAATGATTATCTAAATGAAATATCATCATCAAGTCTTATTCAAGTTACTACGCGTACATACAGTTGCGGAACAACGCTAACGGAGGAATCGGAAAAACATTATGGCATATAAATAATCCATTTATAAACATCTGCCAACCAACGCTGTAAAAAAGAAAATGTAATGAAATAAAATAAAATTAATCTTAAAAATGATATTATTTATATAGATGTTATTTTTGCAATATATATATACATATATACTGGTATATATATTAATTTTTGAGTTGTTAAAAAATTGGTTTTATATGTATTTTTCTGAATGTCATTAAAAAGCTAAGGTAACTTTACTGCTGAAAAAGAAGAAAAAGAAAAACCAAAGTTATCTTTTTTTAAGAAAAGTTATTAGTTGGAAACTTAAAGTTTAGCAGTTATTTTTTTTTTCATTTTAACAAAAAAAAATATTGTTATCTTCTAATTATTTTAATGTGAAAATTTATGAATATTATTGATATCCAAAGGGCTTGCCACTGCTTGCTTAAATCATTAAACCGAAATATGGCAATTACACCCCCGCCCCCTTGTTCTCAATGCTTTGTCTTCTTTTATGATTCTGACTAATTAGATCGCTAATTTCCACCCGGCAAAATAAACAGTAGCAAGGCATTTTTCATGCCGATATTTTGTTTTAACGCCTCTTTGCCCCTGAGGCTAATGTAGTATAAATATGTCCTAGGTTTTGTGGTTCTGCTTGAATTCATTTCCTTATCGGGTTATCATAAATTAAACCATCGTGACCTGGTCATTGAATCGACTAATGCAGAATGCCAGCGTCTAGGAAAAGAAACTGACAGAGCGGGGGAGTTGTTTTCATCTATTATTGCGGCGGTGCTCTTAAGAAGGAAAAAGAAATGACATCCCCCTGGGCCTCCAAATAATATCCAGGATGCGGAGGCAGGAAAGGGAGTTCATTTAAACTCGTTCATGTGTATCAAACGGAAATTAAAAGAAAAAAAAAAAGGAGACAAACGTTTCGTTTTAATGGCCGTTGTACTTCTTATCTCTCGAGAAATTCTGACGGAGACATAATCCTCACACAATGAGCAACTTCTGAAAGCATATTCCTTTTCTCTGAGCCACATTTGAATATTTATGGCTTTTTCTGTCCTTATTTCGTTGTCATGGTTACTTTATTTGTGATAGGAGATAATGGCTAATCTGAACAAACTTAATCGTAATGAATGTAATGAAGGATAGTAAATGATTTAAAAAGAGGCTTTCTGAAATTTTTGATGTCGTGCTCAATATGTCATCTTATTTCAGAACTGTTCTGATGTTAAGTTTGCTGATTTCAAGGCTGCCCATGGACTGATTGAGACTCATCAACTTAAGCAATTACAAACTACTACATAAATATAGCTCAAAAATTATTGTCATTGTATTCGATTCGAAAGAAAGCTCTTCTAAAGCCAAGGAGAGGTTTAGCAATAACAGGGTAACGGACACTTAACACAGATTAGTTAAAATAAAATTAAAAAATTTCAATTATATGACGTAATTTTTAAAAAATTGGACTGAAAATGGTTATTGGAAAAAATATAGACTGTTATTTAAATTTGTTGAAAATTAACTAGCAAATTTAAAGCGTATATAAGTTTAATTTCTAATATTTAAAAGGGTACAACTATACTTTTTAAGTTATCTTTCCATCCATACTTAAGTCTTGCCGTACTTTTCAGGTATATTTTTTAAGCATCAACTTTTATTAATTTGGACAAAAGTACTATAATATGGGATATTTGATTTTTTTATATTTACACATTTAATTCTTCAATATTCTGAAACATTCTTAATTTTTATTAATCAAGAATTAAGAGTAGACTATTCATGTTGTAAGTGTTTTTCAAATTTAAGGTTTTAAAAAAATCACACTTAAAGTAAAAACGGAAAAGTGATTTTATAGAAGTAAGAAAATAGCATTGTCGTCCATGTAAAATTTCACTATTTTGAATTGCACTATTTCATGAGTACTGTCGAAATCCTTATTCGAATTGATGTCATTTTACAGCAATTGAGATAATGATTTCAACATTACTCTTTTGTTTTGAAAACCATATATTGTAAAAACAGATTGTTCCAATAAATTGTATATTTGTTGTAATAATTTGTGCTCAATTATTTATTTATTTATTTTTGTTGATTCCACTTTCTTTCTTTCTGTCACTATTTATAATTTATTCACATAGTTATGACTTTCTTATTCATATATCTATTTTCGGTGCACATGAAAATCACGAGCATTGTACATAATTTTCCTCGATGTTGTTTAGCAATTCTTAAGGACATTCGTCTCCATCACCTTATTAATCGTACGTAAGTAACTTTCTCACGACTTCCTCCTTTGACTTAAACCTCTGAACAAAGATTTACTCTGAAATAGTGAACAGTATCGTGCCGTCATTTCTGAGTTGTCTTTCTTCTTTGCTATACTGCAGCTTTCCGTATATAATGGCATATATAATATTATGGTTGTACTGTGTGGGAGTTATGCAATTGTCTAGACGGTGAGGATTAGTGTGTTTTTATTTTTTTTTTATTAGTTATGTGAGAGTTGTCAGTAAGTCATGTTACTAAGAAACCTTAAGATAAATCTGAACCAAGTTATCTTTGGGAGAAATATCAGCAGGACTTAGCAGTCTCGTTTTCGGGATAATAAGAATAACACATTGGAAATTTCTCACTTCATTTCTCGCTTCAACCGATCGTCGTTAAGTACCAATAAACTTTCATTTATATAAATTAATTTTGGCAACTGTTGGTTTTGAATTTTTGAACGTTGTTTACTCGCATGAAAACTAGTTGCTCTACATTATTTTAAATTGTGTGTAAAGTTTGTAACGTCAATTAATTTCTATAGGAAAAAATTATAAGAAAAAATTGAATCTATTTGTGATCATAAAGAACTTTCAAACTTTACATCGTAGCAAGCGTAAATTTTAGAAGTAGATGTCGGTTGCTATTAAAATTCTACTGATTTTGGTACATATACGAAAAATAGATAAGGTAATAAAACTTCCATAATATATTATCATTACATTCCAAAAATTGCTAGAAATCATAACTCATTTATGTTGTAGCAGTAATATAGCAATAATAATATATAAATGCTAATAAAAATGAACCACTTTTGATTTTCATGAAACTGATCCCTAGAGAGAAAAAATTGTCAGTACAGTACTCTCTGAAAACGCTATGTCCACGATTGATGAAAACAGATTGAATAGAAAATATTAAAATTTACTGTCCTTTGATAAAACTATTTGGATATTGCGATGTAATATTCTGATATTATAAAGTATTTGTTATTCGATTTCTTTTTACAGGCGAGTTACTGAATAATGTTACATAGGCTTCCGTTTCCTAACTCTTAAAGTATTCTAAAGTTTCCTATTCTACGATTGCGAGAAAACAGATTTTAAATTTTAATGTTTAATTAAAAACAAAGATAAAAATGCAAATGGCACACATTCATCACTGGGCAATTCAACGGTTATCTGTGTTGCTACCTTCGAATTATTTTCTTATTTGGTGTCCTTCGTGAAATGAAACATACATCTTGTTGAATCTGTGATTTTCAATAAGTCTGTATGTTCGTGTGATATGTGTGTGTTTTCCTCTAAATACAGAGTTAACAGTTTATAAAAACTCTTCTCTTTCGCCTTTCTAGGTTATTTAAACTTGAAAGGTTATCGCGCAGTCTAGGATCCCAAAATAACATTTTGCGGTAGGTTCTCTTGCACATATTTACGGACCATTTGTGCAATGTGTGTTTCTTGTGACGACTTCAGTTGCTTACAACTGCATCTTCATCGGTGTTAAAACAAACAATGCGAGTTAAGCTCTTTAAGAGACAGAAAAAAATTGCAAATATATAAATTGTTAAGGAAGTTCTGAAAACCCTCTTAAGAGTGAAAATATTTCTTAAAATTTAAAATACATTAAAAAATAATTGCTGGGTCTTTATAGACTTCTTTTTTTACCGTTATTGAAATATACCACTCTACAAAATCGAAGTTAAAAAGAAATGTGCCATTTGAAATTTTATTTTAACTTAGGAGATTTTGTTTCAGAAATATTCATTTAATAATATTTTAAATTATTTATGTATTTCTCTTACTAGAAACTTCTGGTAATGCATGTAATTCTGCACTGTGGCGTAAAATTTCCAAATGTTTATTAATACATGTGTTCTCTTAAAGATTCGTAATTTTTTGGCCACCGAATGTCTGTTTTGTCTAATCAGAGTTAGTGAAATTAAGATCGTAGTAACAAAAACCCACAATAATATAAAAAAATTCTCTGATTAGAAACAAAAATAATTTTATATTTTATGTTTTATCTCGTTGCTTTAATAAATACTTTTATAATAATTAGAAGCTATTCATATAAATATATCTAGAAACTAATCAATTTAATTATATTATTTTTTTACATATTTTAATTGTTATAGTCCGAAAGTTAATTAATTTAATTTAGTTCTTACTTGTTTTTTTAGCCTAAATTAATTCAGTAATAAAATTGTGGATATGGAATAATGTACTAATGATAATAATAATAAACCAAAACTATGAAATGTTCAATATACAAACAAAAATTCACAATAAAAGTAATATAAAAAAAAATTCACTATCCTTCTAAAAGTTCGACTATACAAAGAGTTATTGCCGTTAAGTAAAAAAAGTTTCACAAAACTTTGATACTGAATAACAAAAATGCACAGTACATTGAAATATTGATAGTAATAAATATAAATTAATAGATACCCAAAAATTCGCATAATGGATAAAAAACATGCAATTTAAACTAACGTCTCCATATTATGATATTTCGAATGCCTAATCGGCTTTCTTTTTCAAGCTCAACAACTAAAAATAAATAAATAACAAGATATATCGAAGGATTAATCTGCCTTCTTTTTTACAAAAAAAATAAATAAATAAAATAAATAACAAATGGAGCTTGAAAAAGAAAGCCGATTAGGCATTCGAAATATCGTAATATGGAGACGTAAGTTATAGTAAAAGAAGTTTTATAAGTTAATGGTATTATTTATATGCAATTTAATATAAACAACAGACAACTATTACATTAATACAGAAACAGTTTTATATTTATTTATCGATCATTCGTCATCAGAAAAGTTTTAGTATAAAATCGTAATTTGAGCAAGAACAGACATTTTTACATAATCATAAGATTAAAATATTTAAAATGAAAAGTTCTGTATTTAAAAATGATTAATTTGGACCTTAAAATAAATGAAAAATATCCTCGTATTCCAAAAGAAAAAAATTAAGAAAGAGATGGTGTCATTCTGCTAAGCCATTCTCTTTGGTGACTGAAGTCTTACGAAGGTACTTATTCATGAACGTCTTGACATTGTCATGTCTGAAAGCAGAGGATCGAATACAGGATAATCAGCCGTTATTAGCTTCGATTTCTAAGAGAGTCAGGAGAGATAGCGAAAAGAAACAAGACAAAGGCTTTTCAATGACAAAAGCCGAAGGCAATATGCCATATTCATCTTCCATTCTCATATGCTCAAACAATCGACTGTTAAAAGGGTGCAGAAAGTAATGTGACGAGACTGAAAGAATATTGCCCATTTTGATGCTTCAAATATAAAGATTCTGGTTAAAAAACAATTTTAGAGAAATTAAGAACAACGCAGCAAAAAATAGCTAAGGCAGCCATTTAATGATTAAGAAAAACTTGAACTGTTCTATACTAATTTATTACAACAAAACTAACGGAAATATAAAAAATAACGACAGAAAATAATTTATTCTGATTTTTTTTAATATTTAAACGTTACATGTATTTAAGAAAATGTATATATTTATTTGCTTGTTGAGAGTGGATAAATAAATGAATGACTTATACAATGGCATTTTCTAAATGTAACGGAAAATTAATTAACACAGAGTTTATAGTAGGGTAATTTTCCTTTAGTTAACAGAGTTGTTATTATTAAGTTTGATACTGAAGAATAAGCAAAATATTTATTTTACAATTAAAATTGAATTTTAAAAATAATGAAAGATTTCAGTTGCTACAGTATTGCCACTCTCGTTCGGTAACATTTTTAAAGATTATCAAGACATCTTGATTAAATTCTAACAAACGGAATTTTACATAATTCATTATTTTTAATTTACACTCCATGACAAAAAAAAGATGATTTACACACTTGGAGAAATATTGTGATCATCACGAAACACAATATGTCCAAAGATTCTGGAAGAAAATGACACCAGAATACTGTGAGAGCAATGCAGCTCTTTTATTTCGGAATAAAGTAAATAAAATAAGCCCAGAAACGGTACATGTTAGTACGTTGTAGGGCCGTTTCTTGCGGGGATACATGCAGTGTGGCGTTGATGCCTATAAACGTCTAATAGTATCATCTGGAAGATACATCCAAATGTCTTGAAGTTGCTGTGCTAGTTCACACACATTGCGGGATGACTGTAATCACCGTGATAACATCTCCCAGACATGCTGTAAAGTGAAAGGTCTGGTGATTAGGTTTGGTGATCTGGCAGGCCAAGGAAGTATCAGAACAGCATGTAGACACAGAGATATTCGCCGTAGGCGGTCAGATAGTATCCTGCTGAAAACGACTCCTGGATGAACATGCAGCATAGGCAGAACGACAGATCGCATGATGTCCTGGACATAACGTTGTGCTGTGACAATATTCTGAAGGACAAGTAATGGTGACCGGGTGACCATGACCAATGGGGACCAAACGAGGACGCTAGGTGTGAGGGTTCCACATTTAAGTGAGGTGTGGAGCGCTGACCTGTTCTTCTCCACACAGGTATTCGTCAGTCATCGACGCCAAGAGAGAGCCTAGATTCATCACTAAATACTATACATTCCTTGGAGCACTACCACTACAGGTGGTGATGAAGATGCTACGAGGTCAGTAATAGTCTTCGTAACGGACGCCGCCATTGCAATCCACCCTCTTACAGCCTTCTGGCAATAGTTCCTCTTGACACAATAGGCTTCGAAGATGCCATTAACTATTTTCAAATGCCATTTAGGAAATCCGATCTTACGATCCTCCCTGGTACCGGCTGCTCTCAGTCGACCACTGCCATCCTGGTCCATTGCTGCCCATTGCTGCCAACAACTTATTGTGGCATCACCGCGATCCAAGTAACTGACGATAGAACGATATTTCCAATTTGTCTCTCTGTGCGAATACGTCCACGATACGTCCTTTGTCAAATTCAATAAGACGTTGAAGTACGATTGTCGGGTGGTGTGTGGTGGCATCCTCAGTGGCTACAGAACGGCATCCAACCAAGAAAAACGTTCGGAAGTGCCGAAACAAGCGAGAAACGATGCTTATAAGCAATCCTGAATGCGCGGTTCAAATGCATCGCCCTTTCCAGTCATTGCCTGCGTTATTTTTACAATTTCCATGTTTAACCAAGACGTATTAGTATACCGTATTAAGTTTCGCACTAGTCGATAACATTCTGCGGATTTTTTTTTATTATGATTGTCGTAGAATCTATTTCAAATTCAAATGTTGTGATTGTAAACTGAATTACAAAATGAATGTAAATATTTCATTCAAAACAATTAATTAGCAAATTCTAATATATTTCACTTTCTAATTAATCTTAGAATTTTTAAATGAAAATTACTAGAGAATATTATTAAATATGCAATTAATACAAATATAATTTGTGTCTAATTCATACTTTAAAAAGTTCATTTCTAATTATTACATGGATGTCGTCAGAAGTAATCATAAATGTTTAATTTTGTGTGAACATAAATTTTATAGTAGAAGAAAAATGAAATGGTGAAACTTTTAATTACCTAAGTTGGAATGCTTTTCACACACTGTTATTAAATAAGAATGATTTGTTTTCCTTGGTGATCTAGAATTAAATCTTAGTTTCTTAGGTAAATAATTAGAAAATAATTATTTTTGCAAGATTATACGCTGAAATATCAATAAAGCTCCACAAAACTCAGACATTACACGAGAAATAAAGAAAAATTAAAGAAAAGACAACAGAGCACTGTTAAGATTCCTTACTGTCAAGTTAACAGTGGGAATATTACTATTCTTTCAATTGCATCATTTTGTACTTAAATTAGAAGTCGTCACACACATTCCACGAGCATTTAAATATATCTTTATATTTATTATATTTTTAATTTAATAATAATTCTTTAGTTATTGTTATTATGGAGCATTTCTGTCATTCATCCAAATTTCTGATATAGAGAAAAAAAAACGATATCACTTTTTAAATACAGAAAATGATGATCAATTTATTCATAATATTTTAATATTTCTAATCTTTCTTCTTTA
>JAFIDM010005346.1:32555196-32612193 GCA_023159025.1 Thereuonema tuberculata | reverse complement strand
GATCAATTTATTCATAATATTTTAATATTTCTAATCTTTCTTCTTTATTCTTCTTACAATAACTTCATACAACGATATTTCGCAGACCATTCCATCAGTCTACTTTTTCAAGCAAAATGACTTTCGTATGTTATGTTATGTTATTTAGTGAATGTGAGTGCCAAGCACAGCGACCAGAGGTCTATTGTACAATCCCACGGAAAGAAGGAGAGATGGAGAGAAAGACTCAGAAAGTATGGTGGGAGAAGTGCAAGGAAACGGGAGAACCCCGAGAAAACCTGCCCTGTGCCGATCACTATCTCGAAACCCACATGAGAACCGAACCCTGGTACTCAGAGGTGAGACGCCAATGTCATAGCGACAACGCCAACCGTGCGATTGACTTTCGTTTTAACAATAAGAATCTACAATTCAGGTTCTGCTTTCTGTTTTGCATCTAACAATAATAATTTACAACTCATGTGAACTTTTTTTCTAATGAACAATAAATATTCTGGAATTCAGTTATCTATAAATCACTTGAGTAATGATAACAAACACTAAAGGTCGAACATAAAATCTTTATTAGCAAAGAAAACTGAAAAGATATAAGGAATGTTTATGGGGGCTGTTATGAAGAACTTGTAGTAAGACTTATTTTGGACATTCAGGAAGAAAACTAAAAGAATATGTCAAAGAACATATTGCAGTGTTCAGGAATAATGAACATAAGGTATCGGAATGGGCAGAACATTGTTTTAATACATAATCCAGATCCTATAATAGAAATTTTATACCAAATTAATGATCAATGTATGAGATATGTAATAGAAGATTTAATTATGAATTAATTAAGATAAAAATTCATTTATAAATAACAATGGGTGAGACCAAATTATTTACCAAGTGACATCTTGGAACAGCTATTTTGCGCTCATTAGAGATCATCAGCCTGAAGCAGTCATTTATAAATAGTAAAACATTATCTTCCAAGACATAATGAGAAAACTTTCAAGACATAATGAGAATGAAAGAAAACAAGTTTATATAACTGATGTATAGATTAGTGAATTGTTGATTATTATTGTTAATAAGAAAAGTTCACAGAAGTTGTAAATTATTATTATAAATTGTAAATTATTATTATTATTAGATGCAAAGCTGAAGGAGAAGAACCTGTATTGTAGATTGTTGTTGTTATTACGAAATTGATTTAGCTTGAAAAAGCAGACTGATGGAATCGTCTGCGAAATATCGCTGTACGAAGTTATTGTAAGAATAATAAAGAAGGAATTTTCATTAATAAAGCTGAGTGATTACTGTTTATTTCTAATCTCTTTTTAAAAAAATCAAAAATAACCAAATGAAAACCTTAATTTGTGTTCATATATGATTATGTAACTAAATAAAGTTTTTACTTTATTAAATGTCGTAAATTCTATTCAAGGTAGTTCTTAAGATTCTGAAGAATGTCTCAAGTTCCATCTTAGAAGATAATAAAAATTTGAATTGATGTTTCCCATAATGTTCTCAAGAAAATGTTCTATTATTTCTATAATTCTTCATTGTTTTTCTCTTAATATCTTAATGAAACCACTTTTTCGATTTGTTTAATTTTTGGATGTATTTCATTTAATAGTCTTAATCTAGCTGAAGGGATGTTAAAGGCTTTAAACAACCAAGCGAAATGATCTGGACATGCCTCCATTGCCCTCAGGTGTAGAAAGCGGATAATACATGTCGCTTAACAAATACCGAGACCATCACCGAATTGAAAGGATTACAGATGGAAAGATAGGTCTCATGTTAGGAAGGATTCTAAACAAAGGACGCTGTATTCACAAGAATAAGGTCTAAGACGTCAACAGAAAATACAACAAAGAAAAGATGAAGAAATTGTTGCTAAGTTATTAATTAGAGAGATTCTTCTACTAACATTTTAAGTGAAATCAAAGAAATCGCTTCCTTTCAGCAACATGAACAATTTAAAATATCGTATTTTATTTATTTATTTAGTGCTATTATAACATGGAAAGAATTGTCTAAAGATCTGGTTTCTATCAGCAATTAATTCATGTTGATGACACAGAACGATAGAACGCCTGATGGCTTATGTCATACTTAATGACGTCAAGCCTGGTTTAGTTCGAATCTCTATGTGATATGGACGTATATTTACGTATAACCTTCTTGAAAGAATGAGGAAAAGGAACAAATGGTCTGATGTCACATGATCACTTATTTTGTTTGTTTTTTAATATCAAAATTAAAATAGTGGATAGAATTCTCTTTAATGAAAGAAATTTATCTTTGGGAAAACAATAAAATTGTTTTTCAAGACCGATGAAACATATTGGAATGACAGTACTTATTAGATGCAACATTGATTCAAAGAGATTTATTTAGTGTCACAGATAGCTATTCTTCCAGCAAAATATTATGCAATTGTGTGTTGTGGATGGGAGATGATTTCGACGCCTTACAACCCTTTCCAGCTTAATGCATGCTCGATGAGATTGAAATCTATAGGCCTGGCAAGATGATGTTTACCGTGCTCAGCAACAACTCTGGCAGCATTTCAGAGTGCATTTGGTCGGAAACTATACTGGAATATTCTTTCGCTGATATTTCGCTACCTCCTGATATCATTGGAGCTGCCCATATCAACAGAGTATCATTGCTCATATCATAATAGTATGTTCAGATCCTTGGAAAATGTTTATAAATGCAGGCTAATTTACTGTTTTATCAAAAAATTGATCTTCTTGACCAATATGTGTAGAATAATTAGCAAAATTTTCTTCAAGATATGTGAAAGCTTAGAAGACAAGTTATTAAATGGAAGAGCTTAATTAAAGCTAGAAAGCAATTAGAAAGCTAAAAGAGTGAATTCATTATTCGATAAATAACTTCTCGTTGTAAAAATATTTCTGATGAATAATATTACAAAATATTTAAATATTCGTAGAACCTAATCTTCATTAAATTTGCTAACTCTGCTTTTCATGAACAGTATTCTAATTTCCTCTCGTAGCAGCAGGCATTTAACTATCTTTTTAATATTTACGCAACTCAAGAAATCCACCGGAATCGTGGAGTAGCTTGATAATCTTCTGTGATTCCAATTTCCTGGTAAACAAGCCTTCCTTTGTGTCTTGTATGACAAGCTACAGTCGGTCTTTTGTGCCAAATCCGGCCACCAACTATAATATGAAACAGATTTTTAGCTCCTAGCAGCCTCTCAAGGACACTCGCTTTAACATCCTAGTAAACAAAAGGACGGAGAACGAGAGTGACCGAAAACAGATGAGGACTGATGGCGCTTTCTATTGATTGGCAGTGGTGCGTTTTTCTTTTGGTAGGCGCAGGAACAGTCCAACTTTTTCCTCGTTCTTAAGGATTGATCCTTGATGAGCAGAAAGAAATGGATAAATCCGACTTCTATCTATCGCTTTTCCTTGTTGACCGATTGCAATTCTCCTCTACGTTGAACAAACCCTTTCACCCACTCTCTATCTTCATTCCTTTCTTGAGTTTTTTTTCTTCTTCTTCTTTCTCACTTCTCACCTCTTCTTTCTCGATATCTTTTCTCTCTGGAGGTTACTATCTTTGACGAACCTACGAATTCCGGAAAGTAATTTTGTGCAGCAGCATAGAAACTGCTTTTCAATCGAATCATTAGAACATCAAAACAGGGTTTTTATATCTCTTATCTCTTCTTTCCTTCAAAGACCAAAGTAATTCTTTCAGTTCTGCGTTTTTAATTAACTTTTTATGTTATTTTGTTTATTCAAAATTCGTCATAATGTTTTAATTTTATTTTTGATTAAAACAATAATGAGAATTTTATAACTCGTTGTATTTATAACGAAAATTTTCTTAAAAATTGGCTTATTAAAATTGTGGATCCAAAATAAGATTATATACTGGTTGTAATTCTCTTGAAAGATTTTTAACATGAAAAATATCGTTCGACACAGCATATTGATTTTCTGTGTATTTTAATACTTTTAATGCTTGAGAAACTTTGCTTTTGTTGGTATTGCTTAATACTGGGCGAACACGAGGCGATATTTTGGGACAATCTGGCCCACTTTGATTGCTGGCAACCGTTTGCCCCAATTTGATTGTCCCAAACTGAACAATATTGCCCCAATTTTATTGTCGGTACCAAAGGAACAATATTGCCCCAATATTAGTTGTCGCAAAATATTGCTGGTACGAAAGCGAATTAAATGAACGGATGAACTCACGTGACAATGATGACGTCGAAGGAGGCGGGACTTTGAACATCGGAAATTCAGTCACTCACGCCGGTCATTTTCTTTGAGAAACAAGGCTTAAAATCAGCAAAATGGGTCGGCCCAAAACAGATAATTCCAACAACAACATTTTGTCAATTGATAATGAAAGAATCGTAATTGATTTCTACAGAGGGACGGCGTTTAATACTATAGCAATTCTGTACGAAAACACGCTCTCTCTTTAGCTCTCCCTAGTGAGAAGCGCCGTAACCATAAAAATTCACGGCAATATTGGTTCAGGAAAAACTCTGTGTTCGCGCTTGATAAAGTTGTCCGCAATCAAATTGGGCCAACCTGTCCCAATCATATTGCCATACAATCACTCCGTGTTCGCCTAGCTTTAGGAAGAAGGAAAGAAAGAAAATTGAAAGGAGTAAGCAACATAGAACGGAATGATACTATATGTTGTGCTGCTAAATTCTATACTTTCAATTTACATGAAATGGTCTTAGCAGCAGTATGTTACAGACAATTCTTTGAATATTAAAATTTAATACAAGTTCAATCGAACAAACGTCCACATGTCCAATCAGGTCTACGTAACCAAATTTGAAAGGCCCAACTTTGAAGAGACTCCAATACGACTATATATTTGATAAACATATTTATTAGACGTTGTTATTGGCTTATAAAGTGGTTACAACTACATAAAGCACTGCAGACACAGGCAAGAATAATAATTCGATAATGATGATTCACTTCTTTATTTTAATTAGAGAAAACATTTCCAATCCTACACGAGGTCCCTGGATTCACACGCCCTTCCTTTTAAATGGGAGAGCCTGAATCTGACCATATTTAAATCAAGAATTAAATATCTTTAATTAGTTGTGTTTTCCATTTTCCGGCACCTTCATTAACTTTTCCATATTAATTTTAATATTTAAAATTCAAATGTTGGATAATGACAGGAGAAACATGAACTTGAGAACCATTCATTAAAATTAAATAGCACTGCCTTAGTTTCCTTTCGAAAACAGGAAATTGCTTTTAAATTTCAATTCATTTTTCTAGTAGAACTGATTACAAAACAATGTGATCTACATCCCAACTACAACTAAAGCTAAATTCCTTTAATGTGTAATTGGAATCGAAATAATAGACTCCAAAGGAATGAATAAGATTTTAATTTCCGCCATCTTCAAACAAATTAATTAATATACAAGTAGTACCTACGTATACATAACACAAGTAATCAATCGGAAAGCCGATAACTCCCTGAACTTAATTAGACATTAATCAATGATTAATTGCACCACCAACGCACTTAATTGCTAGACCTGCAATTCCAATAACTGTTCACTTCACCTTTTCTAATTATTCATTTCTTCAAAATTTATTCCTCACATGCAAAACCAAATTACTGAAAGAAGTAAAATTATTATTTATTTACATAATAAAATAAAGGTTTCACAACTCACCATTCATATATCTTCGAGGCCTATTAAGTATTTTTGTATCTTAATAATTAAATTATAAAAGCTCCTCCTTTTAAAACGTTAAATTAAATTTTATCCGTCGAAAACGTAATTTCGAACACAACATTCCTTCAACGATTCATTTCAGTTCTTAAACGAAGAAATTCCAAATATCTAAGTTTGGGTACCATTCGATAAGACTGTAGAGGTGTTCAAAAGCACCCGTGTCCTCTTTTTTTACTCAAAAACCACAGAACACTGGTTGTTACCGTGAAAATTTCTCATTACGACATAGTACCCAACGAATCGATTGGTGGCATTATGGATGTCTTGTAGAAACCGGAAGTGGAGGCAATCTGGGTCAGCATCTGCAATTGTTCCTATGAGTATCTCGATGACAAGCGCCATCATTTTTGTTTTTCCTGCATTGTGACTAAACAAGGAACGTTAGAAAAAAAAGTTTTAGTAAAAGTTATTAATCCACAATAGCCCACATGATCTATGTTTTAATTTGAAATTTCAAAGCTTACCTCTAATTAGTCCTACTTCCAGTTTCTACCAAACATCCAGAATGCAACAATTCGATTCTTTGGGTCCTATTTGATAATGAACAACCTGTATTCTGTGGTTCTTCAGAAAAACAGGGGATACGGGGACTCTTGAACGCCCTGTAATATTGTAGTGTGCTATATATTGAGTTTATATTGTATTTTGCTTCGTTTAAGAAATATAAGCTTAGTTCCAGTAGCGGTGCCAGTTAATCATTAAGAGTTGAATTAGTCATATATTTGCAAGTTTTTTTTCTATTATTTACACAATTTATACTACGAAATACAACACTACAAAATTTTCACCATTTCGAAACTTTTCTCTTTGTTACACATTTATTTTTTTTATTCCTCTCGATTTATACCCAAAGTAACATATTAGTATGTAGAAATTTCGGCAAGTCTTGCTAAAAATAACACATGGTGAGCTTTTATAAACGAAAATCAGATCTTTAGGATTGGCAATGAAGATGTTGACTAGTTATCACTGGGTTGAAATTTCTAGTTGTATATGTGATGGACAGAGAAATACAGAGCAAAAATACATTTACCATGATAATTACATAGTATTCATGTTTTGCAAATTATCATTATTTAATTTATGATTCCTTTAGTAGTGCAAAAAATATTTTGATCGTGCAAGACACACTTCATACATACTTCTAAACTATATAATTGAAGATTTTAATAAGAATCTGTGTCTCAATAAAAATTGGGTTCCAAAAGTAATTATCCTTGGAAACGTTTCTTGTTAAAAACCGAGTTAAAACTTTTTCGTGTAATTGACTGCATCTGATAGAAGCCTCGATTACTATTGAGGCTTCTATCAGTTGCAGTCAATTACACACAAAGGAAGTGAATTTACTCTGTTTCCTTTTCTTTAACAGAGTAAATAAAATAATTACATTTAAAAAAAACAAAGCTTTTGAAAACTACGCTTTTATCTATTAATGGCTCACGGAAGGACGTGCTACCTTGGCGGAATATATTAATATAAAATATTAATATAGCAGTATATTATTGTATTGTCATCAGACATAAGCATGTGTGCAACATTTTTTGATGATTGACCGATGGGAAGTGACTTAAAATTTTTTACAAGATTTGACCCGAAAACCAGACAGTGTGAGTTAATAAAAGCATGGTAATAAAATGAAGACATTAAAGTTTTCTATACTAATAAAATGAATAAAGCAGTTCCGTCATGGCAGAGCGGTCTAGACGGAGCGGCGGTCTGCCGTGTGGCCGTTGTGTTGAACCTGGGTTCGAATCCCGGTATTGGCATGGCTGGTTCTTTCTTCTTCCGTGTTTTGTCGATTTCTCCCTGGGACTTACAATCTCAGGGTTATCCTGGATGGGATTTGAATCTCGTCCCCCCCTTCTTGACTTTCACTAGCTTCGCCTTGACGTTGTCAGATTGAGCTAGTTCCGCGGGTTAAGTAGGTTAGGGTATGCCATCATTTATTTTTGTATCCAAAGTACAATACGAAATACTGCATTATTTTGAAATGCTCCTGTACATACTTTCAATTAGCCAATGTTTTGGTTCTTTTCATAATCCAGGCAATCACAGAAACACCTGCTCTGACGAAAATTCCTATATCTACTTCAAAGATATCTGTTTTTATGAGTAAAATTGATCCTTTTAATGAAATGACAATGTCACATTCACAGTTAAACTGAAAATATCTCAATGAAGTGAAGCGTTTGTCAACTAACTAGTCAGGTTTAATATCTTGGTAGATCAAAATGAATGATTGCACTAAATTAGAATTTACTTTATTAATTAGTACCCAAAATACTTCTTTTGGGTAATTAATCTCCTTTGATATTCTTAAGATTTAAGCAAATTGGATTCCATCAATATTTGTTTTGCTTTTATCATTTCTTAAGTGAGGAAATAACAGAACTCATTGAAGATATGAACGAAAAGGTTTTGATATAATAGTGAAGTTCAATAAATTTGTTCCTGGAATTTATGAAACAGAATTCCGTATAAACTCATTTCCAAAAAAAATTCAAATTCAATTCTGAGTCCTTTTTATGCTTCTGAAAGACGCCTTATATCCTTGGTTTATCTGTCTATGGACACATATCCCACAATGCTTCGCAACAGCTTCTGTTAGCTCAGTTGTAGGTGGCGTGAATGTTGAACGTTGTAGGTGGCCTGTTAGCTCAGTTGGTTAGAGCGTCGTGCTAATACCGCGAAGGTCGTGGGTTCGATCCCCTCATCAACTTAATTTTTTTTAAATCATTATTAGGAACTAGTCGGCTACCCGTCGCTTCGCTCCGGAAGCCTCCCTTATGTAACGGAAAACAATTTTTTATTTATTAAAAAAAACACACACACACACACACAAATTACATCAAGGAAATTAAGACTAAAATTTTTTAAAAGCTTTTTTTAAACTTAATTTTTGATGTCTATATTCTCTCAATCTACGACTGCTTTTAAACCACCGTGTAAATCATATATCTATGATATATTTTTATTTTTTATAGAGATTAGAATGTAGGCCTGGTGGTCTAATGGCTAAGACCACTAATTTCTGAGCAGTATTCTATCTAATAGAAATAATGCATCTTTCTTTCTTGACTATCTTTTTTTTTTATTCCTACTGATACTTTTCAGTAGTTATCGAGTTACAAATAGTGATGGTTTTTGAGTTACAGACAGTGATTTTTCAGTATTCTACCTAATGAAATATTGCTTCTTTCTTTTTTGAGTCTCTTTTTTTATTCTAAGTGGCACTTTTCAGTGGCTTTTGTGTTTCAAATATTGATGGTTTCTGAGTTACAGATAGTGATTTTTCAGTATTCTATCTAATAGCAGTATCGCTTCATTCTTTTTCGACTCTCATTTTAATTATAATCGGCTATCCGTCGCTTCACTCCGGAAGCCTCCCTTATGTAACGGAAAACAATTTTTTATTTATTAAAAAACACACACACACACACAAATTACATCAAGGAAACTAAAACTGAAATTTTTTAAAAGCTTTTTTTAAAATTTAATTTTTGATGTCTATATTCTCTCAATCTACGACTGCTTTTAGAACCACCTTGTAAATCATATATCTATGATATATTTTTATTTTTTACAGAGATTAGAATGTAGGCCTAGTGGTCAAATGGCTAAGACGTCTAACTTCTGAGCAGTATTCTACCTAATAGAAATAGTGCATCTTTCTTTCTTGACTATCTTTTTTTTTTATTCCTATTGATACTTTTCAGTGGTTTTCGAGTTAGAAATAGTGATGGTTTTTGAGTTACAAATAGTGATTTTTCAGTATTCTACCTACTGAAATAATGCTTCTTATTTCTTGACTTTTTTTTTTTTATTCCAAATGATACTTTTCAGTGGTTTCTGAGTTACAATAGTGTTCAGTATTCTATCTAATAGAAATACTGCTGCTTTCTTTTTTGTGTCTCCTTTTTTATTCTAAGTGGCACTTTTCAGTGGCTTTTGTGTTCCAAATATTGATGGTTTCTGAGTTACAGATAGTGATTTTTCAGTATTCTATCTAATAGCAGTATCGCTTTATTCTTTTTTGACTATCATTTTAATTATAATTGTCACTTTTCAGTGACGTTTGAGTTACATTTACTGATGGTTTTTGAGTTGAAAATAGTGATTTTTTCGGTATTCTACCTCAAAAAAAGAGTGCTTCTCTCTTTCTTGACTCTGTTTTCTTTACTCCAACATCTGGCGTGTACACCCACATATTTTTCAATATCACATAGGATTTGATTAAGTAAGAATATTTAAAATATTGCAACGTTTCGGCAATTATCGTTCTAATTGTCAGTTTCGAATTACAAATAAACTGACTGATGTGAAATGAATAAACAATTTTGAGATTCAAAAAAAAGATTGAATACATTCCTTATTGCTGGGGGAAAGGAAAGGAGATATAAGCTAAAAAACCTTATGAAGAGAGTTGTAGTCCCTATGGCCTAATGGATAAGGCATCTGACTTCGGATCAGAAGGTTGCAGGTTCGATTCCTGTCGCGGATGTTTCATTGTAAAAATTATTTCTATTTTCCATTCTCTCAGAAAATTGCGCCGGACAGACAGACAGACAGACAGAAAGACACACAGACAGAGAAAAAAAAGATTTTAGTAATATAGATTGTTAATTTTCAGTCAAAGTCAGTTCAGTTTTGACAGATAAGTCAAAAAAGCAATATGAAGAGAGTTGTAGTTCCCATGGCCTAATGGATAAGGCATCTGACTTCGGATCAGAAGGTTGCAGGTTCGATTCCTGTCGCGGATGTTTCATTGAATAAAATTTTTCTATTTTTCATTCTCACAGAAAACTGCGCCGGACAGACAGAGAAATAAAATATTTTAGTAATATAGATTCAGTGTTTTTAACAAGGTTTGAGATAAGAATGACGATTATTCCATATAAATAGAGGTGGGTAAGATAGGTTGGGGGCGCAAACAGACTCGCGCGAGCATTTTCTAGACCACCCAGACGCAGTCTATTATAAAGTAAAGGTTGCGACGCACTGTGATTGGTTTACTAATCGCTATCCTACCTTGTTTTAACCTAAAAGCAGAAGAAAAAAAAAGTATTTCCTTTTAATTTCTACTTTCCCAATTTACATTGGATAAGAAATAGCTACTCTCGCTACTTTAACTCCAATAATTAATAAAAGAAGTAGTATTAAAAATAAACCTTAAAGAATCACTAAACCTTAACAGTATCAGGCAGAAAAGCCTACTCTTTTCACAAAACAGGCAGAGTTTTGAGTTGCTGAAAATGTTGCTGCTAAATATAAAATGTTCGAAATTGAGGGAACCCATGATTTGACAGCTCTCCTGGATCCTTTCAAATCGCATTCGCGGTCGGCGTTGCTTTTAATACGTCAATCTAATAGTGAATTTTACATACACCGATTACTTATTAAGCAGATGTAATAGAGTATCTCTGACGCATATGTATTATTAAAGATATTATAAGAATGAAATGGAAAATGAAATAGACCACTGATTAAAAACTAAATATCTCAAAGTATTAATTTTACTTAACTGATGTTACAATTCCTTTTCTAATTCACAGAAAATTATGAGTAACATACTGTATTGTATCGTTGCTTATTAATCTCCAAACGCGCTTATGTATCATGCTTAATGTTACACAATAAATTGTATGATCTGAAATGTATTTATGAGTCATGCTTTTAGTGCGTTTTAGATAACGTAAAGCTAAGCTAAATCTCAGTTCTTTTTAGCTTAAGCTTTCAAAGCAGTGCAAAATGTCTGTGATAATTTAAAAGTTAAAAGTAGCACACAGAGAAATAAAGAATTATATATATTTAAGAAGACTACGTTTCTGTACTTTTAGTTCAGATGCCTTCATATTAAAAATTCAATTAAAGGTGCCCGAAACATCGTGTTTCATATTAATATAAGTTTTTTAATTGTCTGTGTGGTAATTTTAACTTTTTAATGTATTATCTATGTATCAAAGTCAGTGATAATTATAATAATAAAAAGTTTAATTATAAGAATGCTGAATTAAAAACATTTTTAATTTTAATTTACTATGAATATAAAGACTATTTTTGTGCTGAAGAAAGTAAATATAGCCTAGATGCTGTTTTTCGCAACAAACTTAAGTTTTGCAAAGAAATCTCAGGAAGCAAAATTGTAATTACCAAATTGTCTGTTAATCAAATGTATTTTATTTATCAAATTTTATGTCTATTCGTTTTGGCTTGGTTACATAGAAACTACAATATTCGCGAACTCCGGGTTTTGCGAGAAATCATGGAATTATCTACCTACATAAAAAGAAAAGTCCTGACTCACTCACTCACTTACTCATCAACGCCCAGCCCAAACCCTTACACCTAGAAAGCTGAAATGTTGCACAGAGGTTCTCTTTATGATGTATACAAGGAATAAGGCCGGAGTTTACGAAATTCCCACTGGATAGGGAATAAAGAGGATTTATATTTTCGCTTTAAAATTGCCTTATCGATACATAGGTATGTGGCGCAAACTCGCAATATATCTGAGTTATCCGGAGAAGGCCACAACGGGCTGGGAACGTATATTTTCCGAAATCGATATTAATTTGCTAAGTAAATAAAGTTTTTTTTCCGGGTTCCGGAGCGAAGCGACGGTACCCGTCTAGTTCACAATGAAATCAGAAGTATAAATACAATAACTTAAAAAAAATAAAAAAACCTCTTTAATTAATGCCTTAAAAAAATTCAAGAATTTAGCTCGAATTGAATTGAAATAATCTCCACAAACACGAAAAGATTCATGGAGCGGAATTCCTCAGTATTTGAGTAAGTAGTTTTGGAGTCTTTCTTGGAAAGAACGATAGGAATCACGTGCTGTTCGAATACATGAATATACACATATGTTCGATGGTAAAAGAAGGTAAGACAGCCGTAGCCGGATTAATGAATATGGGAACAGAGACTATCTCATATGGCATGACATGATGTTCCTCAGTTGAATTGTTAAGATTCATTCCTTTCCATTTCACGTTATTACAAGCTATTAAGTTTTTATTACATTTCTCTGTGTTCTAATTGTTTCAGTGATGAGTATTTTGGGAACGATATCATCTACATGCTACAAGTATAGAACATATTTTATGTGATTTTACAGTCTCAGATTTCCACTTCAATTGGCAATACTAATTAAAAATATTTCAAAAATATTCTGACGCAACGGGTACTTCTCTTTACATTTTATCCATTATATACAATTCACCGAGATAAAATAAGTAAGATATATATCATTGTATTAGTGAGGTGTATCCCATTCTGCTTTTACTGATCCTGTACTTTTAAAAATGGAAGTCTTCAGTCGAAGGAAATATTCGAGAACTTCAACGTCAAAGACTAAGCAATGCGTGAATGAGTAGGAAAGGAATATTGCATGGCCTTATCAAGGAAAATCGCTGCGTAGTCATTAGATCAATTGAGAAAATCACTGCATGAGTCCAGTTCATTACATCACAACTACCAACTAAAGAAAATTACATATAATGTATAGTCTTCTTTATTTGTGCGACTATATTTCGACCGGACCATTACGAAATATAGTCGTACAAATATAGAAGAATATATATATAATATATAGTTTAAGAGTGAAATATTTTGGTTAAAGAAAAACACGTTCACAGTGATTTCTCTTTACTGATCCAAAGAACATATAACATCAAGTTCGAAGCATACAGAAAGAATATAATTGTTTTTGATTATAAATATGGTATTCCGATTACTAACCTTTAAACAAAATATCTATCAAATGAAAAGCATTACTGCAGAATTCCTGATAAATTCTCAAAACCTGATTCAAGACAATACTGTAAGAGGTAAGCAAGGTAGATAGCACGATGACGTAAGAAGGGGCTAGTGGAAAGTTGGACATGGATTCCTTTTTGGTGGGGTCACTAACAGTAATGAGAGAGTTGCGCTGATTTATGGATGTACAGGGGCGAGAGGTCCAAAGGTTTAGCACTTCTTCCCACAGCTGTGGCAGACTCATTTCGCCATCAGCCTTCTGAATTTTACACTAAAGGATTGGCTTTTTGGAACAAATTTTACTGAAGTTCATTACTACAAAATGATGCCCTAAAATTCTTGGAAAAAAAAAGCGGTCTTTTCATTCAAAAATATTAGTTTAAAAATATAAAACCGCAAGCCAAGCCAGATCAGCGACAAGAAGAACACTCCAATAGATTATTATTTCCATAGCATTTCCATATTTCCATATCACACATTTATTAACTTTCTATATATATATATATGGAAAACCAATAAATGTGTGATATATATATATAGGACCGAATACTTTTGTAAAATTGTTGAAAATGAGCTCTGCAAAGGCAGCTCTAAAGCTCCAGAACACGTATGTATTGTTTTAATTTTTAATTTTAAATTATCACATTATAATATGTGATATTTTTTAAACTTAATTTGTATGTTGGCTGTAACTTATTTCTTCATTAAACATATAAAATACTTTTGTTTTTTAGCGATATTTCAGTTTTCAATCTTTTATTAAAAGCAAAGGAGAATTGTTAAAAGCTTGGAATTAAAGTTCATCAATCTTAATTAATATACCTTTAAAATATGCTATTTTAAAAATACTCATTTCAGTAAGAATAATGAGCACCTTGAAGATGCTTCCCAGAACTTATCATGTGATACAGTTTTAATCAATAAAAGTGCTTGCTTAGCAAGCAATGTCTAACAAGATTTTTCATAACTTTTTTTGCAGAGGTAGGAAAGTATATATGTGGTTTCTGGATATCAGTTAAATTCCTGAATCATTTGAGATAAAAATAGTAATAGCAAGCAGTTCTATTTTTACTTGAAATTTCTAAGGGAACTAATTGTACTGAAAGAACGTATATTCGTACTACACGATTTGTATTGACCTTAATAATAATTAAATAAGCTAATGAGCTTTCATCATATATCAGAATCAAATCTTTTGAAAATATAAGTCTATAAATTCCTTTTTTGCATATTTGAAATGCCAATGTAATGGAAATTTCTGTGGCAACGAATGTAACTTCCAATTAAGATTGTATCAATAGTAGACATACTAACAAGTAATTATTGTTTATGTACCTTATTTATTTAATTCTCATGGTTTAATCAGTACCATCTCAATTAAAAAAATGAAATGATGCATTCTACAAACTTCTGATTGGTATATCGTATTTCGATATGTTAACTAGTTAACCTCATAATCTTGCAGGAAGATGTAAAAACAGAAAATAAAAACTGCTTACTTTGTATTATAAAATTCGAAACGTAAATCTTAAAGAAGCACAGGAATATATAGTTGCATGATATCTTATTTTCTTTTGAAGCACCAAAAGACAAAAACCGCATTCTTAAACACATTTTAAATGTAAAATAAGATACATTGCAAAATTTTAAACGTTGATATTCCAATACAACCTTCTGTAATTCTTTGTAATCTTATTTCAAACAAATGCATCCATTTCCGACTTCCATATTTCCTCTAAAATATTTATCTCTCCAAAATATAAAAAAATAAGACCTTTAACTGTTTCTTTCATTATATCATCAAAAATTTCTCATACATTAAATCCCTTCAACAACATCTATATTAATTTATTTCTCTATAAACCGATAACATCAAAAAAAGTGATTAATAATTTACTTTTTTCAGTATGAATTGTGCTAAAAGTTGTGGTTCTTCTTTAATGCTTTTAGACGTTAAACCAATTCATAATCAAATAAAAATTTAATATTGTTTTGAAGTTATTTATGAAAAGGTTAAATGCACCGGATATTACTTATTTATTTTGAAAAGCATGGAATTTAAAACCGAAAATTAATTGAAAGTTGTTTCCTAATTAATTAATTTCCTGTTTCAATGCAAAACAGGCAGGTATATTGCAATTCCACGGTGGAATCAAAAAGGCAAATTGAGGAAGCTCAATCATTTTCTTTCTTAAATCCCTAAAGACTTTTTATCCAAAAAGTAAAAGAAAAACTCTCAGCTTCATTTTCATCAATTTTGCGTCAATGAAATCTCTTGTAGAAGTAAATTCTCTTTTTTTTATCTTCCAATTCTAGTTTGTGTTATCAAGGGATTGAAGGCATTTTTTATGCTGGATGTTAAGGCTTTCACGCTTACGTATTTCGAAATAAATGAATAAAAGAAATGTATTCTGTTGCCAGGAAATTGAAAATTGTATCCGAAGTTTGCTCTGGGGTAAGAGGGTAATTTAGGGAAACTCGTAAATCCTAAGCTGCATGAAAATATCATTGGGTCCCCCGGGACAAAAGGGCACATTCGCATACAAGCAAAATGCAGTTCATAAACATGTTTCACGTATCTTGTTGAAGGAGATAAAAATTCGATCCCTTTTGTCATTTGCAGTCGACAGAAGAACAGGTGCCAGCAACACTATCATCAGCAACAAGTTCTGTTATCATTCTCTGCAGACATTCTCTGCAGCTTCTACTATTTAGACTTTGGTGAAACTAAGGATTCACACTAAGTACAAAGTACAAAGTACGACTCACACTAAGTTAGGTAATTTTAATTGAGAGCCAGTAAAACAATTAAATGAGAAAAAACTTTTCTTCAGAGAATTTGTTTAAACATTTAATTGGCTCGAAGAATATCACATGTTTATTGAAATCTGCTTCAAACTAAAAAAAAAATATTACTTCAGTTTACAGTACAAAATACAATTTCAAATTATATTTAAAATTATTCTACACATCAAATTCATATATTTTCCTAGATAAATCTTTCTTTATATAATATATATCATGGATATAAATACTTTACTTCACTAGTCGAGTGGATACCATGTTCCTACATACATAAGACCAGAATGGACCATAAAGCAACCACCAATATTAGAAAGAAATTACGTATTTATTTCTTCATGAATTTTGTAATGATTCACAATAACTAATTGCAAAATGCATCGTTAAGTATGAGTGTGATCAAAACATTACTATACATGGAAATTACAAAATTATTAACAATATTAGTAAATAATTTATTTTTATGTATGTCTGAAGTTGGTTTAATTTTCATTTGTGAATAAAACGTTAGATGCTATATCACCAAATACAAAAAAAAGTATCGTTATAAGATCATACACACACATAAAAGGCATAATTTTATAAATCAAGACATAATAACAGTGATATGTTTCGAAGATTCATCGTCAGACTGTAAATAAATATAAAACGGAAAAACATGGGCTTATAACATCCCCACAATACAGAAAATCGTAATTAATTAATAATCATTTACATAATAATTAAAATTGACGCAAGTTATAATCTAACATAGATAGATTGTTCAACTTTTGATAGATAGTCCATTATTATAACAATTGGTGGTTTTAATAATGATTGACTCGAAGAATTTACGTAAGTAATCGTCCTTTTGTTGGCCATAAACAATTGGCTTGTTTGTCATGAGCCTGTGTCCCGTATCTTTCTGATGTACTACCGTTAGATATTTGAAATCTCCTTTTTCAACACCAGTACAGTGTTCTTTCATTCGAATATTGGTCTGTCTTTTTGTATTGTCTCATACATATTTACAGTTCGGGCCTCCATTTTGATATTTTCTTCCATAAACGGCGTTGAGTTTGTCCAAATTATTGACTTTTTTTTTGTTACTGTAAATTAACTTTTCAATGGTGTTATTGGCTTTATAAGCTAATTTTATATTGAATCTTCCCAGTAATTCTGCCAATCCAGCATTAATGTCCTCATCATATGGTAGTGATATGTATTTTACTTCAGCTTTATCTTCTCTATTGCTGTTAAGTTTATATCTATTGTCCTTTAATGTTTTATTAATCAGCCTATTTATGAAAGTCATAAGGTAATTATTACAAGTGTAAATGTTACGTATATTGCAAGAATTGCAACTTGTATAAGTAATATTTCATTACTACAGATATTAATTGCCCGATTAATGGCCCATCGTAATGATGTTATAAGCTGTTATAAGCCTCTGTTTTTCCATTTTATATTTATTTACAGTCTGACGATGAATCTTCGAAACATGTCACTGTTATTATGCCTTGATTTATAAAATTATGTCTTTTATTTGTGTGTATGATCTTATAATGATTATATCATTACACACACTATGAATAACAAAAAAAGTATATTATGATAGTTTAAAATTCCAAACAAATACTAACTTCATCAACATGTCTTCAATATTGCGTCCTATTTTTTTCAAGGACTTTCTCAAGATCCATATCTATATTAATATGAGTTTTTCACGTTCAGCAAGAACAATATTTGATGAAAGTACATGGAGAATCATCAGACAACACCGAAAATGCGTGAAAAGATTGGCAAAATGGGAAACGCATAACGATTTCCTAGAATCGAGTAAGAACGCTATGTTATACCCCACACCGATTAATAGGTTGAAAATACCTGTTATACAAGAAGATTTTAGCACAAAACAACTGATTTCAAACTTTAAATGGAACATTTTGTTAAACCAATTAAGATTAGTGAAGAAAAAAATCTTAAAATTACAGTATGAAGAATTACAATATAATAGAGAAATAAAATCTTCTGTTTCATGTGAAGATTATGAAGGCATAATGAAAAGTGACTGGTTAATATACAAAAAGAAAAAACAATTTTTGGAAGAAAAAAAGAAAGATAAATTCAAGAAAAGATTAATAGAAGAAGATAATTTTAGATATGAAAAATATTGTAGTAAATCTAATTACGTTGTAAATATTAGTAAAAGACATCTGCAGAAAAAAGATATTATAGCTTTAAACAAAGGGTTATGAAAGGTAATTTTAATACAAATAAGGTTTTAACTGAAGTTGAGAAAAAAATGTTCCTCATAAAAAACAAGAAAGAAACATTTTTCCAGATTTATAATGACTTAGAAGATAAGGAAAATACAAAACCTAATATTTCTAAAAGAGATGTAAATAGCATTAAAAATTTGGTGAATGATGAAAGTATAAAAATTGCTAAATCAGGCAAAGGGAATGTTTTAGTAATCATGGATAAGAAAGAATTTAATCAAAAAGCTATAGACATGTTAAATACAGAGAATTTCTCAGAAGTAGAGGAAGATATAACTTTCCAGTTATATAAGAAAGTTAAGAAAGAAGTTCAGGATATGAGAAAGAAAAAAGCTATAAATTGGTATCAATATAAAGACATAATCAGAAACATGACGATAGTACCAACATTTGAGCCTAGAATCAAGGTATACAAAAAAGATTTTCCAGTCAGGCCGGTTATTAATTCCTACGGGTCTCCGTTACAAAACCTAGGAAAATACCTTAATTCAATACTAAATAACATGAAATTTGACAATCCTGAATTTATAATAAAGAACACACAAGGCATTATTGACACTATTAAGGAATATAGAAATAATAATAAAAATAAGGAAGTTAGATTGTACACTCTTGACATTGAAGCTATGTATACGAGTATCCCGATTAATGAAGCATTGAAAATAGTTATTTCTAAATATGATGATGAGTTGGAAGCAAAATTCAAATTGGATAAAGAGTATTTTTTAAGTTTATTGAAGCTAATATGTAAAAATAGTTATTTTAAATTTATTAACAAAATGTACATACAAAACAAAGGTTTCCCGATGGGCAGTCCCATTTCGGGAACAATATGTAATTTGTTTATGAATTGGATTGAGTTTAATTATATTTCGAAATGGACAGAGGCTAAATTTGTATATAAAAGATATGTGGATGATATTATAATTATATGGGAAGGGACTAGGAGACAGTTTGTAAGGTTCTTGACTTATATAAATGATTATCACAGAGACATTAAGTTCAAGATGGAGGAAGAAGTTGAAGGAAAAATAATTTTTATGAACATTACTATTAGGAATGAAAATTCAAATTTGACGTTTGAACATTTTAGAAAATCTTACCAAAGTGCACATGTTTTAAATTTTATTTCGAATCATCAGAATTCAATAAAAAAAGCCATTATAAAAGGATATCTAAGAAGAATAACGGATTACACTGAAGAAAAAAAGTTATGGAAAAACAAGAATAAAGATCTAAAAGATAAGCTCATCTTGAATGAATATCCAACAGAATTCATTGATTCAGTTTTCAAAGAATATTTCAAAGAAAGAAGATCTCACAAAAGTAATAAAGTCTCTAATAAAGAGGAGTATAAGAAGTGTATTACTTTACCAATTGGTTTGAATATCCACAAACATGTAAAAGAAGCCTGTAAAGAAAACAGTATAAATTTAATTTATTATAAGGATAATGAATTATTCAAGAATACTAAGAAAAAAGATGAAAATTCTTTAAAAAACATGGGTGTAGTTATACGCCTTGGTGTGTAGGGATGGTGGGGATATTTCCATAGGAAGTACAGGGAGGACGGTTAGGGAACGAGTTGATGAGCACGTCCGTGCCTACCGAAGCGGTACTAGGAAAATTTCAGATTGGGCGGATCATTGTCTGGATAGTGATCACAATCCAGACCCTGTAGTTCATCTAATTTATTACGTCACAGATGAATATAAAAGATTCGCTTTGGAATCTTGTTTAATAAATTGTTGTATATGTTTAAATAAGAACAAATCACTTAGAGTTAATAAGGTATCTTTAAATATATTTAGAAAATCATTAATAAAAAACAAAAGATTAAAAAGAATTTTAAAGATTAGTTAAAAAAAGTTCACATGTTTATTCACAAATATTTATTTATATGTTGTACTTATTTTTAGTTATCAATTTTAAAATGAATTGTTTATTTGTTTTCAGTTGTTTATGATTATATTGTTTTCAGTCGTTTATGATTATATTTGATTTCAATTGTTTAATTTACAATGTAAGATCTCGCATATGAGAGTTTGTTATAATTTGTAATGTTAGGAATGAGAAAAAGGATTTTTCTCTTTCCTTTTATGTTTAATATTTTGTATTTTTCGTTATTTAAGTTTTAAACATATGGATCTTGAGAAAGTCCTTGAAAAAAATAGGACGAAATATTGAAGACATGTTGATGAAGTTTGTATTTGTTTGGAATTTTAAATGATAATGAAGATAAAGATATAATATGATAGTATTTATTTCCCTCACATCGGATCATCGTTTGCCTGAAGTGTTGTTCTGGTTGATGGGTGTGACAAGAGTCATCACGGGAGTCTCGTTCTCTACTGTAACCTCTGTTGACGATAACAGGCGGGATGCTTTAACTTGCTAATGAATGTGGTAATATTACATAAAGTTAGCAAACTGATAAGCATAAATGAGTAATTTCCTTATTAAATTCCTCCTTACATTTCTGATATAATACAATACAACATTAATCCTTGTCATCCGTGATATTTCCCGCAAAAAACTGGATTATTTCCTGTGCAGGGTTTCCTACAGATAAGCCTTCAATGACTGTCAGACTCCACATTGACTCTTGACATATCAGAGAAGACAACTTGACTCCGCTCATCATCTCTCCAATGACGATGTTGTTCAGCCCAGTTTATACTGGTCTTAATCTGTCTTACTGTTGAAAGGACACACACTATTGGTTTACGTGCGTAAAGGTCACTTTGGTGAAGGCCATTGCGGATAACTTTAGTTGACAATCTGCGTCCTGTTGCTTAATTTGAGTACTGTTTTGTCCTTGTTCCACCTGGCTCTTAACTGTACAGAAGGGTCATCCCTTCCTGTTGATCAGGGACGGCCTTAATTTTGCATTTTTTTGCAAACTTCCGGTATCTGGAGTCAATTCCACAATTGGGAAACGACAAGAGCTTCGGCTACTATCCGCTGTGATTGGTTTCAGCCTGTCAATAGCTCTTCAGCCTTTGATTCGAGTAAATCACAGTACTACTTTAGGCATATAATTTTTCATAAAATTCATTAAAACGAGATATCCACCTAGTAAAGTTATTAAAATATTTGAACGTTGATGAAATACTAAAGTTTAATTGAAACTTACCATGAAAGCAAGCAAAACAGCGGCTTCAAACATAATTACGATAACCAGTAATCTATCCGTAGAAAATTTAATTGCCTCATGAATATGAAGAGTATCATGAATATCCTGAATATCTATATTTATTATAGTCTCGAGGATACCACAAAATTTAAAACTTTATGTAATATATTAATTTTCCGGTTTTCAATTTCTAATTAATTTTTCTTAAGAATTTCATTTCATATTATATTTCTATTGTTATCTCCGTCATTTTTGATGGAGGTTTTAGATATTGAATATTATTCAGATCACTTATCAATGATTCTATAAACTTTTTTGAAATCAAGAAATTTTGATTCAGAAATTATAAATGTTCACTGGTATTGATTCTTCCGTTTCTTCGATGTCAGTCTTGTCTTTTAAAATCCATTTAACAAGAGAAGAGATCAGGAAACAGAAAACATCGACAGATTTACCGAGAACCTCTCACTTAATGGATTGGAACATTATACAAATCAGTTCAGTTAGGCTGAACTTAGCTCTATAATCAGCTTACCATTAGCCACGGCTAAACGCATTAAGCATTTAGCCCAGAGGACAGATTACAAGTAAAGATTATGGACGCAAATAATTGATGGGCAACACGAAAATCACCAAAGCTTCATTAAGCGGAGAAGTTTAAAAATATTAGACATTGCTAATATTCTTACATTGTTACTTGCGGTCGCTTGAATGAAATCTCTTATTTTTGTTTGGCTTCCTCCGCATTTTAAGAATTCTCTTTTGTTTACAAGTAATTTTTGAATAAAAATACCATCACCAAGTTTGATACAAAAAAAACAAACAAATATCGATTATCAATATTGAAAGAAATGTCTCTACATCGAAGATCTCATATAATCTTCACTGAAATTTGAAAATTGAAAATACTGTCATTAAGACATTTGCAGATTACTCGAAGTTCAGCCCAGTTTCTACGGGTCTTAAGGTGTCGTACAGTTGAAAGGACACAAACTATTGGTTTACGTGCATAAAGGCCACCTTGGTGAATCCTTCCTGTTGATCATGGACGGCCTTAACATTGCATTTTTCGAACACTTCCGGTATCTGGAATCAATTCCAAAATCGGAAAACGACACTTCGTGCTACACCAAGAGCTTCGACTTCTATCCGCTATGAGTGACTTCAGCTAGTCAATAGGTCTTCATTCGTTGATTCTAGAAAATCATGCTGTTGAGACATCGAACAGAAGACTTCAAGAAACGAAATGTTACGATATATGTGGCAGAATGAGAGAGCTCCTGGAAAACCCTAATCCTAATCTGTAATTTATAAATTTGGTTGCATGATTCGTATGACTAAAAAATATATAAAAAATTTGACATTACAGACGCTATTTTGCGTATGGATATGCGTGATTCAGCTGTCTCCGTCAAACTCGACTTGTGTTTTCCACGTTTCGGCAAGATATCACAAGATTGGCTTGCGTAATGTCACCAAAGTCAAATATTACCTAACTGGTTTTGGCTAATGTACATAAAAATGAATTTGAATTCACCTGTAAGTTGAAATACACGTATGATCACTACAATTCAAATAGTACTTTTCATAATAAGCTGAAAATCCTAAGGTAGGTTTAGTCTACTTGCAGAAAGATCTTATTGACTTTGATATGACTGGGGTCAATAATCGGCATAAAATGAACTGGACACTCAAAGCATTTTTATAATAGATATTAAAAAAAAAATTATCAATATAAATAAGTAGTCAACAAATACTGAAGTTGAATGATATGACATGATATGTTTGTATAAAGCAGGTATTGCTTTCAACTAAGCATAAAATAACTAAATTCACAGTTTTAACTTTTAGGTTATTTTGTGCTTAGTTGAAAGCAATACCTGATTTATTTCTTTAAATTCACAGTGTTAACTTTTAGAAGAAAGCCATGACTTCCTTATAATTCTTTAAATTTGCGACGTCAAAGTTGGAAAACCAATTTCTTTGCAGGTTGTTTTTTTTCTTTGCCTTTTTTATTCTATCATAATCAATATTTTTTTATATATATTTTTTAGTCATACAAATCATGCAGCCAAATTTATTTATTATCGTTCGAATGTCAAAAATATTCTATAAATACTTTCTTTTAATTTCCTTGTGTTATTCAGTTCTAGTTTTATTTTCAGGGCACAACTATAAAAAAAAATGTAATCGCGATAAAATGCAAAGATAAAAAAAGTCTGTTTCCGAATTGCCCTCGCCGCTATCTTGTACTCCTATTCCGCACAACTGAGCCTGATATTTTGCCCTTGGCTCACAAAGGCTGTTCTCGTATCTGTTTTTCATTTCGCACAAAGCTTTTCCAATTACTTACATTCTCGATTATGAAGCTATAGGCAGCTGCTTTGCTATTATCTCTCGTGGCACAGGCGTATTTCTTTGAATATCCTCGCAGCATTGATGCTATTCAACCCGCTCTGAAATGCGAGTAACTTGCCTTCGAAACATTTGCCGTCGTCACAAACAAACCAAAGTGTCGCGATTTTAAAATCAATACGCGAAACAAGAGACACAGAGGCAGAAAGGGAAATTCAAGAGACTCACAATTTCCTATATTAACTGTTATCCGACGAGGGATCTTCGAGTGGAACTGATGACGTAATCGAGTACTTTAATGCCTATTTCATTTTGGGAAGTGTCGAACAATCGATGGAAAATCGAACTCGAGAGAAAGGCGAGAGATTTTTCAGGAAAAGCCATTGAGTTTCAATCTGTAGATGCACCAAGAGTGGTTATCTGAGTTCTGTTTCAAGGTGTTTTTTTTTCATTCGTCGTTCCTCTCAAGGAAAGTGAAATAGAGTGTACACGAAATGTAGTCTTTCTCAACGAATGAAGCTGCAATAACGAAAAAAAGAAAAAGATAAAAAAATGTTATCTAAGTTGTGAAGAAACAACATTCAAAACGCATTATGGAAACATTTACAATACTTGGAAGGAGCAATACAATATTTCTATGGAAGTTTCGCAAAAAAATAAAATAAAAAAAGCTTCGGAAACTTTCTATCTAATCCTAAACTTTAAAACAAGATTTAGAAACTTTCGTGTTGTTCACTATTTTATATTATTATATGCCAAAAATCTAGGAAAAATATTTTTATAAAATATTTTACATATTCATATACATTTTAATAAACGTATTTTATGTTTATACACATGTTGTGGCGATTTGTAATATCTTACATATTTTTAACTATCTTTAGAAAAAAGAAGGATATTTAGAAAATGATTTTTAATCTTTTTATTCTAAATTAAATTAATAATGATTTAATTTTTGTTGTTTAAAGAGAATATTCGCTTTCTAAATTGAATATAGAATTTATTTATTCTCTGTGACTTATTACTAAATACAATTTAAAAAAATATTAGCTCTCTTAATTTAAATGTATCAACCTTGAATGATTAAATTAATTAAAATGGGAATAAGCCTACACAAAATCAAAACAAGTTAAAAAAACAACTAAAATCGGCTGGTTTCTCTTGTGTGCAATGTCATCTCTCACCTGATGATACACGTTGGACAAGTGAGAAACCGGTCGATTTTTAACTGTGTAGGTTTATTTCTCTCTTAATCTTTCTGTCTTTTGTTAATACTTATTAATTAAGTGTTAGTTTTACATCTTGTTACTCAATTAAATTTATTTGGACAGTATTCACGTAGAAAAAAACTCGCTATGAGAGATTTTTCTTATCTTTACTTAGATATAGGTCCATAACAATCAGCTTCTTTAAAAAATAACTTTGTATGATAAAGTTGTTTTATTATATAAAGTTATTTTTAGTACGCAATCTTTTACATGATAAATTTTTTTTCCAGTTTTTCAATTGCAAATGATAATTTCAAAGTAATTATTCAATCTACATAAAGTGAGCGAAAAGTCCGTATACCTCTTTATGCACTCTCTATATTACCTGGATTTGAAAGGAATTCATGTGTCTATTATGGATCCAAAACATCTGTATGCAATCTTCTATGGCCTCTGCACATACGGACGCGTCTGCAGGGCCGTATCCTCATTTTTCGTAGCATTTGTCGCGCTATAGAAGTAAAGGCATTGCGCATAGCAATCTGTAACTCAGCGTTGGAGCCCTATCGCAGTTTGCGGACTTGCTGTTTATTGATTCCCCACAGAGAATTATCTGGCGTGGTGAGATCTGGACTGGGTGGTGGCCATGGAAAAAGTAAAGGAAAGTTCTCGGATTCCGGCTAAACTACCAGTTCCTGAAAAGGCTGAATCGCACTCTCATGCAATCAGCGAAATGAGCTGGTACTCCGTCTTGTTGAAACTACACAGTGTCAGCTATTCCTTTAAACTGAAGTTGATGGGATCCGAAAACTTTCCTTCATCTTCGCCATAATCCCCGCGCAACTCAGATCTCAGCAAGTCCGACAATTCTCTGAGGGGGGACCATTAAACAGAAAGTCCGCAAACAGCGATATGTTTCCAACGCTGAGTTACAGATTTCAAATCCCGTTTACTGACAGGTATACAGACTTTTCGATCACTCTGTATATCTCTTAAGTTCTTTCTACCTTACATATTCATATCAATTCTAAATTAACACTGATGTGATTGCCGTGTAAATAGTCAATTGAAGGTGCTTATGAAGAAAAATTGACTTTAGAAAAGTTTCTGCAAAATTATAAGAATAAAATCACCATAAGGAGTATGTATGCTTTCAAAGATGGAAAGAGTTCTTCATTTACTTTTCCTGTAGATTACAAACAGCAGCAAAACTTTGGCAACATTAATTCTCTCCTCCCGTTAAATAAAATTTCGAAAAGTAAAAATTTAAAGTAAAAACAGAATAATAAATGTTAGAATTCGTGTATTCTCAGTTTTGAATTTTCACCTCATTGTGCAACATTACTACTTCAAAATCATCAGATCATTCATGAAACGCAGCTGAATACTAAGAAATAAGAATAAAAACCTACATACCAAAATTCAATTACCACATACAAAGGTTAATAGATAATTAAGCTTAGATTTATGTATACTAAATGAATCTGCTGTTTGGTGTAGGCTAGTAAGTACAAATTCAAATAAGGAAATTAATAGACCTTATAATAATTATTCGTATTAAAAAGAAATTACTGATAAAGAGTACAAAATGAAAGTAAAAATAATAACGATGATAACTCTACCACTCTTTTCCGAATCTAGTAATAATCTGGATAACAAATAAATAACATAGGAAATATAATTACAACAGAAACATAAACCAATTGAACCAGACATTTTATTATTTAACGACTTACTGTGGAAATTATGTAAGTTACTGTATATCAAACGTACAATATTCTACAAATATGCCTATGATGCATTATTTATAACTACACTACTTTTAATTGAAACTTAAATCATTTTTGGATTAGTATTCATTTCTATTGTTTTATGGTAATAAATACAAAAATATAGAAGCAAAAAAATAAAAGCATTAGCGATTATCTATTCCTTAATCCTAATTTTTGCAATAATAATCTTCGTACTCAAAGCTTCGGTATTCATTGCTTCTCCAAGAAAGCAAAAAAACGCTAATTGTATTAAATTTTGTTAGAATTATTAGAAATTAGCAAAAATAATCATGCTTCGCGCGGGTTACAAGAACGAGGTGTTCTGATGTAATGACGATGAAATTATAATTGTGCGAGCACTTTTCCAGTTGGTAAAAAAGTAGTAGTTACAAATTAACTTGTAGACCTGCTACTGTCGCTTCTCTCCGGAAGTCTTGCATTCGTAAAGTAAAAACATGCTTTATTTCTTCGAAAATAGGAAATTACATCAAGTAAACTATAAACTAAAAACTGAAACTTAGAATTAAGAACAATCATGTCAAATTTCATGTTTGCAAACCAAATGGTTTCGGAGATACGCAAACCCTTCAGGAAAGTTTCCCCCTCCCCATTTCCATTCGTTAGGATCCGAATATGAAATACGTATACTTTAGCTTTTGACAAAGAACACTAATGGGAAATTTCGTGCTTGCAACTCAAGCGGTTTCGGAGATACCTTGTTTGCCTTGAAGAACATTCGTTGAATATGTATACCTTAGATTTGACAAAGAACACTCATATCAAATTTCGTGTTTCAAACTCAAGAGGTTTCAGAGATATGTGCACCCTTCCAGATTGTTGCCCCCCCCCCTCCTTCCGTTTATATCTTAGTCCGGGTTTTCGTTCATGCATTATTCTGGAATACATATGAACTTCCGTTCCAAATTGGGTAAAGATCCGTTGAGAAATGGCGACGTTGTTTCAAGATAAACAAACAAACACTCGCGCTACAATATAGACTAATAATTAAATAATTAATAAGTTCAGATTTTAATTTACAGAAGATAATCAACAAGCCTTTACGTACTGAAAATTTAAACGATGAAAATTATTATGATTTCCTTTGTAATCATAACTTTCTAAATTTAATTATTAAAGCATTTTAATTAGTTTGTTTTAATTTCAAAACACTACACTTTTAATCAAGAATAATCAGGAATAAAGTATTTAAAAAAGAATTTGCGCTTGGTTTTAATTTCTCTTGTTTTAATAGAGCCAGCTTTAGATTCCCGAGCAAGTTATCACAGAAATTTCTGTAATGCTACAAATTGAATCAACTCAGGCTTAACAAGAATTGTCAACAAAATGGAAGATACAAGAGCTATTTAGGAATATTGGCTCAGTGCCATCGTGCAGTTGGATACAAAAGCCGATTTAAAACATGATTACAATAAATTAATGTCCACAATCTTGAAATCTTTGTTCTTAATCATATCATCAGCTGTTTTCATATATGTTTGTTTGGAACCGAATATTTTTGTCCTGAATCAATAGTGTTTAAAAGCAATCTTAGGAATAAGAGATCCGTGTAGGTTATCAATAAATAATCTCGTTTTCAGTGTTACTTACATATCTTGTCTTTCAGCGTACAAGGTGCCGTCCCGTGGGAGGTGTAGCAAATTTTTGAAGTTGGTCCAGAAAGTCACTCAAACGTCGGGGATCCTAGAGTTTTAAAGCAGAACAGTTTCATGTAATTCGGGACACTAAAAGATACAGAAAAAGAATAAAGAAGGGGAAAAGTTAGTTATAAATGAAAGAAAAACTAAAAAAAACAAAACAACAAAAGCATGTCAGAACTTGTGAGCTTCTTGGAAATGGAATGAAGAATTCTTATTGCAAATGAAGTAAATATTTAATTAATATAAATTTTAGATACAATTAAAAACAAGTGATAATTAGACTAAGAAGTTCTTATGATACCAATTTCCTAATTTGGAATAATTAGCCATTAAATTTATATTCTTTCAGTAAACTAAAGCCTGGAAGTAAAAAATATTTATTTTTTAAAATACCGGTACAACATATTATTTATATTCAAGAAATACAATTTTATTAATACTAATTTATAAATTATATAATTATATAAGCAAAGGTGCAATTTTACAATTTCTTTTTGCTAAATGAGAGCCTGCACCAGAAACAAGTTATTAAAGAAAAATTTATATAGTATTTTCTCTAATTATTTTTGGTATTTAATATTTGGAATCTTGTGAAATATTTTATTACGGAGATTGATATTATATTAAATTTATTCAAGTAGCATTATACAAGTGATATAATAGCAGAAAGAACTGAACAATATATAATATAAATGAAAATTATGTTGTAATTGAGGAGAATTGTTCATGAAAAGATTAAGCTTTATAATAAGCAAAAAACCGAGTTTTGAGTCGACTCGAGCAAGTTTTAAAATCACTTCCAAAAAATTGCATAATAAATGTATATGCATTTTTGTATTTAAAAGGTAAGTAGTAGTTTTAAAAGTGTCTAAAGGTATTTAAAAGTGACTAACACTAGGACGCTGTAGGAGTTTTAGAAATTGTTCCGTTTTCTGAACTAATAGCACTTTTGTTATGGTCTTTGTTATAACTTTTTACAAGTTTTAAAAACAAATAATTCTTATTAAAATTTTTAGGTGTTGAAAATATGATTTGTAAACTTCTACATGGATTTCATATTTCTAGCTACAGTAGATTTTGAATAAAACGGTTCACAAATGTGATCTAATTGGGAATTGATAGACTCGCTTCGCTCGTCTAAATTATCTTTACCAATTCATTTGATCAAGTTTGCTTGAATTTAGGATTTGAAAGAAGCTAATTCTGACAAAATATTCTGCTGAATAATGCTCAATATTTGGAATAAGAATTATTTTACTTATTTTTACAGCAACCCATTATTAAATTATTACATTTAAGTATGGTGAAGAATAGATTGATGTATTTTCACTGAAAATGCCCTCAGTATGTGATCAAAGAAATATCCGTATGATGATTTAGTTATAAACAGTTAATTTCATAATTCGTAGTTGTTGATTAAAGCATTCTAGGAATATTTATATATTCCTTGAGTATACAAAAAAGTAGCTGAAACCAACGTATTCCAGTTGACCTTAATATTACCGATCTTAACTTAATATCTGTTATGATTTAAAACCTAGTGTCTTTACTACTAATAATATAGTAATTATTCTACAGAAATAATAATAACAAGCATCCTTCCACTTTTACTCCACTAACAACTTTTATTCTTTGGTCTCTAACAATGTTTTAACATTTTCAACATTTTCAGCTATCTCTAGTCGTGATTTTTAATGTATTGAAGCTGAATAACTTATAGTTATTTTTTTACAGATTCGTGATCTGTGGACAGAGCATCTCTTATCTTAAGAAAGAAACTTAAGAAGTAACATTCTTCAATCACAATGTTAAACTCATTTTGCTAAAAAATTATGTTTTGTTATCTCATTAAAGGGTCCTGTGAGAATACACTCAGCTACAAGAAACAAGGTTCAATTCCTTGCAGAGGTCCGGGAATTTTTCCTATGGTGTTTCTCCCCCACAATGGGATCTAGAGCTCTAGGGTACTAGGGTCTAGGGTTCTATGTAGCATTGGGATCGGGTTTCTTACCCGGGTTAACGGCGTCCTCGAACCATACATCAAAGGTTTGCAGCGGAATACTTTAACTATTAACTATTAACTTTAACTATTTATTTCATTAGTATAAAACGTTGTATTTCCGACAGCAAAGGCTCGGAATTATCGGTGAATTTTTTAAAGCACAATTTAATCGTTTCCGTAAATTAGTTTAACAATGTTATAAAATAAAATTGCAAAAATATCAATTTTCTCACTATTTATATTTTTAAGGCAAAATTACCGATTTTGCTGTTTCTGATCGTATTGCAGTTTTATTTTCCCTTTTACAGATTTTCGCGGATGCATTTAGAAGAAGTTGAAAATATAAGATGTTATTACAAAATAATTTTTAAGTCTTGTCATTCTATTTTTTTTTAGTTTATATAACTTTCTATACATTAGCCTATCCACAAAGCCGTGTTAAGAGTAACAACATCTTGTATTTACAACGGACATCTATATTTTCTAATCAATTCTGCTGGTAATGTGTTCGCAACAAAGAGAACATCTGAGTGGCAAAGTTACCGGAAAACATATCATGTTGCTTCAACCTGCAGAAACCAAAGACTAAACGACATTCTTTAAAAGCAATCTAAACCACATTCACTTGACATATCAAAGATGTCAAGCAAACCCCTGAAGGAGAAAGCCAATGTAAATTAAAACCAACCCACAGCTATGTTCAAAATATCAAATGAGAAAGCATTCATTAGAAATTTTGCTAAGAGATTGAACAGAAACATTTGACTGAATTTTGAGATAAACATCGTTTTCCCCTACATTAAGGTGACTTTATTTTCGCTATCATTCTTTATTTTTTTCTTCGGCAGCTTAATAAAGATTAAACAATTCCTCAATAAATATTAAATAGAAAATGAAGTGAAATGAAAACCTTTCTAGAAATTTCTTTCCTCCTCTCCAAAAAAACAAAATCAAACAAACAAAATAAGCTATGTCGTAGTTAGCCAGTTTTCTATGACCTATGAATATATAAAACTTCAGGAATACAATTAAGGATACCTTGCATACTGTTTTAACTGCTGATGGCTACTAAGTAACGTAATAAAGTTGATTACAGTTCTTTCTCCAAGAATTACTGTAGGTCACTACAATTCCTACAGATCTGTTATTTACTATAGACACTGTTGCCAGTTTGAGTCTGTTAAAATGTCTTATAAAAATTGCTAAGTAAAATACGTAACATCATATTTTCGAAAATTTTGAAAAGTCTTATTTGAAGACTCAGTTTCACTTACCTCGTCTAAACAAATTACTAGAAGACAAATCAATGTAACAAAGAGAAATAAACCTTCTTTTTCTCAAGATTTTGTTGAACTTTTAATTAAATATTTTTCCATCATTAACAGTTGGTATTTGATTTGCCTTCAAACATTTCATTATAGGAAAAAGCAGTCTTCTACGAAATAGCATACATAACTTTTATTCCAGTCAGAGATTTACTAATTTAACGACAGCAAGCAAATTTATTTGAAATTCATTATTTTCAATGAAATGGGAGTTAATGTTACTTTATTGATAATAAATTGATACATTACTTTCAGTAAAGAGCTTCAAAAAGCAAATCACAGGTTGCAATAACAGTTTTATTATTGCTGTAATAACAAATTTTCATTGCTTGGCTAATAGAAAGAGGCAGAACAGATGTGCTATATGTAAATGCCCATTTCAGGCTTTATGAATTTGGTTTTATTTATAACTAGCTGATAAATGTGGCATTATCCTGGAAATTATAAAATTGTCCTGGAAAACATTCAGGCGTAGTTTCTGAGATTTAGTAATAAGTTTTAAAAAACTAAGGTCATAACAATGCAATAGCGTTGCCAGACTCTGATAAATTGGAGGGAGTCACGATATTACAAAAAGTTTATATTTTTTTATACATAAAAAGTTAAATGAAAGTGAATTACGTAATTTTTCAGTAAATCTTTAAATTATCAAATATATTGATTTCAAAAGGGTATTTTAACCTGAAACTTCACACCCTGTCTTTTCACAGACAGAGTAAAGTTTAGCAGTGATTGATGCCGATGCATAAATGTTATTCAAACATCAAAACAAAAATTACAAAATGTTATCCGTTTACATTTTATAAGAAATTTAGAACCTTATGCTGCCCAAAACAAATTTAAAGCAGATAAAAAAAAATGCAATTTATTTTTTCATAATATTTTTTTTAATTTGTTTTGAAAATATTTAAAAATGTGAAGCTTAAATGCCTTTTCAAAGCTTAGGAAATTTTATGATTTCTAACAATATTCATGAATGAAATCAAATATTTTTGATATGAAAAAGTTTAATTATGATCTCAATTAAGATATGCTTACTAAAGTTCAACTGAATACTAATTATTCATTCTTAAACCACAAAAAAATAATTAAAATCACCTAACTGAGACTTCAATATTTATATTAAAAAATTTTGCATCCTGATATGATGAAAAATATTTGCCCTTCTTTCTCTTTGCTAAATATTTTTCTTTCGCATATGCTCTTCATTTTCTTAGAAATTTCCATTAAACTAAGAATAGCAATTTTGTTTATAGGTCAATTTATCTCAATCGCCTTATTTGTTATATTTTGCTGATATATTTTAATATCTGATGATATCAGCTAAGTAACAACACTCAGTTAGAATAGCAAGTTATTCAGTAGTGCTGGGAAGGACTGATGAAGATGGTTTTCTATTATTTGATACTATTTCTACTTTGCTGATTAAAGTCTCATTTCTGAAATTCGCAGAAAACGTTTATAGGAAGTCTCAAAGATATATTTGACATTCTTTGTTCATTCATTCTTGTTTCTTGTTTCGAGAGAACGCTTACAATATTCAAAATTATTAGTTTGTAATATATAAGTATTTTAATTAAAACTTTTGGACAATACAATTAACCTTTTTCATACCGAACTTATTTTTTAAATAATTACTAACAAGGAAAGGACACACCCTGTATCTTTCAAATGTCAGAGCCCTTTTGTGAGATGGAAGTACTTACTAAGTAAAATGAAAGTACTAAGAACCCTTAGATCATCAGCCGAACACCTTAACAAATTGCGCCACAACAACAAATACTTTAAAACCTAACGGGTACTTACTAAGCTAAGATACAGGGTCCTGTCCTTGTAAGATTCTACTGAGATGGAGCTAATTTTTCTTTATTTACACTTACTTCAGGCACATTGAGAATCTACTCTGAATCTCACATTACTCTGAAAGAAATGAGTAATATGATCTTCTGAGTCATCGATAACAATCTAAACATATAAAAAAATACAGCCGAAACAAAAAATATTTCTTGCTAATAAATTACTATTTTCATGGTCCACTGATTATATCATAAAAGCTCTACGTAATTTTACAAATATATTTAATGAAATTTGAAAATGTTTAATCTAGTGTTCATTTATTAGACAAATTTACACTTTGTAAGTTTGTTTCCAAAAATAAGACCATCCTTTAATATTTAAAAATCTAAAAACTCATCAATTGAAATCAATTATTTATATTCTAATATCGTGACTATAAATCAAAGAAATCTGTTTTGAAAATAAAAATCAACTGCGACAAAGTTATAGCTGATTCTCCTCCATTTAACAAGAAGCAAATTCAATGGGTAACATTAACTATGTATTACATTAACAATTGCTAAGGGTCTTGATTATTCGTGATTTGTTTTCCTTGTACATTATTGTTGTTGTATCTTTTTCTGACAATAAAGACTTTAAGTACGATTTAAAAGCCAAGTCTTGTTTGGATTTAAAGATACTGTTATTTTTAATTCTTTGTTATTTTCCAGGAGTCAATATGTTGTCTTGCTATTTTATTCTGAAATGCAGCAACAACAAGAAACAACGTAACGAAACTAGAATTATTAAAGACACTTTGAACTGAACAGCAACATCTTTGATTATAAATCAAGGAATCGATGATGCGTTTTTTCAGTAACTTCCGTAGAGCCTGAATTTCGAAAGGATAGAAGGCATGTCTTCAAAGGAAAAACTGAATAACATCTCAGATAATCTCCAGCTCTCAGCCTTAGGAAAATGAAGAATCACCTTTGCTTAACCCGGGATAAAAAGACAGATGATACACCGTCATCGACACATCGAAGCGGGACTAGAAGATGGGAATACAACTGCAGATGACTGAAATTTGAAGACTTACTTCTATGTAATACACAAAATATTACAATTGTACATGATAATTTCAATATATTTACTTTTATATTTTTTTATTATGCAAGTTAATTTTTTATGCTTTTAATTTAGTAGTCTACACATAATGTATTCTATAACTTCTTATTATTTAACCTATTTTTTATAGTCTCCTATTTATTATTATTATTATTATTGCTGTTATTATTATTATTCAATCTGTTACTATTACTTTATAAAACCTATTATTTCTTACGTACTGAAAACCTAAGAAAGATGATAATGTGCATCTCGCATAATGAAAATCAATAAATTAACTGAATACGGTTTTTTTTCCAGATTAAAAAATTGGAAAGGAAAACAGAAAAGAAAAAGTTTATTTGAGCAAGAATAAACTCTATCTTAAGAAAAGAAACTTTTCTATTACGGTATTTTATATTCTGAATGCACAGAAACCCAAAACAGAAGAAATTGCTGCAAAGAGCTGGAAATGTCCATCATGTTTAATTCTAATTTACACTTTCGATAGAAATTTTCATTCGTCAATATTCATTCCATCTGTGGTGATGGAAATTGTTTACGACAGGAGGAAATTACTCTGGCAGTCTCTGAATAGAAAATTATACCTCTCGTATGTCGTATTCCACCGAGCTGAATCTGAATTGGAACTACCGTCTGTAGAGTAGGTTAAATTTTTCACATTAAAGAAAAATTTTTCTGGATTTACCATTAATTTGATTGGTTCTTCCCACGCTACACCGGAACGAAAGATTCACAAAAGAAATTGGATAGAACTTTTGCATTGTAAGTGACAGAATCAATAGAGGCCGACTGCAACAAGAAGAGAACCTTATGAAAATTCCTCCGAAGATTCTGGCCGAAGAAAGACGTTCCACTGAAGATCTCGGCAGAGCTTTACACGTTGTATTTGCTTAACATTTGCAAAATATTTGCTCGGAATGGTATAAATTTCAAGAAATAAACGTTTATTTGTGTAAAGAAATAATATAAGAAAATCTCAAAATACACAAATTTAAAGATGTATATTTCAATTTTTAAAATTAATGGAATTAAAATGATGATTATTTCAAATTTGATTGTGTCTCAAAGCCATTTTATTTATTAGCATATCATGAATGAAACAGACAATAAGCGTATTGTAATACAGCCCAGTGAATGTAACTGAAAATATATGTTGCGCAAAAAAACTGAATATAACATAAAAACATTGTATGTTAAGTATTTTACAATTTGGTTTTTTTTTCTTTAGACACGCAATAATTAATTTAAATATCAACATTTCTGTCGAATACGAATATTGCTTTATAATTGATTTACAAAAACTATTATGCAAAAATTAGACTTACAGACTGAATTATTTTGAAACCTAAGGTTGAAATAGTTCAATTTAAAACCACTAAATCTGATATCGTGGCTTTTCTAGTCATAGATCACCAAGAACAATTGTAGAATATACTAGGCAATAATCTTTCCTTTGCAGTAGTAAATAAATAATCCAAGAGGCAGTTATGTAGGAGGGTAGATAATTCAGTAAATGAAATGGCACCAAACAGGTACCCTACTTTTTACTGACCCGCACTATTTGAAATATTAATAGCATATTTATAATGGTTTACCAGATGAGAAACTTTAAGCAAAAGACATAATTTTATCTAAATTCCTTTATTAAATTAGAAACCACAAAATTAAGTCCCTTTAACTAGAATTGTGGTCAGTTACTTTTCTCGGAAGATGATCCTTAAAGTGCATTTGTGGATTTTTGTATATTTTAATATCACTTTTAACATTAAATAAACCAAGAAAAGACAATGAAGATATTACTCCATATACTTTAAAATAAGTATCAGAGGTTAAGTTTCAGAAATTATTTAAAAAACAAAACAAAAAAAAACAACAACAATCAAATGCCTTAAGGTCAACACGAAGTACAAAAATAGAATTATTATTTTATATGTTTTATTTTTAAAGTTATTTCGTTTGTTATTACCCATTCACGACTTTATTAGTTTCTTTACTTTTTAAGGGCCATTTAATCCACAACATATTATCTTACACCAAAAGAGAACATTCCTATAGGAAGTTATACATTTAATGCAACTGTTACCTCTTTATATAAATTTATCGGTAACTTCAACCTCTAATTTAGCGTATTAAGAGTGTTTTAGCACTAGATGGGCGGATGTATTCTTAGTTCTAGATAGTCTTACTTATAGACATTTCCCAACCTTCTGCTTGAATTACAATCCTGTCTCAACTTTTATGAGAATATCATTATAATTAGCATTAATAAATGTGTATTTCTTATTAAAATTGGAGTTTTTCATTGTTAACAAATCATTTAACTTAAAAAGAATTATACAGCCTATCTAACAGAATACACAAAAATAATAAACAAAGCAACCCCGAAGCAGTCTACTAGAAATCTTGAAGAAGTAAAAAAAACAAAACAAACGAAGATAACAAAATGTGTAAAAGTAATAAAACTGAAACATATAGTATATTATAGCAGATTAGATAAATGTAAAGAAGGGAATAAACGTTATTTACGAAACTAATTACAATCTTTACAGTAATATAATTTATTCACACGTAAAAAAGTATATACAATATAATGATATTAATATATATAATATTATATACGAAAATTCAGAAATTAAAATAAATGAAAGTAGTAGGATCTGTTGATTAAGCATTTTAATAAACCATTTGAAATTTAAAAAAACAAAACAAAAAAAAACATACACTACTAAGGAAAGAAAATACAGCAAATACTAAAATTTTAAAAATAAACGCATATTTTAAGGACTCTTTATATATTTGGCAGATGTTCTTCGAAGTACGTAGGTAACCGTTTTGCTTCAGGATCCAGAGAACATCCATCATCCGGTGATATAATCAGTGTCAATACTATCATAAGAAGGTACACAACTACATTAGCTCAAGTCTGCTTTGCACCGAACAAAGGCGTTTTATCCCCTTAATGTCAAAAGATTTTCCTTTAGATAAGAATCCGCTGTTTTGACATTTATTCTTTAGTCGAGTTCAGCAGAGTAGACGTCTCGGATTGAATAAACACCATTTTTATTTTAACAATAAAATCCTTGCGAGACAAAAATATTGATTAAAGCGCAAATCACAAGATTTAGATTTATTAGCAAATGCAAGTTTTAGCATTTGCAAATAAATCTAAATTTTGTGAATATTATTCTTGTGAAACGAATATTATTTAGACTAACCTACCTGTGATTTGACTGATATTATTATGACCAATCTTTGTGAGTATCGCTGTAATTAATTGCTTCAAATTTTGATGAAATAAGGTAGCAAAGATTGTGATAACAACGCTACATAATACTTATTTACCGTTCATGTAATGATCGTACGTGTAAATCATTCAACATGGTCCGCAAACGTCTGGGAACAAATTTCATGTTCATACTTTCGAAATCTATTTCTTTTACTCTCACCATTCATCCGAAGTACGGAATATACCTTGATGAGTCTCTCTAGTTTATCTATGGCCAAAAGTACATCTTTCTTTCTCTTATGCATCCTGAAAAACTGCAGCTGTCGCCTACTGCAATGTAGACGTGGCAGTCCTTTCGGATCCATCAATTTGTGTGCCTCTTGTTTGATGATTTATCCATAATTATTTAAAACAACTTTTATTAACTTACATTTAATTCTTTTCCCAAAGATTTCAAAAACTTTAACTTTGTTTTCATGGAAATGATTTACTAAAACCTAATACATCAAGGCAAAGTTTTCTTTCTTCAGCTTCGTTTTACAGTTTTGTAAATTCTACACCAATGTAATGAAACCTTCTAGTAACATCAGGTTTTGAGAGATGAAATGAAGCTTCTTCATATTCCAATGCAATACCTAAGAGTTAATAACATGAGTTATGCATTCTGATCATAAGCAATAAAGGTTAAGTCATTATTATTGGTTCTACTGAAAAATTAACTAATTAAAAATCAGAACTTTCAACGATCTTCTAAATAATGCAATAATGATTTACATTTTTTATTAGAGTGCATACTAATACAAGATAATATAATATACTACACCTAATGTCTAAATACAATCATTTTGATATTAAAACTTCCAACCTTAAATCGGATCTGTTTGTTTTTTAAAGTTACATGTACATTTCTAAATTTTATTTTAATTTAATGAATAATCTAAGTTTTTAAGATTTTATTGAATGTTCTGCATTAAGTCGGAACGGTAATGAGAAAAGGAGTACAACGTCTAGGCCTTTAAATGAGATTCCTTGTTGGAACGATGATTTAAAAATTAAAGATAGAATTGGCTTCAACTTTCAAACATTCTTCGAAACCATATTAAATTTAAGATAGCTTACAAAAAAGACAGGGGCTTATTGCAAGATACAATTTTAATAGATCTTAAAGAAAACAGAAGTGATGGATCTTAAAGGTGGCTGTCTATAAAAATTGCAAAACAATCGAGTGTACATTATTAGCTTAATTGTATTGAAATTCTTTGTTATTCCAATTCTTTTATGTAAATGAATTTAAGGAAGAGGGATAAGTTATCCCTATCCTTTTTCATCTGAAGAAGTCATGTCGCTTAGAGTTGACGAAATATAATGATTAAACAGTTGTCAAAGGAATATTTGTTGTCGTTTATATAATTTTAAAATGAAGCTTTGGAAGTTTCTCTCGAAATAGAGTATACACTTTTGCAGCTAAAACATATAACGAGACAAATGAATATATCAACTTCTGAATTATTTTCATCGATTAGAAACCGTCACATGAACATTCAAAAAACCCAAATCCAAAAACTAGTATTCAAGCGGGATTTCTATGTTTCATTAATACTCTATTGCTGTCAAAATTGGGTACTTAAGGAAACACAAATAACAAGAATACAAATTAGAAATTTTAGGATAGTAACGTCATGTAATGGGAAAAGGCAAGAAATAACTATGGATTAGACAGATTTTTACCAAAACTGCGACTATACGGAATCAAAAGCACAAAACCATTTTGTTTCAATGAGCAACTTTACTCCAGGAAACTAGTATGTCAACATTTAAATCATCTATTTGTAAAACGACTTTCATTCCTTAGTTTTTAAGTAGTTTTTAGCATTCGACTTCCGTTTATTTTTAATCAAATTTATTTTTTATGAAATCAGAAGAGGTATCGTAACAGCCTGTAGAATTACATTAAAGCTGAATTTTATTATTACAAAATAATATTGAAATGTTATAGTTATAAAAAAATCTTCATTAACAACGATTAAACAAAATTAAATTAAATTAAATTTATTAAGTAGTAAATACTTCATTAATATTCTTTAAGTTTTTCTCTTCAAGGGAATTCATATACTTATACTTCTGTTGTAGGAGATACTAGTTCCTGTGACACCCAGCCTCGTCAGCCTGTACGGACGTGTATTTTAACAGCAAATTTTCTTTTACCAAAACCATAACCATTGTCATAAACCTTAAATCTATTAGAGTTAATGCATGTATTTATGAGGGTACAGAAAATTTTAATTCCTGTATTTTTGTATTGTATTTATTAGCAATGTTATACGTTCATTGATAAAACACTTTCTTTTGTTTCTATGTAGTTCAATTTGAAAATGAATCCTAAACAGAAAGTTAGAACTTAAAATGAAACATCTATTGGCCATAACGCGCTTTGAATTGCTCATAAAGTTTTTCAGTCTCAATTAGTTGTAGTAGCTTTTTATTATTGGAAAACCATATATATTTCAATGAAAAACGAAATGATACAGGGAAATTGAAATCACATCCATAAATCACTTGTCTTGACTGCAATATAAGTAGTTGCCAAGAAGCACTTCTAGGCTAATCCATATTTTCCCATTTTATTTATTATTTTTTAAAACTCTCTCATCATTTTTATTTTTTCGCACGGTTTCGTAAATTTTTTTTAATATCTCTCTTTCATTTTTTTTTAGTATTCTAGGAACGTTAGCTTTCTGCAGAAACTGAAATATCGATTTGAAACTTATTAAATCCCGGGACTCGATAGCGTATTGCAAACGATGTCTCATAGAAAATAAAACTTCTATCGAAAAAGGCTTTTTTATTTTTTGACTTCCTTTCTTTCAACTGTTAAACAGACCATAATAATCTGCCCTCGGAAAATATTTACCGCCGTTCCGCAATGTTGAACGAGGACATATTGAGGAAATTGAAAGGAACTATCTCGATCAATTTTTGTTATAAGAAAACTTAATCTCAGGTTGCGTTAAAGCTAAATTTCTTTTCTTATCTATTGTCTTTAACTGTTTATCTTATTAGCAATATATTTAATAATGTAAGTTATTATGTATCCATTGTTGAAAAAAAATTAATGATATGTTAAGAGTATGTTGGTAATTTGAATAAAAAGTCCTTTAAATACCAGCAGTAAAGGTTCAATACCTTCAAAATAAATAATCCAATCCATGAAATCTTAACAACTTGACTGATTCTAATTAATCAATTTTACTTGATTAGCAACCAGATTAACATGCATCGTTAAACGAACATAAAAATTCATTCCTTTGCTTACTTTCCTTTTGAAATTTGCTGCCTTCACGTGAAAATTCTCAATACAAACGTAAGTTACATGTCATGTATATATGATTATATACATTACTGGCCGTGAAGTTCCCGTACCCCGCTATTATGGGCTGCGATGACATCACGTCATTTGTTTGGACAATATTTTTTGATGGTTATGTTAATGGTGAAACTTATTTACACATTTTACAAACATGGTTAATCCCACAGCGTAAAGACGCGGGTATCATGGAACACGTATGGCTACAGCAGAAAAGAGCATCTCCTCAATTCGCTCTTACTGTGCGCGGGGTTATTCATGGACATTTTCCAGGACACTGGATTGGTCGCTGTACTCCAGCATCGCCAGCTCCATTGAAACGGCCATCACGAAGTCCTGACCTCAGGACGCCTGACAACTCATTGTGGGGAATCGTCAAGGCGTATGTGTCTTAACGTCGTTATGCTACAAATGAAGAATATAGCAATGGAGTTCAGGGCGCATTTCGAACCTCAATCCGGACACTCTACACAAAATGTCAAGTAGGACGTGGTGGCATATGAACTTCTGTTTAACACACAGACGCATTGGACACTTAATGTGAAAATATTTTCTTAAAATTTGACTACCAATTAAGGGGTACGGGAACTTTCTGGCCACACTGTATGTGCCTTTGATAAAGGTCCATTCAAAGGATATTGATGCTGAGGACAGAGGGCATATACTCGTACAGAATTACTGATTTCACAAGCCAGTTTCATAAGCATGTTTCATAAAGAAAACAGATCAAAAGTGTTTTCAACTGATTATTTCTGACAAGTAATTAATTCGATCTACAAGCAGAATTGTTTTCTAAAAAAAATGAAAGTTTATATAAGAAATTATTCTAAAGAAGTCCGTTAAATATCCATTAACAAAACACATCATAAATCCTATAACTAAACAAAAATTCTTTGAGCTAATTTTGGTTTTTGTACCGGGTATCAGGAACAGTACTGTTTCGAGTTTCTTAGCACTCATGAGTTCGATCCGCCCAGTATATCTAACTCAGTGAAGAAGGACACAAAACAGACAAACAAACGAGGCAACGACCCATCAATTACAAAAACGAAAAAAACAAAAAAAACAAAAAAGCAAATCAAGAATAAAAAAGGTGAAGAACTAATTATCGCTAGCTTTTGAAGCTTATTCCGCTTACCTTATTCCTCTTAGCTTATTATTAATTCCTTAGTGGGATTAACTGTTCACCATTTTTATTCTTGATTTGTTTTTTTTGATGTTTTTTTATTGGGAGTCAATGTCTTGTTTGTTTGTCCGTTTTGTACATTGTCCTTCTTCACTTACCTGGGTTCACTGGAAGTATTAACTCGAAGCAGTACTGTCTGCGATTACAGGTATAAAAACCAAAATTTTCTCAGTGACTTTTTGTTTAGTTATTTGCGTTTTTTTTCTTTTTATGTATTAATATTGTCATGCATGACAATTAAATTTGATTTATAAAACAAGCTTTATGAATGTATTTTGTTATTATAAAATAATTATTAATGAATATTTACTCATGTTGAAACTGCTTTCCAATTAAATCTAGTAATGTTATACAAATAAATATAACTGAAAGAAGGATTAAGATTAGTAATGTTTAGTAAGAAAACCAATACAATAGGATAAGAGGATCTTATTGGGGGAAATGGAAAGTTGATTTCAGTTGAGTTTTCTTCACCATTTTTAAGTAACCATTTTTTTTTTGTTTTATTTTTGTGGAGATTTAATATTTTTCATTTCATTTGGGAGAACGCTGAAAGCTTTTATTGCTGCAGAGAGAATTTCTTTGGCTTAATGTTTTTTGTTTAAAGGGCTGGAACGTGTAATTTTGGTTATATGAAGTCCAGAGCAGAATCCGGATGATAACGTAATCAGAAATTGTCTCAAGAATTAGTAATTTTTGTTAGAGACCTTTCTGAAAACCGAGTAATCAGAACATTAAAGAGGAAAAAAAAAAACAAATACACCAATTGTTTTCAATAGGATGTGTATAATCCATATTCAATCCACGTACAATTGGACGAGAAAGAAACTGTTGTAGGAATTGTATTCTACTATGTGAATGAAGTTAAAGAGGAATAACTCTCATGAGTTTCAGTTTTTCTTGTTAGGTTCCCTGTGATGAATAACAGACAGTGAGCTCTTATCACAATCGATTCCACGACAGCTTACGTCTTTCTATTCTATTCAATGACGTCATAAGCAAACCTATAAAAACCAATGACGTCCTAACGTTTGCGGAGTAAAAACAAAGATCACTTATCGCAAATTCAATGAAAGACGTAAATTGGCAAGTTATTAGAAAATATAAAAATGTATTCTTTATTCAATTTTAAATTTTTAGGTATTTCTGTACTCTGGCAATTTCTCTTTAATTCAGAAGTCTCAAATTGATTTAATTAATGAAGACTGCAGCATTAAGCATCTGGGAAACCTTCTTCCATCTCCGTTTTTGTTTTCTGGGGAAAATAAGAGAGAAAATAAAGAGAGCTTCAAGAAGAGCTACTTTAATAATCGATCAGTTGTTCCGAGCAGCAGAAACAAAAGAACGTTTGCATTTTTTTTTCTAATTAGGTAATTGGTAAAATTGGCATTCGACTCAAATGAAAATTATACATTTCTTTCGGCTCCAAGTATCTATACGCTTCCTTTGCTAATTAATCTTTCCTCTAATTTTCTCCTCAATAATTCTGGATATTAAAATTTGCAGGAAGTTATTGAAGTAATAGCAGTCACAGAAGATCGTATTTCTCTGGCAATCAATCAGTTTTTCTGGCGAAAAAATGGAAAGATTAAATCACTTCTGGAAAATGTCGATCTTTGTCGTCAATAGAAATGTCACAGCATAACTCAATGATATAGTTATTATTGACATGTTTCATAATATATGAACTTGGAAATCCTGTCAAAAATGACGGAATAAATAACAGAAATCTATAAAATGAATTCGAATGAATAATTGCACTTTTGAAAAGTTAAACTCGCTATCACAAATGCTACTCTACTCGCTGTATCAAAAATGACGGTAGAGAATGCAGGAGTTCTAAACGCAAATTCAATATTTTTCAGAAAATAACATGAATATAAAAAATATATAACCAGAAATTTAGTAAATGTTCCTATTGTTTCTTTTCAATAAAAACTTTATTTTTATCAATGCACAATACATTAGAAGCCAATACATTCGAGCTTATTATACTGGAATTTTTAATGCCTTCCAGAATGAAGAATGGAACTAGGGAATTGTAGTCATCCTGGAAATTGATATATGAATCAGTTTTATAAATCGGTTTGAATCAATTATCCGATGGCGAGAAAAAAGATGACAATGAAACCTGAAAACTGTTGTTTTGATCCGGATACGGTTCTGTGTTGTACTGCCTATGGTTCTTTGTTTAGCTCACAGTAGTTTTAATCTTCGTATTTATGTTTCTATGGCATTCGCTCTACTTAGTAACAGAAAATAATAAGCTACTTTTCTGAGGTTATTTTTGGACGTCTGGTATATTTCCTAGCAAGTGTTTTAGTAATTTGAATGTTTCCATCATATGATCAATGTGCTTTCACAAATATCAATTTTTGTAACCACTATAGTTTTTGGTATAATTGACATTCATATATAGAACAAATAGAAGATGAAGTTATTTTTGTTTTATTTGCATTAAGATTTTATTTTTGAAGTATTTAAAAATGAAGAGGTCAACACACACATTAATAAATTTTATATTTTAAGGCATTAAGAAATATATATAAACAACAGTTTCAGTTCGTCTGGGTTGGACTTGCCATTTGTGTTGGCCACTTCATTTTTAAATACTTCAATTAGATTTTACACAATTTAAATTAATCTTTTAGATTTTACTTTTGTATGAACAATATTAGAAAATAAACTAGGTAATATCTAATTTTAAAAATATTTAAATATTAAATGTATATTTTTTGTATTATTGTGGGGTAAAAGTATTAAATGGAAAATCGATTTAAGGAATTTAATTTTTAATAGAAATTAATCTTTCATCGATGTATGAGGGGAAACATTGATTCTGTTCAATATTGCTTGCACTTTTCTTTAATTCTTTAGGCTGCTGCTGATATCTGCTGTGTCGTTGTAAGGTCATTCATTATTTGGATAACTGACGAGCAATTTAGTTGGAAAGCTATCCCAACTTCTCGAAAATTACGGACTTATAGGAAGTAAAGACATTTATTAGGAGATACAGTAGATGCTCTTCCAAACAATTAAATATGAACTAAATCAAAACTCGGATTGATCCATCAACAAGTAACAAGAAAGTACACATCAAATTTGTTATTAGGTCAAAGTCAATGACTGAAATTCTACCAACTTTTTATTGATGGAACTAGACACAAGTTGCTGTAGGTTAGTTGTACTTTCTTCAGTACGACGAGATTTCCTTGAAAGTTGTATCTGTCTGTGATTTACTATCTCTGATAATCTACGATAATGAACTAATGATCGAAATTTAGTAAGTTTTGGAGTGAAGAAAGTATTTGAGGAAAAATTAAAACGAAATATTACATTAACTTAATGAAATCCATTCAAAATACCTGAAAAACGAAATTTTCTGAAGCTTAACAAACTTAAGTTAGATTCTAATGATTTTAAAATTGACCCAAAGAAGAAATGTTACTGGTTCCGTATCTAACACCTCCATACCTTAAAAGCTACTTATCTTTAAAATACAAGAGTAATTGTATATTTCATGATTGTCAATTTATTTCCAAAGTAAATAGAATAGATCTTTGATTACAACACTATCATTTTTGTACGACTAACCCTGTTATTTGACTTCAATAAAAGCAGTTAACAGAAGATAGAACAATATAAGGATTATCTGACAAATGTTATTGGATGTAACAAAGAATATTTGAATTAGATAAAACTTTACAATTTTCTGCTCCTTTATTTTTTGTAGTAGCAAAACATATAATGAAAATTTTACATACTCCGTAAATAAATATTTACTTTGAGATTGTTTGTGAACGAAGACTTTGAGATTTAAATCAATGGAAAAAAAAGACATATTTTGTATGTTCTAGGCAAAACATTTTTTATGTTTTTTTAGCAAATTTTGAATTAAATATGTCTTATTTCGGAAGCAGTTTATTGCCTCGAAACTCGGATGTTGGATTGCTTTAGAGCTAACAAACAGCGAAATACTCTTCCAATCGAATTAAGTATGTTTGCAACGGTACTTTCATTTTCTTTCCTGCTTCCGGCAAAAAATTGAAAACATGGACAAATCTTATGATTGTGCTGAGATTTCCTTTATTTGGACTCCCGCGAAGAAGACGCGAACAATACATTAGAATTCATTGTTCCCTTCAAGTAAAGTTCAAATATTTCAAAGGCGGAGCCTCCTTCTGAGAAGGAAAAGAAAAAAAGAAAAAAAAAAGCCTGACAGACAACAAACAAAGATGAAAAGCAGTGGTGAGTGGATTTCTTCAGTAAAAATACAACGATTCCTATAATCAGAGGTGCTTGTGTGGAAATGCCCGATTGATTAGCTGGTGCCACTGCAAAGGCGACGAAGGTGCAAAGCAAAGGGAAGATCGATATTTTTCATCGGCTAAAGGGTTTTTGATTCTGCTTGCTCAGTCGTGAATTTCCAGTCGGAATTAGCGAGACCTAATTTTCCCTACTTGTTCTGCTCTGTTTACATTTTGCTCCCGATACGTCATTGGCTCTTGTCTAAAAAGAGAGACATTGCCAAATTGAAAGGGCATAATTACATTTTCAAATGTAGAATGTATCCATTAAGAACCAGTACAGGCAGATAATGATAATTATGAACAAACGCTAGAAAGCTGGTCGACGAGACCTTGACGAAAAGTTCGTTCTTTTAAACTGTGAAGTCAATCTGACAAATAGTGGCAATTCATTCACGAGACTGCAGAATGAATTAAAATAAAGAGAAGATAGAAGAAGGAAAGCCTGTTAACTTGTCTTCGAGTAAAAAAAAAAAGAAATTGTAAGATTTTGCTTTAAATTCAAATTAGCTGTAACTAATTTCATAGTCGTAATTAGATTAAATACGATTACGGAATGAGGTATCGGTACAAATTTGTACCAAGATATATTACTGCATACAATCTCAATCACAATCACTCTTATAGGATTTAACTATGTAAAATACGTTATTGTCTTGAATAATGTTATACTAACACAGAAAACTTTTAAATATGAATTAAAAATTCCAGAATGTCCGAGTAGTTTATCCATTATCCTGTTACTCGGACTCCTTATAATTTTCATTTAATAATTATTCCAATACTGTAATTTCAATTCTAAAAATAAATCAGTTAATGAACGGTAGATACGATTTGCCAGTAAACTTCAGAACATTGTCGATTTTCTAAAAAAAATGATACCTGAAGATCGTCATGGCAATTCTATATATCCCTACACACTATTGTTAATTCATATTCCTAAAAATCAGTACACACAAATAACATACATTATTGTTATTGCGTGCACTGATTTTGAGGAATATGAATTAAAACTGCATCAGGTAACATAAGCTTATTATTAGACATTTAAAAAAGCAGTAAGTTAAATGCTTAACCTGTGTTGAATTAATTCAAGAAACGACAATAGGACATAGAAAAGTTAGACTGGAAGCTCTATAATGTTAAAAGAAGTTTTTGTAGGAATTTTCTTTTTAGAATCTTTAACATTGAGGAAATCAATGTCAAGGAATAGGTAGGACATATTGAAAATTATATCATGAAATTTAAAAATTCCAAAATATGAGGGCTCTTTAGGAAACTGTTTAATAATAAACGGCCACTTAACGAAGTCTATTATATACAAATAGTAAAATATCAATAAAAGTTTAATGTGAAGTTATCTGGAAGATATTATTTCAATATTGTTACAATATTTCCATTCAGCTTTATTCGTAAATGAGGCGAAAATTACAATTGTGCGTTTTGGAATTTTGAAGCTTAAATTAGCTAACTGAGCTACAATATAAAACTAAATAACTAATTCATTATCTATAATTAATTCAACTATCTATTATTGGTTATTCCATCAATAATCAACTAAACTGATGAATAATTTTCACTTAAATTTATCTGAAAATTGCGTAAAGTTAGTTACTTCACTCAGTTATTTATTAATTAGTTAAGCTATAAATATGAACGTGATCGTAGTCATTTTAGTAGGCCTCACTTTGGTCTAACCAACAACTAAGGCTGTATTTGTAGTTCTAAAAGCACTGTATATAGCATTCTGCAACCATAAGGATAAGTATTCGTCTTTCGTATTTTTTTACCCTCTTTTGTTTTTCTAGCTTTAGAATATCGCCAGGAAAGGCTTTATTCTACCTTTCCTAGATTTAAAAATTTGCAATGCTGTTGCATGCTCAGGAAATAAGATATTTTACCAACTCATTAAGAGATTGAGATTAGTATTTTTGTAGTTACCAGATATGTATTATATATTACTACTTTTATTATTAGTAGTAGTTTTATATATTACTAGTTGATACCTCTGTTGATATTGCTGTTCTCGTTTATTAGCGTTCATCTTCTGAGTCACCAGTAAACAGCAAGGTAATATCAGTAATACGAAGATCAATATAAATATATGTCAAAGTAATACGCCACCTCTAAAATTTAAAACAGAAAGAAAAATTATACATTAAAAATTAAATAAAGAAAATGACTGTGCTAATCTTCGCCAGCCTTGATGAATTTTCTATACGTAATTAAATAAATACTGGATCTCAATTTCTCAATATATATATATATATATATATTTAGGCGCTTTTATTTCATTCTCCATAGAAAGTTCATCGATGCTGGCGGAGGTCAGCACATAAATTTTCTTTATTTTATTTTTAATGTGTATTTTATGTTTCTGTTTTGGAGATTCCATATCACTTTTGACATGTATTGTAATTTCTACATAAAGGAATATAGCCAGAAGAGGCTATATCTTCTTGATTCTAGTATCTCAATGCTGTAGTCAAACCGGGAAATTAGGCCAAGATACATGCGCGAAGTTTATAGGAGAATGCTAAACAAAAGTATATAGAATAGAAGAAAAAAGAGAAAACAAGCAGAAATAAAATAAGAACTAGCAGTTGCTTTCTTTATCTTGTTTCAATGAATTCTCAAATCACTAAGCTAAATACTTACTTGACATAAATATTTATTAGTAATTAGTATCTAAATATTTAATTTTATCGTTCTAGCGATTCAAGTAAGGTAAGGCATACGGATATGGGGCCAAATTATACCTACTAAGCGTTGAAGTGATATTTTCTTGACGAGTTGTTTCAGCGCTGTTTCAGCACATTGTTCTACAACTGTAAGATACGCAGTTGCAAGTTGTGTCGCAAATCCAGTGACATCGACGTTATTACGCCTGTTACGATGAATATAACCAAACAGGTAATTTATTTTGAGTTCGATGGATGTAAAATAAAAATAATTTGAACTATGAACCTAAGAAATTGTGGTCATATTTTGGAAAGGAATTTCGCTTTATTCTATCACCAAGGCAGGAGGTGCCATGGAGTGTTAGAGCAAAAGTAGTGTTGAAAATGTACTGCTATTTATTGTGTGAGTGAAAATACGAGCTTATTGTTCATTGGAGCAAATGGACAGAACGGTTTCGGGGCAAAAGGACATACGAAATGTAAGTGTTGTGGAAGCCACACTCAAGCGTCTGTCGCACACATGTAAGGCAATTCCCTAGTAAAGAAATAACTAAAGTAAGATTGGGAAAACTTTTTGCTGAGGCATGGAATCGAGCTGCACACTGTGGCATATGCAACAAAAGGCTTTGAAAGTTTCCATCGGCTTCCTGAACATGTATTTGCCTCTAGATCTGTTCATTCTGGTCGTGAGAAAGGAGAAGTTAATTCATTTGATGGGACGATACCTTAAAGAGATCGTAGTAATGAAAAGGTGTTGTGCATCACACTCAGACATGTACTCACTAAGATCAAGTTCTGAGGATGTGCTTCATGTTCCTAGTACGTCTGGCCTGGACAACGAAAAGGAAATCGGGTGGATGTAAGGTGCTTACTAATCCATAATTTATTGACGAACTGAAGAAAAAGGAGCCATGCCGTAATAAGAAAACAGTCAATCGTAGGAAAGCATCTGAACGCCGAGGAAATAGTGCTGCTTTGCTACAAGACAAAGATAAAAAATGCCTCAAGTGTGGAAAACTGTAGAAGAAGGGTGAAGACTTGGTTCAATGCTTTAAGTCCTTAAATTGGTTTCATGTAACAAATGTTTCTAATGGTGATGATCCCTATTTTGTGTGTGTTCAGTGCTCTGATGATGATTAGTAAAATAAGAAGCTGGGTCTGTCTTTATGCCCCACACGTAATGTCCTTCTATCTCAAATGTAGGGGGGAAACAGACATTTACACCTTCGTCAACAATGAAAAATATTTAGTAAGCGATCTTTTGCTTAATTTCATAGTTTCTTCAAAAATGTACCTTGTAATTTCAAATATGTACCATGTATAGCACTGTCAATTAAACAATATATTGCTCACTATGTCCTTAGCATGGCCGCACATCCATAGTTACCTTATAGACATGGTTCTAAACTGTCGCATGAGGATAAGAAGAAGAATTATTATTAATAGGAATCATTGGGAGAAAAATGATTCTTAGGTTTGAGAAGGGGATGTATGAATAACAATTATTTAGGTAAGAATTATATCTTAAGTTTTTATTGACCTAAGGTCAACAGTCATAATTACACATAATAACTCGAAATCTCTAATTCTGTGACTTACGAATTTTTTAAAAATATATAAAAAAAATCCCATTTCAGAGAGATTGTTGTGATTTCTCGACGGTGATGGGAGATGTTCATTGGTCTTGATGTTCATAATTTTAATTCATCAGCTGTCAAGTAGTACATATTTTTTGATTATTTTCTTTCATGGCATCCTTTAGAAAAATTATTCATTCATTGTTCACGAAGATGTAGTTAACTTGCATCTGCAGTCCACAAACTGTAGATAATGAGGAAAACTTATGAGAATCTAATATCTGAAATATCCAAGCTTACATATTTATTATTAAGGAATAAATGCGTATTGTTTAATTCACCTTACGGAAAAATAATACTTAAGTTTTAATAAATTCAAAAATGTCTGACAGATTTCGATGCAAATAAAAATGTGGGCTTTTGTTTGAAAAATAGGTGTACAGAATGTTCTAATTTTTGAAAATGGGTCAGAATAACTATAATGAACCAATGAAAAACTAGATAAATTAGACTAAATAACGTCTACTCACCGACTTTTCAGTGAATATTAATGAAAAGTCATTCTAAATTCTCTTACGAAAATATCCTGTAGGACCTAAATCTGAGCTTTCTAAATTATTAAAAATACAGCTTTTAAATGAAAAAACAAATCTTAAGTTTTTATTCGCCTGTAAGTACCTAAAATAATTAGATGACAAACCTTAATATATCAGCAAAAGTTTCCAAGATAAGCAATAATATAAAAAATATTTTTACTTTTTATTAAAAGCCAGCATAAAAAAAATATTCTTTGTTAATATAAAAAAAACACCTTTAACTGCACACGCAAACGTAAACTCTCGAAATTATGTTGTCAAACAATCTCTTCTTTGACGTCCTAATTGTTTACTGAACAGTATCATTACGTTCGCTTTCTAAATTTGGACTGTGAAGATTCACTCAAACATACCAGGCATTAGAACGGATAGAAGCTAATTATGCCATTCGATATCTTAAGGAATTAGCTGGCGCCACACAGAGATCTGACTAATCTAAAATAATGATCTCCACCTACTTCAGCTAATGATATGGGTTACATAAAACTTTGATATTTCTCATCCTGTTAGAAATGATTACTGCTATTTACAAAGTCCATTTGCCTTTTTTTCAGATCTTTGAATTTCCGAAGCAGATGTAACATCAATCAACAAAAGGAACTGTTGAAATTGTATGCTGCATTTCATCTTTAAATTACTTTCTTTGAATGCTTATTAGTAGTTGGTAAAAACTTTGCAAAGCATATAAGAAAATAACAAAGCACTTACAATTTGCCTCACTCTATAATATAAAGAAAAACGATTATGTGTGTCTATTCGAAATGTTCAGCATACTTCCCAATATGCTACAACTTGAAATTCGGTATTTGGGAAGGATCCATGGTGTAGACAATGTTAAAAGTATAAGTTCGTATTGGGGGAGGGCTTAAATCACCATGAAGTGTGTGGCGGCCAAACTGGAAACGATTGTCGGCAAACCCTCATTATACTTGAGTTAAGCGGTCTGTGATGCTTTCCCTGCGTGGCGGAAGACGTTAGATGCCATTGGCTACCCGAGTTTCAATAGTTTTTACGAAGTTAACATTAATTGTAACTATCATTTAGAATAGAATATTAATTGCTAATGATCACGTGATATTTTACCACCTGGGAAATGTTTCAAGTGACAAGGGTGTGGAGAAAGCAAAACGGGCTGGGAAGTCGTATATTATCCGATCTCAGTATTAATTTGCTAGATAAATAAAGCATTTTTTTACTTTACATACACAAGGCTTCCGGAGAGGACAGCCGGCTACATTTAAACTAGAAATTTTGATTCAAATTAAATGCAGTGATCTCAACTAGTAGATCTATCTTAAAAAAGGAAATTATAATTTGTATGGAACTTTCGGATAATCTGAAACGCATAATCTCATTCGGATAAACTCGTTTTCGATTTTCGTAATGAAAAAAAAAATAATTATAATCTGAAACATTAATTTATAAAAATAATTTCGGCTGCCTGTGATTAATAAGTTACATCTATCGTATTTACTGTGATATGCCAATATTGTACATCTATCAATTATATAAAAATATATTACAAATTAGAAAGTTTTCTGCCTCTCGATCCATATCTTCAAATTAAATAAATAAGTTAATCAAGATCTATACTTGTTAGTCTATACTTACTACTAGTTTTAATTTACTGAGATTAATATCTACTGAACTTTTAATGATTATTTATATTTGTTAATAATTTTGGCAGATATTAACAAATAGTTTTCATAATCAATCATGATATAAAAAGCGAAAATTCTTCTTAACATTTCCTTCTTTATTCACAAAATTTCGTTATCAAAGATTTGAAAACTTCTTCAAGACATTTGAGGACAAGAAAACTTTCTTCTTCCTCCATAATTCGTTATTATACATTCAAAATTAATATTTCTCTTACAATAATATATGGACTTTCCGTCCGTGCACTCCAACACATTCTAACAATATGTGCACTTTCCGTTTGTGCAACAATATGCTTACATTTCATATTCATAATCAAATTATTAATTTGCATTATAATAATATTTCTTAAACATAATCAATTTACATTATTAAAACAATAAATAACTTTGTTTTTATTGAATAAATGTTTCTGTTTAAATGTTAGCAATAATAACACTGCAACTTTTTAAGAGACATGTAAAATCTCTCTTTTTGCGTCTTTTTATTACTTCAAATAATCAAACAAAAAGGAACCTATCGTTTAAAAATGTATGATATGTTTTACAAACATTAGCGGTTCTCCTAAAAGCTACAGTAATGTAAACAAATGAACAAAGCACTAAGCCATTATATGAATCTTTTGTATTTTCTGATACGGTTTAAATGACATGTGGAGGCGCAATATAGATATAAATTTTTATAAGTCTCTTTAAATTTCAAAGATTTTAATGTAGAATTATTGTTTGTCCTTATTCCGTTATTTGCATAAACAACACAAAAAAAATCTTTGTGGGATTACTAAAAACATTTTGGGTCCATAAAATATTATTAGTACGATGTACAGTAGAACCTCATTATAAAGGACCATATTATAACGGACTTCGCTTATAACGGACAGTTTTTAAAAAAAAATTAATAATAATAAAGGATGCTAATTTTTATCTGACGAGCTTTACATTTCCAAGCAAGCGATTAAACATCGATCGAACAAACCCAGCAGAAAATAAATTATTTTTCCAAACCAATGAATGTAAGCAATCAACATGAACTAGGACCTTCTACTTCTAAAGATTAATGCAGCATATACGTACACAATCTTTTTCAATTCAGCCTACTATGTTGAAGGCTGTTTTTTATTTTTTATATAATAAACACTATTTTATAGCTAACTATTGTACTTTCATTGATGTACATCCTGCTGCATTACACCCCTATATGAATTATTTGTTATAAACCGGACCTTCATTAAAACGGACAACCTTCAGCCCCCCTATTAGTCCGTTATAATGAGGTTCTACTGTATTTTGATTTTGATTTTACATTTATTTTTTGGTGTAGAGATGTTGATGTTTAATAATAATTATATATCTAAAAGGAGTGAGATAAAGAAGAATTATGGTACGTACATTTATAATAGGATTATTATTTAGCTTTTGAATTCAGATTCTTCCGTGTCATTACAATTAAAATTTAAACATTTTTTCTATAGAATTGTAAATAAATCCTTTAAAATTAAATTACATGTTGTTTTTTATTTAAAAGGTTTTCATCACTAAAAAAATTGTCTTTGTAATAGTGAGGAATAATAACTGTAATTTCAGTCATTTCTTCATTTATTGGTAACAACAAAATAAATAAAGCTACTTGTTTATTCAAAGAAAAAAAGCTATGAATTGTTGACAAACTTTTAATTCTAAATTATCCTTTTTTATTTCTATTGCTATTTCAAACTGACATCAATGCTAAAAATTACTTAAAGAAGCACTGTACACACATACACACACACACACAATATACGGAAGTGAAGAAGATTATTCATCTAGACTTGTTCAAGGAAGTTTTTAGATCGAGGAAAGGATGCATGAGATTACAGGAACAAAAGAAAAAAAGAGAGGATTAGAATTAAATATGTATGATCTTAACAGCAATAGCAAACTAAGAACCATGGAAAAAATGTTTCATGGAAAGTTACCACAAATCAAGAGACTTTTTCGAAGAGGAGGAAGGAATATAAGAAGAAAAAGAAGATGGAGTACAGGATTCATTAAGAGATTAAAACACATCTAATGTTTTAAACGTTATTTATATTGCATTTTCTACTTTATTGAACAATAACGATTTGTTTTTGTTAAATATAGAAATCATTAATTCTGTAAGTAAAAAATTAATGAAAGAATTATTAAATATTGTGATTAGTTCTATTTTATTATCTGTATAAGCATTATGTTTAATAATAGATCGATTAAAAAATGTTTTATATATATATATATATATATAAAGTAAATAGCCCATTTCCTTTGTTTAACAATGTTTATTTTGCAAAGCAAAACAGAAAACATAGTATTCCAAATTTACAAATTCCTATTGAATATACATGGCATTGCAAATCAAGTTATGTAAAAAGTGTTCCTTGATTCCGTATTTGACGAAAAAAACTTAAAGTTAGATATCACATCTCTACAGAAATAAATACTAAATACCTTCTCAATTTTGTAAATAAATACTGCAGACAAAATATCTCCTTATCCTTCTTTTATCCTGCTAATATCAAAATTTTCAGGCACAAACTATTTTTTCTTCAACTTCCTTTTTGTTTCTCTTCTAAATAATGAGAAAATGATGTAATCATTCCTAATAAGATATATAAACAACGAACGAATTTTCTTCACCTTCTGTCTTTTCCACGGGCCGGATAAAGGAATCGTCATTTGTTCTAAAATCGTTTTCTTCCATTTCCTTTTTTTTTTCCCTCCGATTTTTCTCTCTCCTGCCTCTCCCCTTATTTTTCTTTTGACTTAGTGATCCTCTCCAAATTCCCTTGGACCCACAGAGTGACAGCCTCTTTCAGCAAGAAAAACCTTTCAATTCTAGCGCCGAGGTGCTTGGATGGGCAGGCGGCCACGCAGTCCGATTGCTCCCCGGCAAGAGAGTCTGTAATTGTTTTACTAGTAAAACGATAAGGGCAACCTGTCAGGCAACCTTGCCTTCGGCGGAAAAGGCCATGTCAGGATTCACTAATGACGTGCTTGATGTCACGTTCTTTGCTTCATTCCACACTGCCTCTGAGCAATAACTGTCGAGAAGCAGCGGGTGAAAAAGTTGGGGGTGGTGGATGGCAAACAAGCATCGGTTCCTCCACATATATCAATATTGGTAGGCATGTCGGAGAATCAACCCGACACTTTTGCTTAGAAAATTAGAAGAAACGGGGTGTTGCTGACACGTTAATGTCTGTCGATAGCTACAGCCATCAGAATGACGAAAACTTGATACCATCAGCGTGTTCCAAAGTATTTTTTAAGTGCCAAAGAAAATCGAAATATTTTTTTTTTCCAATTCCAATGGGCTATTTTTAGAAGCACTTTCTGGAATTCTAAGCTTGTCGATTCTCAGTCAGCCACTTACTTTAATAGCCAGAATGTAACTCCATTAACCGTTTTAAAGTAATAAAACGAATTAAAACAT
>JAFIDM010005346.1:32527378-32539520 GCA_023159025.1 Thereuonema tuberculata | reverse complement strand
CTAGTTAACGTAAAAATTTGGATTTCTTCGTTGACATAGATGCCTTCGCCAAAAGTCTTCCCCGATGATGGTATTTGCTGAGGGTAATATTCTTTACCTTGTTTTCTTCAATGGAGTATTTGATTTAAAATTTTCCCGAAGGCTTTTTGTTCTAACATTTTTTTCCTATTTACATTAATGGACATTATACCTGTTTGGCAAATCTATGCCTAAAATCTATAATATTGTAATATGTTTATAAAACAAAACTATTATCTACGTTTGGTTTCGTTTTTCTTATGATCGTTTTTTATTACTTTAATGAATTCTGATCGTAATCTTTAAAGAAAATTCTCTAACCTAATCGATTTTTCATTTTAAAAGTGGTCTTCAAGTCTTTGATTATTTAGAATTTTCGGTTAATCTTTCGAAAGTAATTCTATTTCGGGAAGATAAAGCCGAAATAGAGAAATCATCAGACTGCAATTTAACAAACGAATGTTACAATGAATGCAATGAATGAATTTTTATCTCTTTCTGCAGAATTTTATTACCAGCATTAAATGAACTATTATCGTATTGATTCTAGCCTTGCTTTTTTATCGAACGAATTTAAACTTTTCGAATAAAAGATTGCTTAAAGTTGAACAACAAGAGAATCAGTTCAAGCGCTTTAGGGATTCCATTAGGACTCCGGGATTATCCGAAATTTCATTACCGGAATCCCTAATCTCATCTTAGTATTTACGAAGTTTCATTTAATATTTCACTAGCTGATACATCCAAAGTTGCCCACAAATTAATTATGTCCAGAAAATGACGAGTTTATCTGCTGAACTTAAATATTTTCTAGAAAAGTATTTTAACATTTGAAGACGTATTAAATAATGGGGTATTTTTTTAAATCAGATTTATATAACTGAGAAGCCCAACTGAAAAATAGGTTACTAAAAGATGGACATAAAGACAAACAAACTTCTGTGAAATCCGAAACTCCAGAAACAATTCTGTAAAATATACTTAAATTTAATTAAAATTAAAAACTGATTGTCCTAAGTTTTGTCTACTCGAGGTGAAAACTCTAACTGTATTATTCAAACAAATATCAGTAAATGAAATATATCTTCTGAGATAATTTTATTCTTCTCTCTTTGCAACGTGATCTTAGTTTTGACATGAAATGCTTTAATGATGCTAGCATTCATTATGTATCAAAATCTGTTTTAATTGTACATCAAGGACATTAAGAAAACAATTAACAAATTTCTTTTTTCATTTAATGAACACTGCTTTATATTAAAAAGAATTCAATTGGTAACCTTTCGAATAATATCATTATATTTGCATTGGTATTAACGATTAATAATGTAATTTACGTATCATAATGTTTAATTCTTATTCACATTTGTTGTATGCAATCATTGCCGATATTGATAAGCATGAGTTCGTTATTGAAAACGATTAGTTCCAGAATCGCAAAGAATAATATATCAGTCTATATTGTATCTAAAAGTAATTGAATTATTGTTTTTATGACCGAAGTCAGTTTGGGGCCAACTAAGTTGAATCTTAGAATACATAAGATGTAGATATGTATAAATAAATATACATATCTACAATAGTTATAAACACATAAAACCCATTTAAAATATCATCTCATTTTATAAACTACAACGGTTTCCTTGACCCTCCCCCTACTCTGAAACTGCAATTTCCACTTTATATCACCAGTTCAAAGTATACCATTTCACTATTTCAACGACATTTTTATTGTATTAATAACTTTTTGTTAATTGATATTAACTTATAACCATAATAATTAAAAATCAGTTAAGGATTTTGTTATGGAATTGATTTAGATTGAAACGAAAGTTTTCCGTTTCCAATTAAGATGTAACTGGCGTGGTATACTGAGGCGAACAGTGCACTTTAATGACAATCCACAAAGTAAGGAGAGTCTATGCTTAAATTCCTGAAATCTATTTATCTTTAAATTCGTTTATTCGTACTATATGTACAGCGCTTGAATCGAAACTGTTTGCTGTCCTCTCTGCTGACAAAACGATCGTTTTCAACGGTTCTTGAAAGCTGTATAACTATATATTGAAGTAGTTATATTGAAAAGGATTTAACTAAAACTCAATGATGGCTACACGAGTAAACTGGAGCATTTTTACAAATCTACATTATAAATGTTACAAATCTGCTTTTTAATGACTGGCAAGCATTAAAATACACAACCACAAGCTATTTGTCATCGCAGAAGTCTTAGAGAGTCTGTGGATTTAAATTACCATTGTGCAACCAATCGAGTTAGACACACAATTGACTGAATATTTGTATAACGCTAGTTTGTTTAGCGCAAAAGAATTCTTCTTTCGACAAACAGTTAGAGGCTGAGAATGTTCGTGTTTTCATATCCTCAGCACATTAAATAATTATAGTTAATTTCTAGTCACTGTATCTGTCTAAACAAATCTACTCTTTAATTATATTCTACTCTATGTATCCTTTGTTGAGCATGATTGGAATCATGCGATTCTTTACTCCCTTATGTCATCATGAAGGAGGCGTTATTATTTTTTAAACATTTCAAAAGTTCTTTGCTTGAAGCAGAAACTTTGTAAATATACATGTGAATAATTGAAGTGCTGAATATGATCTTCGGAATATTATATGTCGTCACTGTTCTTTAAATTATTTAGAAAAAGATATAAGAAAAAGAGTTGATATGTAAACAGTTGATATTCCTGTGGAAGAGAAATTAAAAAAGATGTTAGATAACTTTTCAATTATTTTCGAAACATAAATTCATTTAGGGGAAAAATATTTATAAAAAATTTCAAACATGGAATAATCTATCTATTATTTTTATTATTGTGAGCCCGGTAGCTGAGTGGGTAAGGGCGCTTGGCTGCGGGTTGGAGGTAGCGGGTTCGATTTCCGGCCTCGACGGAGGACGGGAATTTTTCCACGCTTCTTTCTCCTCCAAACGGGCCCTAGGGTCTACCCAGCCCTCTATAGAATGGGTACCTGGTTTCTTTCCTGGGAGTTAAAGGCGGGCGGGCGACCGGCCGACCCCCCGTCCTCAACTTTGTCCCGTAGGTTCTGAACACTGGAGCCTACCCTCGAGCTGCATTGCCCGGTCCTCTGGGTCTGATCGCAACTTTAACTTTTAATTATCTTTATTATTATTACTTGGAGTGAATGTGCGCGGCAGGAAGCCAAGCACTGCCACCTGAAAGATCTATTGTGCTAAACCCACGGAAATGAGGACAGATGAGAGAAAAACTGAGAACGAATGGTGGTAGGCTCGCAGGGGAAACGGGAGAACCCCGAGAAAACCTGCCCAGCGCGGATCGTCCACCATCACGAAACCCACATGAGAATTGAACCCGGGACTCAGAGGTGAGAGGCCAGTGTCTTAGCGACAACGCCAACCGCGCGGCCACATTAATCTACCTAACTGTTGAATAGTATAACTTCCAAAAACAAAAACGTCACAGGAACATACTTAACATATGAGATTGAAATATCCTACGAATATTTTATATTAATATTCAGAAACTTTATTTTACTATTATAAGTTACATACTTACTTTTCAATTTATCTCTTTTAATAGCAATATTAGTAAATTAACATAAACGAGTAGCAATGTTAAGACTTTGAAGTATTTTTTTTTTCAATGTATAAAATCTTTACATTGCTAGTCATTTGATGTCCACAATTTAAGCAGTGTTCAGCTAACTCTGATATATCAGTTTTATTTTGCTTTACATAATTATTTTGTTTTACGTATAACTGAACACACAGCAATTATGTAAAGGCATTGAGACGGTGAAAAATTCGTCAGTTTAGCTATGGATTTGTTTAATTTGCAATCTAGCATTCAAACAACAATTTATTTGTTTAATATAACAAAATAATGAAATTTGAAGAATTATAGTATTAATTATTAGGTTTGAGGTTTTTAATATTTGTATTTGTTAACATTGGCAATATTAAATTGATTATTGTGTAATGAAGGCAAAGCTCGATTTGTTTGTATGTTACATATTGATAACCAAATTTCATGTTCTCGTATTCCTATTTTCTTTACGATGATGGCTTGAAAAAGGAAAGACACAAAATCCTTTCCGAAAATTCGCTTGATTTAATATATATTATACTTAATTGGTGTGAAATATGTTAATATACTTTACTATATTAAATACTTCCAGATAACCTGATTTAGATTATTTCCTAATATTGCTTTCATTGCTTAATAAAATAATTTATTATGGAACTTTAAAAGCGGAGCAACAAGGAGTGTAGTAAGTAAAATTATATACTGATTCGCATAAAGTAATATCTGATATTATAGATAAGAATAAAAAAAAAAAAATAGGCTATTTTTTTAAAAAAAAGCTATTTTGAATCCAAACTCCTATATCTCATTTCAACTACTCGGTTATGAAAATTTATGTAGATATTTTAATAAAGGTAAATTGTACCGCAAAAGGCCATGCCTAAATAAGAAATCCCGTAGCCATTTGACAGAGGGCTGGATGAACCCTAGGGTCCGTTGGAGGAGAAATAACCATGGAAGCACGCCCACTCACCACCGGGAATTGAACTCCTCCAATCCGCAGTCCACCGCCTAAACCACTGGTCTATCGGACAAGGTATTTTTAATCCTTAATTGGAAATTTTTCTTTGTAACATTTTAAGTATAGACTAAAAGATGTAAGAAATAAGATGTAAATCTTTAATTTATTATATTTAAAACGGGAGCTAGTACAATAATTACCTTGCCGAAAGATAAAGTAGTTAACATTTTTAATATTAACATATAGCTAACATCAATATAACATAAACTACGAAAAATGTACAACTTTTTCGGAACCCTTTAAATTTTGTGTTTGAACTACTTAGAAGATTATTAGAAGATTTGTTTTAAAATATTAAAAATAAGTTATTTGTGTAATATATTAGTATAGAATAAATTATTCTCTTTTTGTGTAAAAATATGGAAAATAATTAATGGACAGAACAGAACATTATTCGATTTTACTCATGAGTAAATGCTTTTTCCTTCTCATTAATTTTTCCTATGTATGTTTTTTTAAGTTTATATTCCATCACTTTGCATGTATAAAAAATAAAGCAAAGATTTTTTTTAATATGACACCCGAGACTTTTTTTTCGACAAAATTTGACACTTCGGTTGTTTATCATTTTATTCTTTTTTTTTTTTTGGCGTATAATATGGACTCTGTATTTCAAAACTCAAATATCCATATATTCATTCAAAGCAAATGTAGCGCATTCATCTCTATGGTATATTCGCTCCGACTTCGACAACAACACAATAGAGTGAAGGCTGTCATATTTAATTATCCGCAAGATTACAGCGAAATTGGATTTGTTGATAGAACATTTTCCCTTACACATATGTTCTCTCCGCTCGATTAGATTTACCCATCCCAAACCAATGAAGTATCCAAATTAATTCAGGGGAAAATGAAGTTAATCTCTTTAATAGGGGCTGCTTCTGTACAGGCACTTATTGATAGCCAACATACTGTGTTGCTTTTATATTTAGATTGTGTTTGGGAAGAGGATGGACAGCACGACAAAGAAGACTGAATGGGAGGGTTTGAATGGTGTGTGTTATGATGAATTCCGTGAGGACTGAACGTGCAATCAGACCATCCATAACCATAGCAACGTCTTCGCAATTCGACGAATAACTCCGAGAGAAAACAATGCACCTCCACCTAGCAGACAGTCCGAGGAGACTCTTTCAATTATATAAAAGTTAATTAAGTTTGCGTAATGTATTCACAGAGGACGGCAGCGTTGAGAGACAAAGTGGAAATTACCCATTACTCTGTGTAGACTGGAATTACACAAAATGCTGTTACGCGCGGAAGACGCATCAACCATGCTTCGTCAGCCATTCTTAAAAACCTTATTAAGGCAACCAAATAGTAATTGTTTTGTTGAGTGCATAGCTTCGGCAATTAGCTGCCGGCATAAGAACAGCCCGTTCACCCTTCCTTTTTCCGTAAAAAAAAAAAAGGGCGGAAGAATTTCGGAGTACTTCGCCTCGCTTCCTTTCCCTAAGAACGGTGTTTCAGAAGCCTACCTATGTGGTCTCCCATACCAACACATTCTCAAAACATAATGGAATACGTTTTATCGAGAAGACGAGATAATAACCTCGACAAACGATTGATTGCAGTTTACTTTGTTTATTTTCCTGAATACAAAACAAAAACAAGTTCTAATATACAGATTAAAAACAAATCGGCTTCCTTGTAGCAAAATGAAATTAAAGAAAGTATGCAGCTTAAAGAAACTTGAAAGTATTAATATTACTGTTTCATTTCTGCATAAAAATTGAGAAACGAAAACAAACTAATAAGTTACAAATTTTTTCCAAAAATAAATTTTACCCCAAACAAAATTAATAAAAATTCTATATGGAAAAATCTCTGCTAAAGATAAAAGTACTTTTTTAAAGTATCAAATGTTTTTGTAGCTACTATACGTTTTCGAAAGCCAGACCCATCACTCGTGGACGATTCTACTCCGGAGAGGGGTGATACGTTGAGGTGGGCATTTCATAAGACCTGCTTGTTTTAGTAGCACGCACATGTATTTTCGGATGCTTACTGATTAGAATCTTTCTATCAGTTCTTTGCTTTCTATTGCGTTTGAATTCGATTGAAAATTTCTGTATTTATTCTTCACATGAACAATTACGCAAAAACTAACACTGATAAAAAAGTAAACATCTCCTCTTTATTTCTCCTCACCCCTATTTTGATGAAATCGAAGAAGACCTGACCAATGCGCAAAAGCGCTGAAGGTTCTCGTAAACAAAAACAGACAGTAATTAATATATGAAAGAAAACTTTGTTTATTGATGATGAAAAAAATGCTATTATTAAATAAGGAGTTAGAGAAAAAGACTATTATAGTTATCATGATGACTACAATTGGTTAATGAGCTTTTAAGATAATAGAAATTCAGTTTACTATTTATAAATATATATTTTGTAGTTATTAGTAATTTTGAAAAAAAAATATAATAAATTAAATTGACTTTTTTAAGCATTCTTTTAACCGAAATATTAAATGTAGTTTGCTTATCTTGATTAGCAACAACATCCCTTTAAACAAATTCTAAGATGACACTTTTTAAAGAATTAGATTTTGCTCCTTTCCTTTGATTTAACATTACTTTAATTCAGAAGTACAAAATTTTTATTTATTCTGAATAATTTTTTTTCTATTAAATTCCAACAAATATGATTCCAATTCATTTTTTAATGTAAAAATTGCTGTGTATTATTCATTTTAACAACTAAACTTTAATTAAGTAGTTAATATTCCTTAAATTTCAATGAAAGTAATCAATGCAGCTGACGTGTTTTCTTTAACTTCTCGTAGGGATCTGCTATGGGATGAGTGTCTGTAATGGAATGAAAAAGTTCGCTCAATTTCCTTAATTGCAATTTATTTCGCGCTTAGAACAACTTTTCCCCAAATTCTGTTGTGTTAAGGGAACTGTATTCACTTTTGTTATAAATGCTGGAAAGAAACTTTTCAAGTTCCAATATCAAAATGTCGTCATAATTTTGAAGGTTCATGGAAAGAGATTTAAAAAATTAAATTGAATAATATTTTCTAAATTTTAGTTAAGATTTATTACTTGGCTTATTTTAAGTCATGCTGAGCCAAATGGGTTCGAAAATCTCCTCCTTTAAAACAAGTCAAACTAAATTAACTCCGACTCGGTGTTAAAGTAAAGGAGAATGGGCTGATCTGCCCTACCACTGTATTACGTAACAAAAGATCTCCATAAATAGAACCTTTTTTGTTATTACGACTTGTCTCAATTATTAGTCGGTTTTGAGTTAGATAAGTCTAAATATGACTTATCTAGTTGACATCTTAATTCCCGGATGTATTAAATTAATTATCATTTAATAATTATTTTTAGTAACAGTAAACATTATTTTCATTTATTACATGTAAATAATTATTATTTACTTGAAATAAATGATAATATTAATTATTAATTACGTATAATAATTATTAACAGTTAATTAAATAATAAATTCGAGAATTACGATGTCAACTAGATGGTCACATCTAGAAATATATAACTCCGAATGGACTAATAATTGAGACGAGTCATAATAAAGACGAGATCTTTCTATAGGTATATATCTTATCACTATACAGGAGTAGGGCAACTTCCCATACATTTGTGCCTGATGTCCTTTCTGAAACTCATGTCACATAAATAATTCCAAATTCGGATATTTTTTTTTTAAATATTTACTTCTGTTTAAAGGAATTAATTTCAGCTGATGACTAATAATAAGCATTAAGCAGTCTTTGTCATGAACATGTCAAAGATTTTTAATGATAAACTTTTCTAGGAAAGTTTATTACCCAATATTTCTGGAGAGATGTGAGTTTTATTACTACAAAGCAAAACCCGAACACAGTTCTGTGGAATGAATAATAAACCTAAATCTTTAGTAGAATATCAGTCAACTAAGTCGATGTAAATTTAGTTGAAATTTCATCTTTACAGTTTTTTAACATATTAGTTTATAGTGATTATTGGTTAGGTTAGTGCTGATTAAAACATATCTATGTGATTAGAACCTAAAGAACTGGCAGTCCTAGGATGGTTTGATAAATAACGATTCTGGCAGATGTCCAATGAGGAGTGTCCATGAATGAACTGGGCTTCAGATTTCTCTATAAAATAACAACGAAAAATATGTTACAGAATTTGAGATAGATAAGAAAATCTGTTCCATGTATTTTAAATAATGAAATCAGCAATTCTTTTTTATTATTGTTTATTATTCAAGATATTCACTTTACTATAAGAATGGAGGTAATATTAAAATTAAAATCAATAGTACTTTTAAGACTTTAGGACATTTTATACCATATGCAAGTCCCTTTGTGTTTAATTAGCAAATTTGAAATGACACCACAACTGGAATCGGATTTATTTTTATTACTAATTTATTTATTTTCAAGTTGAAAGTATTCTTACTTTTAAATTAGATAGATTTAAAAATATTCAGTATCAATCATAAGTATATTGTTGTTTTATGTAATTTCTTTAAAGTAAATTTTTGACTTGAAATTTAATTTCAAAATTTAGTTTTGTTAAATCAACATAAACAGAAAAAATTGGTTAAAAAAATTTCTAAACATGCATTTACAAAGTGATAACAACAAGATTTAATGTGCGCTACGAACAATAACATCAAAATATAAAATATAAACACACAGAACCTAAAGATTCACTGAGCTGTTTTTGGAAAATGTGATACCGGGATCGAAACAGACTACTTCTGTTTTCAAGACCACCATCTGGGCGGATCCAACTCATAATGGTATTGAAACCAGAAACAGTCTGGATTTCCAGTATCACAATTTTCAAAATAAGCTTTAGTTCTTTACATTTAGTTTTTATATTTTGGTGTTATTTACAAAGATAACTTATTAATCGTTCCGCGTTAGATTTCAAAACAGCTTAAAAACAGCAAATTTCCGCTCAATTCGTTGTTTAGTAATTCTGTGATCTTAGTTCAAAAATCAGTATAAAACAACACGAATGTTTTTTGAATAGCACTAAAGAGATCCTAATGTACCTAACTTCAAAGAAAGAATGAATATAAATAAAGAAATTAAAGTGGAAATTGTACGTAAAACTTAATAATTTAATTTTTATTGTCGAGGAAATACCTGTTTATAGTTGCTAGAATTTCTTTATTTGAAACCAAGACATTGAAATTAATATGCGGAACACTCCCGTAGTGATTTAAAAATCCAAATTCTTTTCGTGGATTAAAAAAAGTAGCAAGCAACTAAAATATACAGAACTCTTTAAAAGAACTGCTAATGAAATTCATCCATCTCGTGCATCCTATCAGGATTTCTAGTTTGGTAAAGTGGAGCAACGATAAATCACGTCCTCGTCAAGTGAAACATCAGCAACTCACTTCGCAGAATAGTGTTATGTAAAGAATAAATCTCTGTGAGTCTTCATATTTAAACTTGAACTGACGATACTCTTTTCAAACCAGAAGTTACTTCATAATTAAAGTTTAAGTTATATTTAGTCCGGATAAACTCAATTGCTGCCATACTGATATTCTTTAAATTGTATAACAGTTCTCAAGCAATAATAAAGAAAATTATTAATAATTAGGAAATTAAAATCAACTGAAATGTGGTACTGAAAAAAAAGTTAAAGAAATATGGTAATTTTAAGTCCATGTTAATTTATTTCTTAAACTAATATTTTTTTCTAAAAATAATACTAAAAGACTAAAAATAATGAGCTGCAGCGAATTGAACATAATGGTACAAACTATAATGAATGGGTTTTAATATTGAGATTAGAATATCGGCTAACAGAAACCGAGTTTTTGCAGTAAATAAAACTGAAAGCAAAAGAAAATATTACAAAACACGTACAGCAGAGTAACAGGTAGCCATTAAAAGTGCAATACGATAATGCGCGAGCGATCGACCCAAAATTTGCATGATTGGTATATCGCGCGAGCACATGTAAATGATTTGCAGCGCAGCATATATGCAAATAATGTGAGCCAGTAACGCCCTCTCGAAGCAGTATAAAAGAGGAAAACAGAGAATGCGGTATTGGAATTGGGTTTGCTCGCCGTTCTTGTGCACAAAAGGCTTCAGTATGCATGGTCGAAGAATACGGCAACGATACCAACAAGTATATGACTTGATGCGGGATAATTGTGACATATTGAGACCGAGGAATATCTTTCCGAGAACTTGGTGCTCGTGGTGGACGAAACGCCGCCGTAGTGATGTGAATGTGGTATCGGTGGGACGAATTCAACGATGTGAAGGATCCCATCGCTCCCAAAACAGCATCGAGCGAGAGGAAAGACATCTTGGGCACATAGCTGTTACAGATGGTATAGCCACATCACAAACCCTAGCTCAAGAATTAGGTGTGATGTGACCAATCTCCGCATATAAGGTTCGATGTCGTCTGCAGCCTCAGGTAATTTTTGCAGGGCGTCCATTGCTTCTGCTACCGTTGATTGTACATCACAGCCGTCTGCGGCTGCAATTGTATGACATCGTTTTCTCCGATGAATCCCGCTTCTGTCTGTAGCACCATGGCGGTTGCATCCGTATCTGAAGCCACCGCAACGAAAGACTGAGTGAGTCCTGGCGATTATTTATCGCCATACAGAGTCGGGCGCCTGGCGTTCTGGTATAAGGTGCCATTGGATTTCAGTCCCGCTAGCGCCTAGTTCTCATTCCCGGTACATTGAATAGCCACCGTTACATCTCTGAGGTCAGGGTGTCCCTTATCTTCAGGGCTTGCCTGGGGCTACTTACCAACAGGACAATGCGCGACCGGATTTGGAACGCTACGTCCAACAATTCCAGGATGGCCACCTTGTTCAAATTCTTCCGTGATCCGTGTGTTCACCGAATCTGTCACCTATTCAACATCTCTGGTACAGGATCTCACAACAATTGGCACACCACAGACCACCCGCCCCTACAGCAGTTGGCAATCGTGGCGAAACCGCATGGACTGACATATCTCAAACGCACATCCAACGTCTCTTCCTCTCTATGCTAGACCGTGAAGCAGACGCTATTGCTGCCCATGATGTCTACACGAGATACAATTTTCTTTACGTTCCTCAAGTCGTACCGGGCTGTAATTGTAATCATTTCATCCTTTTACCTATCTGTAAAATAAATATGGCTTTGATACCTCTTGTCATTCGTAGTGCTGCACTTTTAATAGCCATCTAGTCTTTACATTGATAACTATTATAAACTAACTAAACAGTTACCACTAATAAACTTTGTAATGTTAAAATCATGATAAATCAAATAAATAAATTGTCTCCGAGCTTCTTGTTTAACTCACAAGCTTTTAATTTTATTTAGATATATTAAGTGAGTTAATTAAAATCTTTTATTAAGTTAAATATTTTCGATGTAAAATTTATTTAATAGTTTTCCCTTTAAGATTGTGAACTTTTCAGTTATAATTTTTTTTTTCTAAAAATAAAATGCGAATTCTGGGAAACTTTTAGAATCAATTTAAAATCAATAAATACTTTCTAG
>JAFIDM010005346.1:32478697-32526978 GCA_023159025.1 Thereuonema tuberculata | reverse complement strand
TCTGGGAAACTTTTAGAATCAATTTAAAATCAATAAATACTTTCTAGGTAAAATATAAAATTTTGAACTGTTTGATATTTCCAGAAATGTGTTGTAGTTAAGAAGTAGAAGGACATTGAAAAATATATTCATGAAAAATTGTAAAAATATTGGAGATTTCAGAATGAAGAATAGACTACTTAAAATGTGCTGCTTTCTCAATCTCTAAAATGGAAAATGTTAATTTTTGAACAGAGCATAGAGATCGTAATTTAACAAAGTGGAAAAGCTGCTTTTCAAAAAGAAATCCTGATATTTGCAGGTAGAATTCAAATGAGGGTAATTACAACTAAATCTATGAATGATTGATTTCATGATTTATCATTAAGATTACTTCCATTATGTGTTAGACTTAATCATAATAAGAAAAACTTCCTTATTGTATGCGCATTTTCTACCTGCATTAGTATCTTACAAAAATTTCGCACTAATTTATAGAACTAAATAACATACAACAGATAGATATAATACAATGCCTCTATAATACTAGTATAATTTAAAATCCTAATATCTGTTAAACATAATTTCATCACAATGTTTTATAAAGTAATTTGTAGTTATATGTGTCTTTAATATTAAAAGAATAGTTAATACTATTAAGAAACTCTTGGCTAAGGAGGATTTTTTAGGGTTACTGGTAAAATCAATAATCAACTCATGCAGTATGTTAACGTTATGGAACCCTAAGATTGGGGTCATTAAGGTTTAGAAATAATTGTATTTATTTAATTCCATGTAGGGATAAGAGTGTTTTTATATAAAGTCGTTGTACGTGAGGCTTAAAGAGCACCAGAGGGCGATGGTAAAGAGGAATTTGCAATAAAGTGGAGCATTTTGTGAGGTGTAAGCATTATTTGGATTTTAGTGAAACTAGCATATTAGGACAATAAAGAAATGCTTAAACAAGTTTCTGAACTTACATTGGATTTTAAAGAATAAACCATTTAATACTAAGTTATCTATTGATAATCTTCCAAATGTCCTTTTACCTCTTGATTGTCTATTGGCTTTAATAATGTATGGTTTTTTTTGGTAAGTTATTTGATTGGTTGTTCATTATTGACAATGCTTTTATAACGGCGGCATTATAGTTTCTTCTTTATTCCCATTCCAAGGAAGGCCATTACAAAGTTGATCGAATTCCACTACCCTACACTAATGGACCGGACAGTGCGCTTTATTGGAAACATGTGAAAGTGTAACTGATTTAAGAGTGGGATGGGCACCCATGTGCTGAAATTACATTAGCCACCCTGTGGGGCATTCTTTCCACAAAGTTTTGATAGAGAGCTAAGTTTTATGTCCATTCCTGCTTCAAGAACATGGCCAGTGCAGCTGTAGATGTCGGACGTGGTCCCCTGGCCCTCAATCGATGCTCTAACTCGTCCCATAAATGTTCGATAGGGTTTAGGTCGGGACTCTAAGCAGGCCATGGAAGCCGCTTTACAGCCATCTCTGTATACCACTGCTGGACAGAGGCTGAAACATGGCATTTAGCGTTATCATTCTGAAAGTAATTATCGTCATTTCCAAGCATTTGCCAGAGAGTAGGAACAACCCGATTATCCAAAATGTCTTTGTAGCCTTCGTAGTTCAAGATTCCCGCAACAACATGCAATGGTCACAGGCCATACTATGAGAATCACCCCCAGGCAGCATGATTCCCCCACCGCCGAACTTCACAGTTGGAACGATGCACTCGGGTAAAAGATGTTCGCCTGGCATTCGCCACACTCAAACACGTCCATCCGACTGGAAGAGAGTGTAAGGTGATGAGGCACGTTACACTCCATAACATTGTTTTCCACTGCTCTACAGTTCAGTTGTGACTTTGCAAATACCACTTGAGTCTGGCGGTTCTGTTGAATCGTGAGATGTGTGGTTTGTGGATTTTAAGGACGTTCAATTCCTTTCGCAATATATTGTGATTGTGATGTATTCCGCAATGTAACCCCTGATGCCTGTTGAAACTCACTGATCACGTCCGCACATGCACTTTGACGATCTCGTCTGATTTTATATAAATGTGCAGGTGTCCGGTCCATTACTGTAGGATAGTGTATATAACGGTTATTTTTTGAAAATTTAGTAAATATGTGTATGAATTTAAGTATGATGAGCTTTATATAATGTTTTAAAGTTGTACACACGTTAAATTTGTTGGTGATCAATAAATCAAGAAAAATAAATTTCGCTTAAAGAATGTGTTACAACCAATTTTTAAATTTTAAATATATATGATGTGAATAAAAAGATCATATCAATCACTTAACTGGATAATATAAGCTTCGTATTATATTATAAATACAGTGTTTAAAGCTGAAAATTATATTTCTACAAATTTCTGTGATTCTTAGAAAAACTTTTTAGTGTCATTAACATCAAAACCTCTCATATTACATTAAATTTCAAAATAATTAAGTCACAAAAAATGTTACTTAAGATTAGCTTCATAGGTTTTTCAAAAACAAGAAATGCGATAATGTTTAATTGGCAAACATACATGTTATAAATTTTAATGAAATAAAATTTAAAATTTCATGCATGGAAATGTAATGTGAATATTTCTCTGTAGTGTTTGGTTAAGGACAAGCGAATCAAATAAAAGAATTATTTACCTTCAGTAGCTAAATTTCTGCTGTGGGCTTTTCAAATCGGCATGTTTAACTAGCTATCAAAGGTATTACGATTTGGTCTAAACTTATAAAAGCTCTTAAATATATGACGCGATAGCATGGGTTAGATCAAAACGTTTAGATACCATTTTGTGATTAAAGAACTCATGTTAGTTCGTATGATATCTATGATCGAGAAAAAACTCTTTATAACATTGGAAATCATTCAAGTACGTTTAAACTATTAGAATGAAAACCTCTAACGATGTTGTCGTAAAATGGGACCTATTGGTATATTTAGAAAGTTGAAACTTTACTGGTCGGTAAATCTTACTAAATGTGATGAATTTTGATTTAAAATGGGTAAAATTGGAGCCGAAATATTACCAATGTAGGAGTCACTATTAGGCGCCATTATGTTGATAAGTTAAGACTATTTATTTAGTATAATGAGATTGAGGATCTAAAAGAACGACAAAATTTTTATGCACGACGTGACTATCGTAAACCATAACTTTACAAATAATTTTAGACTTAGGTTGTTCTGTATGGAATTGAAAATTCTTTTCTCGCTAGTTTTCCAAATTTTCTTCTTTAATTTTCTTAATTTCATATATATTAATTTAACAATTTTTTTGAACTACTTTTTTCAAAGAATTATTCACATTAACTTAAGCAACTTCTTCAACTTTGAAAGGAAAAATATCATAAGCTGTATTGCAATACACGGATTTTAAAAAATCCATATGCATCTCTGTATAGCTTTACACCAATTGTCGACTTTAAGGACTCATCAGTCCTTACACTCAGTTGTCACTGAATTGTTTTTATCATAATTGAACTTAATACGATTACTAATTAATTCTTTAACTCAATTAAAAAAACAGAGCTTAATAATTTCTTAAAAAGTCTCAAAGTCCAATTTTTGTCCATTAAGTTTGAATAAGAAATAAACTGAATCATTAAAAGTCAATGTTTTTCCTATTAAGAATATCACGTATTGTTTTTGTTTCATTCAGAACTGAAGTAAAGTGGATTTCTTCAGCTCAGTCTAAATGAGACACACTCTGCATTAGTGTTTATCGAATGGCTCAGCATTATTTGCTTTTTATCTCTACTGATTTCGAATGTTTATTTTCACGCTTGTTTAACCTACCCCCACGCCCACCCATCGGCACAACTCGATACAATATCTGATACCCTTGTGTCGACTGAATGATGATTTCCTGTTGCCTAATTCTGAAGTTATTCGCTTTTGGGAGTCTCCCAGGATTTGTGTAGCCCTTCGAGATAACAGTAACGTGGACCAGTAATGCTTCTCCAGGGAAATCATATCGAAAGACTGTATGGGGAATTCGGCACAGAGAAGTAGTGAAACGATGAGGGAAGGCGAAAAAAAATTCCTCTGCATCCGTAGATAGCATCATTGGACGTTCTATTAGGCAGAACCACATAGAACTTCACCGAGATATTTCCCAATGAATCTCACCGTCTCTATTGATCGCCCAAAGCCGAAGAAACAGACCTTGGTCTGTCTACTCATTTAGAGTAACGCTATCCTAAGATGACATCTGTGATTGAAAGTTGTATGCTGTCCTTGAGAACGACTGTCACACGCCAGACTCCTTCATAAGTCATACTGACATTTTAGACACATCGAAGAGCACCATCGAGGGAAAAAAAAGCAAAATAAAGGAAAATTAAATGAATCAAAAAGCTTTCATCGAAGTGATAGGAAAACTACATCCGACTGTGATGTAAACTTATGGTCAATAGAAACTTGAGGAAAAGAATTTATCTTCTAAAATTCTTCAGAAAAAATATTCTAGAAAAAAAAGCACTTCATTTACGTTTGAGGGTCATAAATTTTCCCTTAATGTTCCAAATACCACAGATGTTAACATATGTCTACACCTTCCATTGTTTAAGTTCGATAACTCAAAGATAATTCCACGTCAATTCCACTGGAACTTTCCAGCAGAATTTGTTATTTATCAATGGATAATAAAGTAAAACCACTTCTTATTTCCTCTAATGATTGCAGTTAATGTTTAGCTTTAATTTAGATTCTTCAAGTAAAAGGGAAAAAAATCAATAATACAGAAATTTATTCTAAAATCATAACTTCTTAAATTTCTCCTCTTCATAATATTTTAATAAACATATAACATTTTAATACATAAAATTCTGGACCTCAGAGCCAAAGGGTATTAAGTCCACCTTTTGTCAAAAGTGAGGTTTTTACGTCTTTCGATATATTTTTTATACATCTTTCCCGTACTGCTTAGTATTAAATCCAATGTATGCCCGTTTTTGAAATATTCATCTAAAACACGCATTAAGTCTAATAACCAATAGAGACTTTTTGAACTTTCAAACATCTCTCCTGGATAATATTGAAAATGGGACTTAATACCCTTTGGCTCTGAGGTCCAGATATTTAATAACAAATTTTCGGAAGACATTCGCGTCTTCCTTTTTCAAGTTCCAAAAATATAACAAAAGTCAATTAAACAATTAGGAATTACATGAAAGATATGTAAGCTTCATTACAAACAAACTGTTAATGTAAACTACTACATACCAATTATTTGTATAAAAATTTTACATCCATTATACAATTCTTAAAATTTAACTTCGAAGTTAATGGTTTTCAATTCTTTCTACAATCATTAAAAATTACTTTCTAAATGCTTGTTTTTCCTTTTATCCTTTTAAAAATGCAACTTTTTGTTATTCCTCATTTTGCTATTTATTTTTCTATTGGTCAATTTTTCATTATTTTTACCGAGAAAAATATAAAATTTTAATATGCTATTAAGTGCTTATTTTTGTCTACAAATGTTTTCCTTCTCTACAAATCTCCTTTCGTTAAGATTTATTTTTTTTGTCATATTAAGATGTTTTGCTTAGTCTTGAAAACAAAAAATTTGTTATTATTTCTTTATTCTGACTGGATTTTCTATTTGTTTTCGTTTTTCTTCTTTTGCTTCTGTTTTGTGAAAGTTTTTTGTGAAAGTTTATGGATTTTAATTTTTATTTTGTTTACTAATGTGCTTTGAGAATATTTAGCCGATTTGCTACATAATGCATCTCTATTATGATTGTTGTATTCATCTGTTTTTGTTTTTTTAATCTTTGACACTTTAGTCTTGTTTTCAAGTGGAAAAATTGATAAATACTTATCTTTAAATAATAGACCGAAAACATTGATAAGCTTCGAAACTGTTTTAATATTATCCAATTTCAAATAATTTAATACTTTAATTTGCAGCCTTTTTACCAGATGACCTTATATTTAAGATTGAATTATTGGGTCAATCCTCTATTCTCTTTGAGTAAATCATTTTTTAATTTGATTTAATAAAATGTATGTAGCAAATTTCATAAAATTAAAATTCTAACTTCACAATTTTATTTTATGATTATTAAATATCTTATAATTTTAGATAGACAAATCAAGCTTATCAATTCTTTACGAATGGAATTTAACATTAATTAATTAATTTTATTAATTTATAAATATTACAATTCTCCTAATTTTATGATTATATGTAATTTTTTCTGGAACTTACGTCTTTTAATAGGTTTGTAATTTATGTCGTATAAAGAAATATGTCTTTTTTTATCTTTTCTTTTTAGAAATGACAATTTATACAAAAAATAAACGAATTATTTCAAATTTACTATCTGTGAAGTATCAATGTTTAAAAGTGTATCCTATTTTCCTAAGGGACCAAGCAAAAACCAATCAATTTTTCTTATGTGCATTAAGTTACTTTAATCCACATATTATCTAACGAATTTTCTAAGTCAGTAATCCTGCTCACCCATTGTCTTTATACTTATTTTGAATTAAAAGAAACTTAAAAGCCAAATTTAAAATTAAATTTATGATTAAACTAACTTTATTAAAATTTTACTGAAAATTACTTTGCTACCATCTCCTTTATAGATTTTAATATCAATGGTTTTATCTTTAGTCTTACAACTCTATTTTGTCTTTACTTTAATGGAATTTCGGTTCCCTGGGGTTTGTGTTGGGTTTGATTAAATCAGAGACTTGTACTTATCGCTTAATCGAATGGTAGCAGCCGGCCTCTTCTCTGCAGGAGCCTCTCTCCTTTTATCTCGCTCTAAAGATAACTCACCAGGTTTTGTTAATTTTGAGTTAACCCTTTAGGAAATAAGATAGATTTAAATAAAGGTTTTCCATTGTCATTCATTTGATGGATTTCAAATAAGATAAATATTTAGTGTTTCAAGTCTGAAATAATTTGTTTTTGCATCGAAAAATACGAAAATGCAGTTTGTGCTCTAACAAGGGAGATTTTTCAGACTTTCAGACTCAGATAGTGGACTGAAGTGAAATTTAAAATAGCAACTCTTTTTACTGCAACTAAAGATCCTTTTTGTACTTTAATAAAATTATAGTTTAACATAATCCTTTCGAAAATTTCCCTTATTTCATTTGTTTGACCTTAATAAATAGTGAAAATCAGAGTAAGAGTCAGTTAAGTCTAAAACCCTTTTTTTTTTATAAAAGTCCTGACATTCTACTGCTATGATCATGATACAAACTCTTTCCAACTAATTGATTTTCATTTTCTTATTTTATGATTATTTTTATTCTCCGTTTATTCAATGGCAATAACACTAACAATCCTATGCGTATCCAGGATTTTGGAATGGGAGAGGTTATAATAGCCATCGCAGTCATTCAACCCAATATAAAAATTAAAACGTTGTGTCATTTTACGGATTGGAAGAGGGAGATGGGGATCAAAGGTTTTTTCAATAAAAAAAAACCTAAATTTCAAAAATCTAAATTTCTTCCATTTTTGGATGCAGTGGGGAGGGAGAGTTCTGACGCCTACCAACCCCCCCCCCTCCGTATGCCATTGCTAACAATATTATTGTTTATAAATTTTGATTTAGAGTTTTGAATAGTATTTGACATTGCGATATATATACTTTCAAAAAGCAAGTTATCCTTTTAGAGTTTTAAAGAAATATGCTAGTCAGATATTTCGCAACAGATCCTGACTTTTAAATCGCGATCTAATGTATTTTTTTTTATATTAATACTGCTCTTAATATCTTTATTCTTTGTGAAAGAACACTATATTAAATGTTCTATGGGAGAATCATTAGAAACGGATTATATTTTGTTTTCTGCCAAAGTAATTTACATTCTGTTTTTGCAGTAAAAATTGATTTAAAAATTGAGAATCTATATCAAAACTTAGGGAGACTCATATTGTCCACTTTATTAAATGCAGAAAAGCAATATTCACATAAATAACATAAGCCTCGATTTTAGATAATAAAACATATAAAAAAATATAAATGTTATTTTAACTTTGTCAGCGCATAACCAGTACTTTCAAATTGATTCTATATGTTCATATTCTAACTTTCTTCCTTTTCTCTCCTACTCATTATACAACATTTAGATCTTCATCCAAATCATAAAGCTAAAATAATTAAAAAAAAAATCACTTAATACTTCTAATTGACTTCTAGTTTGATGTCCTGAAACTTTGCTCTTCTTACTGAGTTTCATAATCAGTTCCCGAGATGGTGAAAGTTACTTTTTTTTCCCATCTACCAAAAACGATTTGGAGATAAAATACTTCACTAAAGTAAAAAGATTAGGCAAAAGAGGGAAGAATGAAGAAGGTAGGCCTGGAAGTCGGCATTTAAAGAAAATGACTGCAAATAGCGGCGCATAAAAAGGTCATCAATGATGAGTTGCGTCTGGTTTGAATGACATATTAATTCACTTGGTTTTCATTATCGAAATGTTCCCGGCTTATTCTACATACGATTTGGCCTGTTTGAACTTTTCCCACTGAAAAAAGCGGTTCATGCTCCATTCGGTTCCAGGCAAAACGGGACTGTTTGTATTCAAGTCTTGCGCCCCTACGTATAATCAGACTGCCATTTCCTTCAACACAGCTTCAAGTGAAGTCCCAGTGATTACGACCATTAGGGCGAAGACCGAAGCGCATTTGGTTAAGACACACACCATGGCACGGACACAAGACATTTCACCCAGAGAATGAAAAATTAACCTCTCAAGGTAAAAACAAAAACAAGAAAATTTGTTTAGGAAAATTAATGAGGTTTTCTAAAGGGCGATTTGTAACTGTTCTTTTTTCCCCAAGTCAAGAAAGCAGTTGAGAAGAATGTTATAGAAGTTGCAGCAACGTTCACAGTATAATTTGTTTTAATGCTACCTTAATTAATTTTAACATTTCTATTGATAAGAAATTAAGACTTTCAGTTTGAATTAACTTTCACTTATCTATTTTTTTTTTATTAAACTGCTTTATTAAACATACCTACCCTCCAAATCAGTTACTTAGCGCAACCAGCATTAACAAATAAAGTAACATAAATTGAAGTACACATATTTTAAAAACAAAATGTTAATGGAATAAATAATTTTCAAATTTTAAAGTACTTCTCAATATATTTTGGGTTCTCTCTTTAGTTAATCACTTTTTTATTAATTTTTCTCTCTTTCTGCTTAACGATATTATTACGATACATAACGTTGCAGCGATACGATGAATATTGTGAAGAAATCTTATATGCTTTACACAACCAGGTTAATAAAGAAAAGATTGATAAATAGGTCTTAATGAAGTTAGTGTCTGAGATTTAAATCTTAACTAAAGCCACAACTTCAGAGACTGATTTCATTTCTGAAATATTAGTGCGCAGTTGATAAATTAATAACAAGACTAACTTTGTAATGTAAATGAGATCTTTACACAAAGATATCCCAAATTAATTTCAGAATATAATTGACACAAAAAAAACTATTTATTAGCAAAATACTCATTTCTCTTCATTCTTTATACGATTTACCATAATTTGTTTAGCTTTAGCAAAAAATATGGTATCGGTAAAAAATTATTTTACTTAATTTGAATAACTCATACAGATATAAAAATATAAAAATAATAAAAGCTTTGGGTAATAATTAATTATATAACCGAAAACTTCTTTTTGATTGATGATGCTTTAATTCTTATTAATAGAAATCATTCTTAAAATTACAGTATATAAAACTACTTTTCAATATTGTATTTCAAAGTTAAAATACTTAAAATTTTAAAATTAAATATCTTATATATTTTGAGACTCATCAAGGAATATTACAACCACGTGCATTTTCAATATCCTAGTGGGATTGAATTCTTCTAATTTTATTTTCGTTTTTGAATTTTTTTTTTCTTTTTAATTTTTAAATTTTTTCTTTTCATTAAATGAATAAATTTTCTGTTTTTATCTTCTAACATTCGCTAACAAATCATTAGATATTTATAACTAAAAATAATATAATATTTATTAAAAAAATTGTGGCAAATTACAGATTTTTATTATAAATTTGTCTTACAACACTACAGCTCGATGTAAGGATTAGAATGTTGTGTTTACTTTCACAGTTCTTATCTTATTAGGCCATAATAAGCTTAGATCAGCGTCAAATCTTACGTTATGTAAAGCTACTTTTCTTCACCAATTTATCTTCTTCATCAATAAAGACATCAATACTCATCAATTTAAGATAAAGACAGCATCAAGGGAATCAAAAGTTCCGTGTACATTAAGTTTTCAGAGTTAAGCCAAATCAGTTTTACATTAAGTTCAAATGCTATTTTAACCATTCAAGTTTAAATTTTAATGCTTTTCATTAGGATTCGGGGGAGGGGGGGGACAGCATAACAATTACGCAGAAACTTCAATTTTTAATTAAAGTAGATACCAAAAATTTTTAAGAATATCGAAAACTACCTAAACATATTCTGCAACTAGCGGAAATATTTCAGTTTGAAACAGTGCGTATTCTACAAAAATACGAATGCCAACTTCAACTACTATGTAGCACAGAAATCAATGAATGAATTTCGATATTTTGCTTATCCTAGAAAGTAAATGTAAATACAAAATTAATAAATCAATAATTCATTTCTCTTGTTTCGATATCTCAAAGTATGTAAAAAGAATGTTTTGTTTAATATGTTATTTTTAAGCAAGTTAAATGAAATTTTATTCCTTTTGTAAAACCAACAACTTTTATTTCTAATGTGGAACCTTTAATATGTAGTACAAATAAAAGTAAGTAAAAAAGCAGATTATAATACTATGAGGAAGATTTGTATAATAGTTAATTTTTTTTATAATAATATTAGTTATTTTATTTGAAATGTTTTATTGTTATCAATATAAAGCAAAATATAAAAAATTGGTAAAAAACAATGGAAATTATTATTTAGTGATTTATTTGTAAAGGAATGTAAACTTTAACTAGAGATGTGATCCTTTCCGTGTTGCTGTAATGCATCTGGGAAGCCGAGGAATCGACTAAATTAATGTTCTTTCCAGTTCACCGTAGGATGGTATCAAGAGACATGATAAATTGACAGAATCCCATCATGAGAACACGTTAGTTAAAACAAGCATTCTTTGGTTTTGCAGCATTCTCAATGCAGTATTCCGACTTCTACATTTATCCCCTTCTTCCACAAGCTTTGCTGTGGTTGGAAAAAGAAACTTTTAAAAAAAAAAGAAGCAGCCGGCGGTTTTGGAGGGGTGGAGTATGTAAAAAAAAAATACTGCAGCTTGTGGAGGACTTTGTAAACGGAAATGTAAGTCTCTGTGCACGCTTCGGTAGCGACAGTTCACGAGCTTCATTCACGTTGTCTGCCCAGGGTTTCTCGTGAGCCCCGTCATCTTTCTCTCTCAGCGAGGCGCGCTTTCTTTAAATATGTATGCTTTCGCGGATAGAATATTCGATATAGAGGAGAACACTTTCGATACTGCTTTGTCATTAGAAGAGCGTGGGCGACGACGACACATTCATCTTCACCATTACCTAGGGTGGACTCTCGCATTTAGGTTATTCGTGAGTAAAATATGACGATGACTTATTCAGGCTCTGACTCACGGGTGCATAGAAACGAAAGAAAAGTGTGGGTGATATGTAACCCTGAGTACAAAGTTAGAACTTTCTCCACGTTCCACTATCTCGACATCTTTAATCTTTTATTCTGGTTTTCTCCCCTTCTTTGCACTAACAAATGTCACCCCCGCTTTTGTCAAAATCTACCGATCGAACTGTGGCAATGGATTGATCTACAAGTCATTGTTTCCCATCAGCAATAAGTTGGGCTCTTTGCCCGAGGACCGTTGTGGTTACTGATATGGGAGACGCTGCCAAACATCGGCAAACTGCCTATTATGGCAGTCGAGCGTTGCATCTGATCTATATAGCAGACAGAAGTACAATCCAACGATCTACCGACCGTCTATGAAAATGATGAGTGAATTAGGAGGGTTCCCAAAAGATTTAACAATAGAATTTATCAAATATGTGAAAAAAAAGCGGTTGGCTATGGTCAGTAAAAAGCTTTGAACTACGAAAATAAATCCTTCCTAAAAACTGTGTACGTAAAGCCACAGAGCAGAATACATTGCAGTAATTGAAAAAACAAAATAGGAAAATATAAATATTGACTTTTTTCTAATTATATAGTTAATTATAGTTAACTAAACATACATAAAGACTAAAAAAAAATACTTTATTATATACTATACAAATATATTCTTTTTCAATGTTATCATTATCGAAATGAATTGTAATCAACAAATTGCAGGCTCTGAAACTTGTTTCTCATTTGACTTCTAGAATAATTTAAAATAATTTCAACAGTGAATAAAAACCGCAATATTACTACTTTACTTTGAATAAATTAAAATCAACTTCGATATTTAACCCGATTTACATATTAAAAATAGTTAGTTTTCATTATTTTATTAAGGTTTCATTATTATTAACTGGTATTATAAAAATCTGAAATGTGTCTGTGTTTTTTCAATTAACTTTACATAAAATTCGATGTAAATTATAGAATTAATTTAAATTTGAGTATTGGCAAATAAGACTATTCTCATTAACTGATCTAATCAGTTTTATAAGAATAACATTTAGTCATCAGAAGAATTCATTTATTGAAATTAATATAGGGATATTAATAAATTCATTTGCGGCTGAACGTAGCAGAATATTTATTTTGGTCTTATTTTAATAGATTTTTGTTTTATTATGTTTTTGTAATCTAGAAGCAACTTAATTTAAACATATTTCAAATATAAATAATGATGAATCTAAAATAAATTCTCAAGTTCCTCAAAAATCAGAAAAATAGCATCTTAAAATATAGTACTGGGTAAAACAAACAGTAGTGAAGCATTCTACATCCCCACGCGATAATAAGCCGTGCACGAACATCACTGTTTATTTGAAAATAAACTGTACAGCAACTGGTCTTAGATTTTGAATCAGTGGAGGCATTAATTTTGTTTCTTAGTCGAGGCAGCAATGATTCTGAGCACAGAAGAAAAGGTATTTTTAATCGATTACTAGAACCGTTCATATTTACTGCTTCTACTCCAGATGACTATTTACTATTGTTTGTTTTACCTAATACTGTAATATCATTAAAAAAATTAGCTATTAACTAACAGAACAAGCAGGCTCTTTTTTTATAGTCTCTTATTGTAAATTAAAAATATAACCTGTTAATTTTTTTTAGTATGTTAAAGCAATTTTTACTTTAATTAAAAAATATGTCGCTACGATAAGTTTCCATAATACATTCCCTAATTTTATAAATTCACGACTTTAATATCATAAAATAAAAGGATAAGCCAACATCACTCGTTAATAGAAAAACATCTTGGCGTCTGATACTTTAAAATTTAAAGAATTTTCTGAAATTACATAGGGACTTTAACTGTTTAATAATGTAATAAGATAACTAGGATAAATCTAAGATCATTTCTTTGAAAGTACAATAATATGATAATAAAAGTTTAGATACTTATAATGTTTCAAAGCTTTTATCCCCTCATTCAAAGCTATTAAATTTCACCAGGAACCAGACGTAATCCTGGTGACAGGTTGTCGTGTGTTGGAGATTCTTATGTTTTCGATTTCCTTGGTGATAAATCCCAACTTCTGAATTGTAGCTCTTACCTCTTAACTAAATCGCCGTCTCATAGTTTTGTCACTGTCATCCTGGTTCATTCGAGGGGGGGCTTTCCCGCGAAGAATTTTATAGAGAGAGAAAATTTTCCCAAGAGCCCCAGAGCCTATTCATCATGTTGACCCTAATTTTTTTCTCCCCTTTTCTTTGGTCCTCAACGCATCCATCTTCATTTAAAAAGAAATCACCAAGATCGGAAAATGTTCATGAAAAAAGCGTAATTCAGAAAAAAAGACCAGCTTTCACTCCTTTGGTGATCACGGGAAAGTCTTAAAATGGTTGAAGTGAAACCAGATCCGGTGACTTTTAATCTAACTTCTTCCGTCTAAGGCAACTCATAAGCTAAATGTCAATATAGAAAATGTTCTATATCAAGAACCGCTGGATAAATAAAAAAATAAAAGTTAAATATTGACAAGATAATCAATAACGGAAACTTCAGTCTTAGCAACACTTTATCATTGCAGTTCTACTCTGCAAATATTTTAACAGTTAACATAACTTTAGAAACCAATTCGCATGACTGCAAAGAAGAGAATGTAATTTAGCTATACATTTAGTAATTTTTATATAAGCATCTTTAATATATGCTACTACTAACTACTATACTCCAAGAAATCCTTAATATAACAACAACTCCTTTAATTCCGATGATATTTCATCCTTCTTTGCAAGGGACTTCATCAGGTGGTAACAGAGGACACTATTCTTCTTCCTCTACATTTCATTAGGATTATAAATAAGAAATTCTCTCTCTGCACTAATAATCCTAATGAAATGCAGAGGAAGAATAATAGTTTCTTGTCCTCTGTTACCACCTGATGAAGTCCCTTGCAAAGAAGGATGAAATATCGTGAAAATTAAGAGAGTTGTTGTAATATTAAGGATTTCTAGGAGTATATTATTTACTAGTAATTTTTGTTGAAAGGTTTGCTTTAGAAAAGTTTTGACAGGGAAAAACGAAGGAAACTGGAAAAATTTAAAATTCAAGTGTCAATATTAAATCGTCTTACACTTAATCTGCTAAATGTAGTTGAGGCCGCAATAATGTCAACATTCATAGAAGGAAATGTAGAGTTTGAAAAACAGATTTTGCGAGAACAATAAATATATGATTAAATACGTAATTGATAGACATGGAATTCTCTATAGAGAAGCATTATAAGTTTTCATACCGACTTCTCTAAAAAGATTTACTTACTAATGATTTTTCTCCAAAAATTAGTTTTTGAACTGTCAAAGATCGCTGACTATTTCACTATCAATACATTCACTAAAGTGTTATTGAATTTAGGATATCATACATGTATTTTACACTATTAATATCATACATATATTACTACTCCGAATTAAACTTAAAAACAAAAAAAACAAAACAAAAAAATAGAGATCTTGAACAGCTTTCTTTATTTTAATTAGTAAGTCATGAAAACCAAAACACCAAACATAATTTAGGGATTTTCGAGGTCTGTTTCACTGTCCATCTTTATCAAGTTTTTATATTCTATTACATGATAAGATTGAAGTTTTCAATTATTAACGAATACATAGGTATTTTCTGTTGTTCATTCCTCATTATTTTTCTATTCCGCTAATGATTTCTGTTTCTTTAGATTTCTGATTTAAAATGATCAGTTTCAACTTCTATCCGTAGTTGAAGTTTCGGCAACAATATCCTTAGTCAACTTTGTAAAATACGAAAAGGCTAATAAAACATTTCGTGTTATATGTACAACCCCGAATATTTAATTGGTCTATTAAGGAATTTCTTGAGCATGTTAACTCCTTCATTTGTCATTAAAAGAACACAGTTATGACGACTGTGAGGCAGTTGAAACGGAACTGTGATTTGTTCGTGATCAAGTTGTCATTATCTAGGTTAGGCAACTTTCTACAACACAAGAACTCGAAGAATCTATTTAATACAATGAGAAATTATTGTCTTGACAAATAACTTATTTTATTTCATTAAAATTTTTAAATAATTTGATATTGGACAATGGATTAAATCATCGTTAGTTGCCCATATGAAATTACAAAAAAATTATGAAATGGGAAGCGATAATTAGTAGATTAATTAAAATGACTATTAAAATATTTCACCAGTAATATGTTAACAATGTTTCTAATTCAATGATGATAATGTTGGTAATTATGTATTAAATACAAATTGATTGCAATTAAAGTTGTAATTGAAAGTCGAATTACACGTAAATTTATTATTATAATTGATTACAGGTACTAGATTATTTATATTGTGTTTAATTACAGTGTAATTTGAGTACATATGATTCATTGTTCTATAATTTCATCATTTAATTTTTGTTAAAAACACTGTTGATACAATGTAATAAAAATATCATTAACAGTTGTTTTAAAAAAAACTAATGTAAATTAATTAAAAATTAAAAATAATTTCTTTTCAGAGAATGAATTGAAGATAAAGATTAAATACTACTGTCCAAAAAAATTAAATTGCCTGACTAAATGCTTTTATGCACAACTTCAGCTTTCCTCAATATTTGGGGTTGTAGAAAACGATGAAATTACTGCTGATCAGTCGATATTAATCTAGAATATAACAGGGAAATTTGTGGGTATGTGTGTTTGTGTGCTGCTCTATTCAAAATGTTTAGCGTACTTCCCAACATTTTACAAACTTGAAATTTCGCATATGGGTAGGTTCCATACTGTAGACAATGTAAAAAGTACAAAAAAAATTATTATTTTTTTTTGGGGGGGGGGGGGGGGGGAGGGGAGATGACCATGAACTTTCTTGAAAGCGCCACATATTCACCTCGAGTCGACAAAAAAATTGTTAAACGACAACTGCATATAAAATATTATTGTGCATAATAGCGCTAGAGATTAACCTGATGGCGACAATTGGAACTAAAATATTGTTGTACTCAAGAACGACACATATTAACTATGGGGCATAACTGCGGGGTATAAACGGGAGGGCGGTGATGGGATGGGCAAACATTGTTTAAGGACACGGGGCTTTCGCGATTGCTATAGACTTTCGCGATAGAATATAAATTGCTAATGATCCCATGATGGTTTTACTAACTAGGAAAGGGTTGAAGTGATAGGTATGTGGAGAAGGAGAGAAAGGAGTGAGAAGTTAAAGATCTCGAGTTACAAAATTCAAATATAACCTTACTTTGTATGTATCACGTGATTTGGGGTAAAGTTTCGAAGCGAACTCACAATTTCAATGTCTTCCTCATCCACATTAGAACTCTTTTTTGTAACAGAACCCTACGAAGAACGGGTACTCCGCTAGTCTAGGAGATAACACCGACTGATAAGCAGACGGTGATTACTAATATTATCAATTTTAAAATTGCATATCAGATGCTATTGAAAAATTTGAGGTAAAATTATGAGGAAAGTTAGCAATTTGTCTTGTTTGGTAATATTGAGATAACTGTCACTGCTTGTTTTTCATTTTTAAAAATTACTTTAAAAATGAAAAACAAGCAGTGACAGCTATCTCAATATTACCAAAACAAGACAAATTGGTAGTTTCCATTAGTCTGTGATATTTATTTTAAAAGTATGGTAATCCGAACCCCTAAAACTGTCTTGCAGACCCGTGAGATGAAATTGAAGATCTCATGTTCTAAATTCATGGCTAAACGAGACATAAGAAAGACAAATAGCCGATTGCATTTATCTTCCATTTGTCAGAATATTGGTTTAACCCTTCGACCCATCGGCTGGTAATAGGTGAACCAGGATTCACATATCTACAAAACAATACTAAACCTGTTGAATTTAAACTATTCTTATTTTTTTATCGCTAGCTACTGGACAATACCATGTCTTCCTTCTGACAAACGTCCTATCTCTAGTGGGAGTAAACTTAAACCAGGCTGGCAATCGATATTGCTGGCCTGCCATGTTTTTATAAGATGATAAAATAAAATAAAAGGAATAACATGTATCGTTATCTATGGTGTATTTTTAAAAAGTAGTTTTATTAAAACTGAACTGCATTGTACCTGTTGTGTTCTTTATCTTATTTTGAACAAAAGAGGATTTCTTCAACAATATCGTAAAACCCTTGGAATTTCCAAAGGAACGTCAGGAGGGGTTTCTTCTATGCAAATTCTATATTTCTTTCATCGATCCACGTAAATGGAAAAGCACAATTTGTAGGGGGCCATTCCTTTGAGGCGCTAAAACAAAGGCGCATGACGAACAGAGACCTTCAACTTTTATTGTACTCATTGACCTTCTCTTATAATTATTAATTCAACGCGAAACGATTAAAAATACTTGCCTCAGGCATTTACTCTTCGAAACACGAAGAAGCTGTAATCATTACGAAGGAGAAAAAATATTGGAACTCATAAACCTTCCGCGGGCAATATAAACCGGCCATAAAAGTGGCTATAAAAGTCGAGATGGACCAGACAAAACTGAGAAACAATCAACAAGTTACAGTCGACCCTAGCGTGGAAGAAGCCTTGCTACACGAAGTATCCATTTTTGTTTTTCTGTAGCCGAATCAGAGTGGCTTCCATTCCGAACGAATCTGAACACTCGAGCCGCAAATGTGCTATTCTAATTTGGCACTGACATGTTGGTATTGGCAATCGCGTCTGTGAAGTCCAATTGTCCAAAATCTCCAGGATCTCACACATGGCTACATTGCTGTGAATCATAATACCTCTGTGTATTCAGGAAGCAGTCCATATAAAGTGGTTTTATTATTTAAATGTTTGCCAAGCCACTGTTTCGTGTGCGATCTACGGGAATGAATAAACCAGTTTTGCCGATAACTCCTAATAATAGCATATTCACGGTGTTCTGGTTCTCCGCTTTGATTGCAGCGTTTTATTGATATTGCAAATCTAAAGTAAGACTGTTTAGACAGGCGAGAAAGATTAGTATTGTTACACTGAAACAAAAAGAACATAAATTCAAATATTTCTTTGAAAAGATTTAAGTATTATCTTCTTAGTTTATTTACATTTAAATATAAGTAAACTAATAAGATAGCAATTAAATAGTTTCAAATTAAGTAATGTATAGAAATTGACGATTTCGTTAAATTAAGAAGTGAATGAAATTTGTGAATCTTTTGTTTGAATAATACTTGATAAGCTTGCAACCTTCACGAGATGGATGAAGTATACTTTTATTGCTTTTTAATTATTACATGATACTATGCCTTTTAATGTAGACTGGAGCTGGAGGAAAACTAACTTACTGAATTAGTAGAAAGGGATTAGACTTGGCGAAATTCTAAGGTGCCTCTAAACAGGGAAAATTATTAATTCTGCAAATACGTCTCAAATTTATGGAGCCTTTTAGGTTAGAGTACCATAGCTGCTAGAAAGCAGTTTACAGTAGTTGTGTCTGGAAAAAATCGAATACTTTTTCAGTTTTTGAAGTGATGATACTCTCTGCAAGAATTACGCATCTACTTCTATCCATATAGTTCTAAGTCTTTTAATAATCAAATCTACAAAATGAAAAATTGGGTGATTAGGATATTATTTCAGTCATTCAAAATTAGTGACTGAAGTGGCGTATTATTGAACACAATTTCTCACTTGTGGTTCTCACTGTGGAATTCTCACAAAAAGGAATTATTAAGAGAAGTTTCCGGAACATATTTTTAAGAAGCATTTAACGCAATTTATGTCCTTATTAATCACTATTTGAGAGGACATAACATCCATAAAGTGAGCAATTAAAACAGAAACTAGATTTAATAATTTCAGAATTTCTTTTATTCTCTTCTGGCACAACTGTAAGAATTTTCTTTTAAAGGAAGTTTTCTTTTATTTTTAAGTAATTTTTGTCGGGATTAACATAAACCAAATTTTGGTTACTGCATTTTTATGATGTCAGTTGCAGATGAAATGACTTTTTCCTCTAAAGGTTCTAGCGTTACAAAATGTTGGCTTCGATTCCTGCGTGTAATTGAAATGCAATTAAATTGTAATCCGAAGGAGGTTCTGAATTTCTCGTCTATCTTGAATTGTGAGAATCGAAGACAGTTTCATCAACAAAGGAATTTTGCCAATTACTTCAAAAAGTTGGAAAAGTAACAGAAAAATTAGTACAACTCACTGTTCTACTTATTATTTCTGATAAAGTTCGTGCAATTATGATAAATTCTTGTCACTATTTGGATTGATTAACTGAAATAATAAATAAAAAATACTTAAAAAGCGAGAAATCAAAGGCAGCACCTGAATAAATTGAAATTTTCTTCGATTATAGGGAAGAAGTTGGGAACGGCTTTTCGTCCTTCGTCGGACTCTTCAGCCCAATCCCGCCTTCCCCGATAAAAGAATCAGAGAGGCCAGATCATAAGTGAGGGTAACCGTCACATCTGCCAGTGACCTCTCAAAAGCAAGAAAGGCAAGAAATTAATTGGGGTGCCAACTCAGCACCACCAAAAACCTTTTCCTACGTTCAGCAGGCAAAAAGGAAATAAACTAAGAAAAAGAAATTCCAAATTGGAATACCAGACAAAAGCAAAAGCTAATGATTTGATTTAATAAATAAAAAAATTATAAATAAGTGAAACTATACTATTACAGATATTCCTCGAGCAATGACCACTTGTAGTTCTAACTAAGGTCACAAAAAAAAAATGTTGGAGGAGTAAGTCTCTGCTTATGCGGTTCAAGACGTTTTCGTGCAATAACTACATATCAATAACATTAGCAGAGATATCAGCAATAACATTAGCAGAATAATGATACATGCACATATTAAACTTGTACTACTGTTCAAAAATGTAATTTCACAGCTATGAATAAATAGTTGTTTAACGATAAATGTGTGTACGCTATATTGCTACGTTACTGTTATCAGTCTCTATCTTTACTAAAAAATGAACCATACTGTATTTATTTTTTAATCGTCATTATTGCAATACTATGGCCATTTAAATAGTGTACATATTGAAAATATTGAAAAGTATAATATAACACCTATTTGAGGTATTTTTGCGTTTCACATATCTATAAAAGTTAATTTACATAAGTATGAATTAGTATTTTACAGTGCAGGCCTACTGTACATCTGACGTCTCATATATAATTGTCGACTTACAGCTATTGGTTAATCCAGTCGTAAGTCGCGGTATAACTCAATCTTGGGAATTAAAATCATTAAAATTTTAACCTTACTGTAATTATTACTCTATTACTTTGTAAAATGGCGCCAAATTACCAAAAAACTATTATTCACAAGGAAAATGGATAAATAGAAGGTAAAATAAAAAAGTTATTGTTTCCTAAATCTTTGGGACAGTTATTCAAAGTAGATCGATGGATCGATTTTGATTGTTTTAGAAAAATACTAACTTTGCACTGAATCATTTATCAGATTTAAAATAATGTACATTCATTGGAATGTACATATCTTGAAGAAAATATATGAAGCATAATTGTTAACATTCATTTAAAAAAATGTGAAGTATCATTCGTGTTTCTTTGAGCAGGTAAGCAGTCATTTTCTTTGTGGAAAATTAAGAAAAGGAGAGACCAAATTTTAAGACATTTTCTAAAATATTACTTAAATATGTTTAAAAATCATTTATTTGTGTGTTAATCATGAGAGCAAAACTTACTCAGAAAACAGATTTCTTTGAAGAAATTATCCCGAAAACGGAAACGCAATCATCAGACTTTTCCGGTATTCCTTCCGCAATTGTTTACTTTTTTTTTCGGTCGATCTTTAATCCAGTTTAAAACAGATTAACTTGGTACGTGTACAGAAATCGTAGAGCCAGTATTAATTGTTTGTTATTTCTCAAAGATACAATCTGCTTTCCGATATAGGTCAACACTAGCCATCTGCTACCCTTTACTCCTAATGCTGGGCGAACACGTAGCAATTTCAGGCAATATTGTGGGACAATATTGCCCCTTTTCATTGGTGACAACCGTTTGCAGCAAAAAAAATGGACAATATTGCCCAATATTGCCCATTGGCGATTGTCGGTACAAAAAGAACAATTTCGTTGGGACAATATTGTCGAGAAATATTGCCTGTTCGCGAGCGAATCACATGAACGATGAAATCACGTGACAATGCTGACGTCGAAGGAGGCGGGACTTTGAACATCGGAAATTCAGTCACTCACGCCGGCCATTTTCTTTGAGAAACAAGGCTTAAAATCAGCAAAATGGGTCGGCCCAAAACAGATAATTCCAACAACAACATTTTGTCAATTGATACTGAAAGAATCGTAATTGATTTCTAAAGAGGGATGGCGTTTAATACTATAGCAATTCTGTACGAAAACACGCTCTCTCTTTAGCTCTCCCTAGTGAGAAGCGCCGTAACCATCAATTGTCAGGACAATATTCGTTTTGGAAAAACTAAGTGTTTGCGCGTGATCTGAACTGACAACGGTTGTCAGCAATAAAAATGAGCAATATTGTCCCACAATATTGCCTGAAATTGCTACGTGTTCGCCCAGCATTACCCATTTACAATATGTAATACAAGCGGCCAAACAGTTTCGGAAAAGAGAGAGATCACTAATATCATCTGTAAAATATTTTATTTATGTTTTAATTCGAGAAGGATGTTACACTTTTTTTTCAAAAAATTCCTGGTCATCACCGCTTTAGTATCTTCGATTTGAAAACTGCATATTCTCTAGTTAATCGTATGAGTTGTATTTTAATGGAGCTCCAGTTTCCTTCGAACTTAACTTTCCTTATTATTTCAGGTGATCTTTAAAATGGTGACGGGCATAAATTAGTTTACAGGAAAACCAAAAGTCGAAAACACTAGAAATTTCTTAGATCTTTTTGATCCACACTAAACAAAATAAGAAAACAATATTAATGAAGCTCAACTTGATAAACTATTAAAAGTAGTTAACAACAAAGATCACAAGAGGATTCGAGAAGGAAAAGAGATTATAAAAAAATGATTATGATTTCATCATGTACACTTCTATTACAGTTATACCACAGCAAAATTTAATGTGCCAGTACTCACATTAAAGAAAAAAATGTTAAAAAACATATTAAAATTTTCTTAAAATATAAAATATATAAGAAATGTTGTTTGTCATTTTGTAAAATGTTTATCATTTTGTTATCAATCGCAAAAAATCTCATGAAAATGAAACAAACATATATAAAAAAATACTTTTTTCTTAGAAATAACTTATTAGAAATAATAGAAGTACATGTTTTCAGCTTACTTTTCTAAGTGAAGTAAGGTCATAAAATCTTTTTTTCCTCCTATTTTTTTGCTTCTAGCCACCCCGTACACAAAGTAGGAAAGGGTGAGCTCTTTTTGAGTTTTCTGTCTGTCTGTCCGTCACTACCTCTATAGCCCATACTTTAGATCGGATAAACATGAGTGATAGCTTTATGAAAAGTTTGTAACTTTTACAGGTGGAGAACAATGGCTGCAATAACAAATGTGGGAATAATACTGAACAAGTTTGTTTTTTCCTTTTTAATCTTATTTTTATTTAATTTTTTAATTACATTTTATGTGTTTTTTTTAAATATTATTTGTAGATAATGTAGTAAGTACGACGTCGCTATTGATTCGTGTACTCGTCCTGTATTTCTATTTCACTGTCTAAAACTATTTGTTCCGCTGAATGGATTCGAAACTTAGCATACGCTTCTTTATAATTGAAAATTTATTCATGTTCATTCCGGAGAAGAAATTGTACATACAGACAGCAAACTTCCCTGAGCGAAGTATCAAACCCAAAATTCCACTGTATCCAGATATAACTCATTTCATAATTCCAACAAAGCATTGTAATCCATTTCATAATTCATATTCAGTTAAGTATGATTTTAGTTTTAAATTTTACTTCGATTAAAGCGATTTCCAGAAAACTTTCCGAATTAAATCACTTTTTAGATAAGGGGCCGTTCAGGTATTACCTAAGCACATTTTTAGTCATTTCCCCCCTTGAAGCAAAAAAAAAAAATAAGCAGATGTTCGACTCCCCTCCCTTGCACTTACATAAGATTTACCAAATCATTAACAGCAAATACCACTGAAATACTATTTGTCTAATATGTCTTCCTAATAGCGAAAAAAAAAATGTTTCTCTGTCTTACTTAAGCATTGCTGTGATCCCTCCTCCCCCTTGTCAGCAAAAATAATTAAAGTCTGAAGCCCCTCCCCTCACCCCTTTGAATGCTTACGCAATGCTTGAACAGCCGTTAATGCGAAGTTACAAGATTCGTTGCTTCTATTCAGGAAGTACTATAATTTAAAAATCCTTTATTTATATTGTTTCGAGAATTTAGAATAAGAAAGAAAAAGTTAAATATTTAAAATAGACATCAAGTTTTAAATTTTTAAGGAAAATAGGATTTAAGTTCGTTTTAGTTAAGGATTTATTTTTTATCTTTTTCCTTTCAATGTACCTTGCAAACCATTACTGCCAAATGTAGAGTTGGCACATGTAATATTCTTCGTTTTCTCTAATTTACTTAATGATCTTTTCATAATCTTGAATTGATATTATGTTATTGTAATGTTATGTAAAAAGTTTATAAAAAAAAATAAAGCAACTATTTTGTAAAGAAAGGCAAATTCATATTTATTGCCTTTTAGGCCTATTGTAATGAAAACCTACAGCAAATCGTAAATAAAGCAATTCATGTCTGTAGTTCCATTTCCATTACAGTGCTGAATTTGCCAGAGATCTGATTTTCTCAAGAGTGAATCCCATCCAAATTTGATTGGAGCCAAGTTGAGTGATGCCAGCCTTTATGTGCAATGCTCACAAATCGACGATGAGTCACAAGCAAAACCTAGTGAAGAAGCAAATCCCGTTGTTTGGCCAATAGGTAGCAGATAATGGAATATAGGTTGGAATGCTTCCAGTCCTATGTCAGTGGGGATACGATTTGTCGTTCCCTACAATTACTCCGAGTGACGTGGATTTCATTGGGATTAATTTTCATCAAGGGGTCTTAACCTTTCTTCCCCCCAGTGTAACTTGACAAGAGTTTGAGACTCATTATGAGTTGGGGAAGATAGCAGATGTCATTTACAAAACAAACTCAGTCACGTGGACTCTTTACCATAAAAACAATAAAAATATTTTATTTTATATGTTATAAATTTGAAAATACAAATTTTAAATTATTGAACTATAGTATCTCAAACAACTTGATACTTCCTTTTCGTGGATTGGTGTCGTTTGGCTCCTGAAGCCTAACCCCTTCTCGTTATGTCATCTTGCTATATTAGAACTCTCTATATATAGTTTGAATGTATATTTACATAAAAAAATTAATGATTAAAGAATAATAATTACAGTTTACTAAGAAAAAGGAGAAAATGAAATTAAGCTAAATTTTTTTTTAATATCTAAAATTGTTTATTATTGATTATTAAAAATTGGAAAGTGGTAACAAAATTTAAAAGAATACAACTATTCCATATTTTGAATATTTTCTATGGTGTATTTTGCATTCTCGGTGGTAACTGTAAAACCAATACGAATAAAAAATTATTTCTTTGTAATTTCTCAAATATGACTTTCAATAAAACCTGTTTATTATAATGTCAAAATGGTTATGAGAGACAAATTCTATAAATGAAAACTTTTCTTATATATATGAGTCCTTATAATTTCTGAAACATGCGAAGACATAATTCCAGTTTGTTTTTTGTATTTCTTTTCATTACTTTTTTTGCGGTTGTAATGAAATATTGAAAGGAGATATCTCTGGCTCTAGATTTATATTTATCACGTATGTAATTCGTTACATACTGAAATTGGAGGTATTACAAATGTAAGATCTTCATTTGAATTGTTTGATAATTAAAACATGAAAACTTAAAATTACTACCTTTTAGTTCAGGATTAATTGTAAATCATTACGCAACACATATTTATTAAATAAAAAAATTAGGAAAATGCATAAAATATTTAAACTTTTCCAAAATTTTGTTACAAGTTTTTTCTAAGGAACATGATAAAGACAGAATGCACGTAAAAGAAAATCATTAAATAATTTAATAAAATACTTAAAAATTATCGCAACCCAGATAGTTTTGATTTGACCGTCATCATTGGGAAAATCTATTTTTTTTTTTTTTTAGGTTTGAATTAAGCTTTTCTTGACTTCAGCCACCAACATTAAAACTTTAATTTTAATTATAGAAATGTTCCTTTAAATATTTTTAGAAAAATTTAATGAGAGGTCATGATATCTATTTCTCTAACTAAATAAAGTCTTCACATTGACTTTATAGAACTTTTTATTGACTTTTCGATTATGAGATGTAGTGTAAATGAATGTTACAATTTTTTTGAAGATTATAAAATAGCTCACCAATTTTTTACAACTTTGATCCTATTAAACAGCTTTGGGCTTAGAGTAAGGAATATTGTTTTGTTTTATTATATATGGTTACTTTTGTTGTTTGCTTTTCAAAGATTGCTTAATGTTTTTCTTTATAAGGATTTTTCATATAGCTTTTGTAAAATCTACATGTTATTCAGTAGTTTTCAAAGATTTGCTTAGTGTTTTTCGTTTTGAGTTTTTTTACAGCTTTTGTGAAATCTACATGTTATTCAATGGTTTTCAAAGATTTCTTAATATTTTCTTTATAAGAATTTTTCACACAGCTTTGTGAAATCTGCATGTTATTGATTAGTTTTCAAAGATTTGCTTAGTGTTTTTCGTTTTGAGTTTTTTTACAGCTTTTGTGAAATCTACATGTTATTTAATGGTTTTCAAAGATTTGCTTAATAATTTTCTTTATAAGAATTTTTCCCACAGCTTTGTGAAATCTGCATGTTATTGATTGGTTTTCAAAGATTTGTTTAGTGTTTTTCTTTATAAGGATTTTTGTACAGCATTTGTGAAATCTACATGTTATTCAATGGTTTTTCGCCAATTTATTTCGAAAGATTGAGTTTTGAATTCTGCAACGACAGAGTGGAATGCTTGTATATTTTGAGATAAAAATTTCATTTGAAAGAGCTAAAACAAAAGTAAAATTCAGAATGAAATAAAAAATCCTTTCACTTTTACCTACGGACTTTATTTCTGCGGATTATCTTATCAGTGCGTAAATAATAATCCAGTAAATTAAAATCATCTGTTTCAACGGATTAATTTTTTTGGACTAATTTTTCAAAATTGAAAATGAATTGTGAACCTAATAGGCAAAATAGAATTTTTAATCGTGCGAAATCCAATGAATAGTCATCTTCGATCAGTCAACTACATAGAGGAAGCAGATAGTTCAATTGCGCAATATATTTTAATGGTAAAATATCTTTCAAACAAAGTATCCTTCTTTTTTTTTTTTTTAGATTTCTTCTTCACTTTCTTGGAACATAATTCAGAAATTACTACACTGTCAGTATCAATACATTGTACTTTACGACGACCTTCAGAAAATAAGCTTCTATTCTATGAAGGAAAAGATGAAATTGCACGATGAGTCAAGCAATTTATCTAATAGTCATCATCAATATTAAGCATAACAATGCAATTTCAGCTAACAACAGCAATAAACATATAATATTACTGATCTTGAATTTACTATGGAAATTGTTATATTGACATTTAAGTAATGTAAATGTGATTTTATCTCAATTTGTTCACATGTTCAGAAGATTATTGAAGAACAGATAGTAGATACAATGAGAGAATTGTTACTCTAGTAGCTTGTGGCCACTTAAATACTAATAAAGACTATTCTAGTGGAATATAGGATTCGATTGTATGGGACTATAAAATACGATTTAATTTTCCTAATAGTGAGGGTGAGAGTGAATCATATAATTCTTGAAAGTTATGACATATTAACTATTTCATTAAAAGTTATTTCACCAAATACATTGAGTCAAAATTAATAAAAATATCTGTGTAATGATGTTGTGCAAATGGCATGCTATTGTACGCTTTACTTCACATATGAATAATTCAGTATCTCTATTAGGCGTGGCAATGATAAAGGAAGCGTATGTTTAAAGGCAGTAGCATCATTTATTAAAACCTAAAACCATCAGTGATAACAAGGTTTTTTTCTGTAATTTATTTATCACTTTTTTCCTAAAGATTTTATTTCATAAAGTTGACAGCGCTTCTACATAAATCTATCTTTCCTTTAGCGGCATTTTTGTGAAGACAAAATTGGATTATATTTTAACATGAAAATCCCATTCCGTAATTCGGAAAATCCTACCTCTATAAACGCCACCACTAGGATCAGTTTATAGATTTCAGTGGATTCTGATTTTGGAATTATATTTCCTCGTTGCTCATTAAGCTGACTTCGGTGATTAAAGCACTGATGGTTTGTTTCATTGACAGCATTCTTTTTTCGAATTCTGGTCTCAAAAAGAGAAATAAATGAGAAAGACGGATTGCCGAGTAATAATAACAACTCTGTGTACTGACATTAAATCCATTTCAGTTATTACGGCAAAAAAATTAGCAATGAGAAACCTGAATCTCGACGCTGGAAGTAGGGGTGGGAATTACGCTTCCCGAACGGTAAAAATCATAAAACCTTTTCCAGCAATTTCTGGATTCCAGGATAGACAATGAAAGTCGATTTAATTCTTGCATGTTCATAATTGTGCTTCCGTTTTTCTGACAGTTTTATTCCCTAATAACTTCCATCGCATTTTTGGAAAAGTAAATCTCATAACGCTTACAAAAGCAGAACAAATTAGCATTTAAGTAAACTAGTAATAAGGTTAATAATAGTTAAAATGAAGAAAACACAACAAAGTAAAAAAAAATTAAAATGAAAAATCTGAACAATGTTTACTGAAATGGACTCTCCAAAAAAAAAAAAAAAAAGTAACATTTGGAACCGAAGTAAATTTTTCAATTACAAGACCTTCCTCTACAATTCCATTGAGAGTGCTTTTACAAATCCTTTAAAATATTCTTTTCAATTCAATGATTATGCGTTATTATATTGGTTACTATTTTATTTATTTTCTTTTTTCGTAAAATCAGAAATGTATTATTATGTTTGAACAATTCAATGATTCTCCGCTAGATGGCAGCAAGTTTTTGATTTAGATCTTCAACTTTAAATTCTAGTGCTTTCTACATTACTCTTTTATTCTTATTTTTGTTTCTCTTATAATTCGATAGATACAAACACCTTTCGAAATCGGATAGGGATTGTACGATGTTACGTACATTTAGAACAAGAATAGATTTCTATCATTTAAGTTTTAAAGTACAGTGAAATACCAATGTTTACAATTATAGAATGTTATTTGCAAAAATGAAAATAAGTGTTAAGTGCTATTTCTACGTCCGTCTACTCAAGATAAAGTTAAAGAAAAAAAATTCTCATAATATATTTAATTCTTTAATTGCGGATACCTACGTCATATCTTTTGAAAAGGATTTGTTTACAAGGAATGATACTTACTTTTAAAATATAATCAGATTTCAGATAGTTTTAAATAAATATACGATTAAATGAACTGTATCCATTTCATCACAAATTATTAGATTACAGTAAGATTTCCTATCAACTTCAAGAAAAGATGAAAATAAGGTATATATCGACTACCTCATCATTTTCCAAACAATGGAATAATTTAAAACCACGGGAAAAAAGTAAGATTCATATTAAATTCATTTCATTTCTAGATTCCTGATTTCCAAATAATATTTTAAAAACTGTATATCACATCTTTAAATGTACAGTAGATGCATATTCACAGTATTTCTCCAAACATAAATATATTATTCTTTAAAGTAGGGATGTTTATTGTATTTCCTTTATAAATGCAGGATGATATCTTGAAATAAAGTTCCTTGGAAATCTTTTACGCAGCAATTCTACTGCAGTTTTACTACTTTCAGTTTTACTTTCAGTTTTAGAACTGAATTTGATTTCTATCCTATATGTTTTAAAACTTAATAAATACCAACGGCTTAGAGTTAGAGAATGTTTTGCAGATAAATAAAAAAAATAAACTCAAATTGTCTTTTCAATCTCTTCAGATTGAAAAAATATTTCAAAAGGAAAAAAAAGGTAACATATATACTCAATAGATGTCATAGTTTGATTTCTCGGAAAACTATTTCTCGGAGAATCATTATTGTTTTGTTTTCAGTAAAAAATCAGATCAAATCAAATCTGAAAAATCAAATAAGAAAATTTTATTTCCCCAATTGCATTTTCGCTTAATGTAGTTATGATTGTGAATTTTCTGAATTATTCTTGTATTGTAGTTCCTTAACATTTTGTTAGAAATGAATATATATATATATATAAACAGTTAGCCACATTGAGAAATAGTTATGTATCTTTAATAGGGGCTTGTGTCTTTCAATTGTAATGTACCAAGAGCTGCAAAGAATCCAAAACAAAGAAGCAACCATTGAAAAGATTTCTCTCTCCGAGCTGTTAACACTCACGAATAAGACTCAATTGTCTTTCTTTCTCATTTAGGCAGTTTGGATAATAACAAATTGAACTAAAATTCTATATAAAAATCTCTCACTTCTTCCTTTTACACAAGGAGACGGAAAAGAAGTAATTCAGGTAACTAAATACTTTTGTTTTGATACAGTAGCTTCTGATTAATGATTAAAATGTAACTTCCCTTTTCACGTTGGCCAATCGCTAAGTCTTTCAGCGGGTCAAGCTAATCCAGAGGCACAAAGGACGGGAATCCTTAGACGGATAACCCTCCACAGGGTTCCTCATTTTAATGGATTGCCAACATTATGAGGAAAACAAAGCCGGCTCGGAAATCCTTCATTAAAAGTAGGCCTAATTACTTTCCGAAAGAGAGAGAATACATATATTAGAAAAGGAAGTGAATCATTAAAAAATACTTGGGCAAATATAATCAATCATCCAAGCAACCATATTATATGGATGTCGAATTGATTTTTGATTAGGTCGTGAAGGAGTGTTGACGGTCTTCTCCACTTACGTAACATTCTAGGGATCGGTTATCGAGCTTTACTATGATTAGTGATCGCTTAAAGAATTTTCACAATTATAATTTATACTTTCAACATTTCACAACTATATGTAAGGAATTGTACTCATTACCCGGAAATATATTTTATACTTCACTGTATATTTTTCAACTATAATTGTATTACTATTGATTAGAAATATTGTAAATGTCAAAAAAAAATAAAACGGTAGAAAAATAATGAATTTAGTTTCTCAAAAATTAAACCCAGAAAATAAATTTCTGTAGATTTATGTTTGTGGATATTAATTATTTTATTATCGAAAATGAGGGGATATCTTAACATTAAAATTTCGAGCTACATTATATTTTCTCATTAAAAGTAAAATAAACAGAAAGTATTTGTTTTCTTAACTACATCATCTTTTGTTATACAATGTTGATTTCTTTTTATAAAATTTCAGCACTGTCCTTTCGATAATGAAATACTGGACAGTGGCGTCAGTATTTCATTAGGAGAGCTTTTGTGGAAATTTTATTTAATTAAATAAAGATGATGAATGTGAATAATACTGCTATCATGCAAGTGATGCTACAGGTTTATCATTTAGTTAAATTTAGCAGCTGCTTTTTTTTCTTCTCAATAAAAAGTTCATAAACATTGAAATTCGTTAATGTAAGTAAGACAAAATACATAAAGAATATGATGAATTATTTAAGATTATTTTTGTTTAATTATATGCACTCTTTGGGTTCTTCATTTTATCAAAATATCTGCATAAACCGGAACGACCGACAACAATTTATGTTTTGCTCTGACATTTTAAAATCTTAAACATTTTCTGTTCTAGAACAGTTCTTTACCTGGAACATCTAACATTTAAGTAATGAATGTCATTCGATTATCGTTACGTGATTTCTATTACTAGTATCTGGAAGACCAAGTTTTTCTCTGTACAATAAAACAGAAAGAAAGTAAGAACAATGTAGACAATCACCTGGTTATTCAACCCCCTTTTGGGGAAATGGACAGCTGTGCAGTGAATGTACGCGACGTTGAAAGGAAAAAAGTTTTAATTATTATTTTATTACACGTAAAACCGCACGGAACACTAATTTATTAAGAAAACGAAAATAAAGGAAGAACACTGTAGACATTAGCCTGTTGACAATAATCCCAGGTCATTCATTTACCTCCTAAAGTTTTTCCCGAAGTCGAGACCTAGCTAAATCGCTTTCTCGCATCCGAAAAAGGTAGATTCAATACATTTATCAAAATCCTTAGGCCTGATTTCAAGATTTGCTCGCTTTTTTTATTTGAATGGTTCAATCATTTTTGACGGTCACAATCCTTGCTCTAAAATTCAGTAGCGCCGAGAGCTGTATGAAACCGTCGTTTTAGACATTAATAATGATAGTCATATATGCTAGTTTCCGTTTGTTTATAATAATTCATTAATGAATATGTAAGAAATTATAAGTAAAAACAAATTTTACATTTGAAATTTTAAGCATCTTTATTGTGCTTAAGTGGAAACCATTTTGTCGATGTTGACGCACCCATGGAATTACGTAATTGAGAAAAGTAAAAGTGGTGCACTCTCTTCGTACTACGATCACAGTTTTAAAAAAATACAATAAACAATATTGAACCTAATTTAATTAGGCAATAAGGTTGCTCTCATTGATGGGAAGCATCAATAAATTTGAAGCTCAATACAAATGTCTCCGAACTATTGTCAATTCTAACAGCTGCAAGATATTTGACTGTGCTTTAGTGAATTACCATAATACTGAATAGAGATATATAAATTCATTATTATGCTTTTATAATAGAAACAAAGCCTTCAATTAAGTGTATTAACAATATTGGTGAGCAACAATTGTTGGAGGATGTTTGAAATGGACTACAGCAGTTTTCTAAATATATTGAAGTTGCCCAGAGAGCATAACTAAATCGAACACTCCAATAGATCATTAAATTACCAACGAATCAATAAAAAGAGTTAAAAATAAACTAGTGCTTTTAATATAATGCAGTACACGCAGGAATAGAAACTAAACTCTAATAGTTCATAGCATTAGGTTATAGCATTTTTATCTTAGCATAAATCGTAATTAGGAAAGGATATAGAAAGAGAACAGAATATCGTTTTTGAAATGCAGAGTATATGTTGACTATTACACCAATGTAGGTGTGTAACATATATATAGGTATAGGCCGACAGATGGTTCTTGATGATCACGTTTGCACGAGAATTGCGAAAAACGCGAGATCTGGCCATTAGCCTCTTCAGCAGGTCTCAAGGAATGTAATATTTTGATTGTCTGTCACTAGGAAAATGCTAGAGAAAAAATGTTAAAGTTGCTCGTGATCGCTTCTTTCCCGGAGTTGATAAGCCTTCTTTCTAGCCATTTTGTGAGAAGAGAAATGGATAGAGGCTATTCTCGCGTCAATCACGTGAAATCGCGAAAATTCGGGATCATCAAGAACCGTCTGTCCGCCTATAAATCCCACATGGCCCAGGATTTCCTTGGGGACGCTGAAGATGTAGTTTCCAAATTTTAATACCCCGAGACGGAGATGAGTGGTCAGTCCTACCCTGGCCCTCCTGTAACTCAGGTTGCCATTCTACACATGGCTTATGAACCCTAAGACTCCTTACGCAGGAGAATTCAGGATGGGAGAAATTTCCAATCTGCGCCGGTAAAACAAAAATTTCAAAAAAATTATGTTAAAATAACAAATAAAAAAAAACCTCATTGGAAATATTGTACGTTATAGAAAAGGGAATTTGTCAGAAATCTTAATTTTCTCCAAAAATTAATTTTATGCCCCTTCTTTGCCCCTTTGTTTGCAAAATATTGTAGTCTAATAAAAATAATTGTTTCGCACACAAGTTATGTAATGTAAGTTTCATATAAAGTTATGCATACCTAGTAAAAAAGTTTTTATGCAATACTGTATTACAATACTAATTTCAATATATATTCAGTATATATTAAAGTTCAAGTTTTACGTGAGTTAATAGTTCATTACAAATTCCGCCGTCGCACAAACATAGTTAAAGTTTCGCACAAACATAGTTCCTCCAACCTACAATGAGCCGTTCCCCTACGTCACAGAACCGCCCTCTGGGTGGTGAGAAGCCAAGGCTAAATAATTCATTTTCTTTTCATTTTATTCTCCAAGCAACCCGATGAAGGCTTCGTTATAATAAGAAGTCGAAACTAGTCGTTTTTCATTTATATTTTTATGTTTTTATGAACTTTAACTATGTTTGTGCGACGGCGGAATTTGTAATAATAATAATAATAATTCAGTATATATTACATTCTGTATATAATTTCAGTATAAAAACAAGAACTAATAAAATAATTAAAAAATTTTTAACAATTAAACAAAATAAAATGAGGATAAATTTATTAATACTGTATTTCGTCATTTTATGTAACAGATTTACATTTCTTTAAAAATGATGAATGCTTTAGAAAAAGTTATTTTAGTACATTCGAGTATTCACTATTTATGATAATACTGACGTTAACAAGAAAAACGTGATCAATGATAATCAGGATCATATGTTTATTGCCTACTATCGAAGTACATTAAGACGGTTTGGCACAAATACACCATTAGGAAAAAAATAACTTTTAGTAAACAGAATGACTTTTGTATCAACAAAGGAAGAATCTCAAAACTGGAATTGTACTGATCGGTTTTGTTTACGAGAGCCTTCAACGCTTTTGCGCATGCGTCAGGTCTCCTTCGATTTCTTCAAAATAGGGGTGAGAAGAAATAAAGAGGGGTTGTTTACTTTTTATCAGTGTTAGTTTACTACTAGTTGCGTTCTATTTGCGCTTTTCGGGAAAGAATTACTGAAAGAATAAATACTATTGCAAAAATAACTGGTACTTTTTTAAAAAAAAAAAACCACAGGTCTTAGAAAGTGCCCATCTCAGCGTATCACCCCTTTGCCGGGTAGAATCGTCGGCCAATCTGGTTCTCGCTTTTGAAAACGAACAGTACACAGAAATAGAGAAAACTTGATATCCTAGAGATGTAGCTAATTTTCTAGAGAAGTTGAATTGACAAGATTCAGAACTACAAGCAAAACTGCATGCAACTGTGTTCTTTCTATTTAATAACTAACATTCAACTTTACAAATTCTATACTGCTGAAAATGGCATTTTAGAGATAGAAACATTTAGCAAAGTTAAGTATTTTTATTTTTATTAACTTTCGCAGTACGAAACAATGAAATTTTCACTGACTCAAACTGAACCTAAATAATTCTTATTAATATTTTCTCTCTTGTGTTATAGAAAGCTTAGTTAATTTTATGTTTTAATTTAGGGTTCACAAAGGAATGTTTGAAGAATTAGTATTAAGAGGAAATTACTTTTAAGTAATAAATATTTGGAACAACATCAACAAAATTAAGCCCTAAATGCAGAAATGAGGAAAATTTAAACCTGACCAAGAGTTAATAACATAGTTAATAAACTAGACACAGATCATAAATTAGCATAACTCATAAATTTCACTGCAAACTAAATTAACCTATGTTTAAGTGGTGTTAAACTTTCAAAAGCCACGTCCAACCTAACTTCCCTCAAATAAACGTCATTCTGTGATGAATATTGAAAAGCAAGAAATACACTTCTCACAAGTAGAATGTTCACATATAACTGATTTACGGCACTATAAATTTTATAGTATTTCACATCATTGGAATAATTCACAGAAGAATAAAGAAAGACTATAACTTTGTTTTCGTTTAAGAAGAAATCAGTGTGCATCATAAAATCGTTGGAGATGCAAGACTGAAGTCTAGTCATAAACATCATCCATCATTTTCCTGACATCAGTAATACAAATAGAATAAATCCCATTTCAAGTCAATAAATGTCTGAAAATATATCAGAATCGGATACATAATCTCCATATTCAAAAAGTATAGTTTCAAATGTGTTTACTCAAATTTTTAAAATAACCACATTCGAATTTATAGGAATGATATTTAGAAACATTTTTTAAGAGTTTTTGATTGGAAATTATGGTAAAAATAGCAGACGTTCAAATAATTCACTTTCTTCGGAGTATTCTTTGAATTCTCAGTAATAAACTGTGTAATAAATATTTTCCATATCTCCAATATGTTTTATTGAGTAACATTTAGGAATAAGTCCGTTATTCCTTACATGATAATTAACTTAATTTATTTTTATTTAAAATATTAATGTATAATGATTGACAAGGAATATTCAGAAATGTTTGCAATAAGACATAATGGAAATATGTAATTTATTTATTATGTGTTTTGCTATCGTTTTCCCTTTTTTTAATGGTCAAGAAGTGTATTCTTTTCAAATTTACCATGTGCATAAGTAGATAGTTTTTTTATTTATTTATATAACGGTAACGGCTAGTTATATGAATTTTACAATCTCTTAATTAAGCCACAGATTAAAATGTGATCATACTAATCAATTGATCCACGTTTTCTTCCCCAGATCTTTCTGTCGAAAGCTATCTTTTTCCAATTATTTTCATTATTACTACAGATCCAATTGATAATGTTATCACGAAACCTTGAAAAAAGTAGTAATCAATCTGTTATTTGTCACAACCTAGTGAAAGTACTGAGTTGTTTGGGTTTGTTTTCCCCCAGGCGTTTGGTTCTTTTTGTCAGTGGCCTCAACAAGGGGCAAGAATTTAGCTTTTTTGTCGAAGAATTGCCCATGGTAAGCCATTGAAGGCAGCTCACGTTGCACCCGCAGAAACGTACAAAACCCACAAATGGAGAAAGTTACGTCGAAGCCGACGTCGCGATTCGAACCCACATTCCGACATACCTGCCACATGGCAGGCCACTGCCTAGATCACTGGGCTACGCCGGAACTGCAGGTGCTTGTTATCTAAACAAAAGGTATATTTCGTATACCAGTCGTTTAAACGAAGACCCTACTTCTGCCAGAAAATTTGATTTAAATTTAAATTAAAAAAAAAACAATTGTACTAGAAAGTTCAAGATGACCAGACCTAACAGGTTAGAAAAGGATTGTTTTAAAATGATGATTTAAAAAGCATAAAGAAGAAAAATAACGTATAATTTTTATCGCATGTATTTTCTTAAACATTTTTCTTTTATTGAACGATTTATTTGTTGCCTAGACATTAGATATCTTTGTTTACAGATAAAGGGATGGTTCTTAGAAATGGATTTGATTTTAATTGGTTCCGAAATTCGACTATTGTCTTAAATTGATACCATCTCAACAGTCCCTAATGACTTTTAGAACGTTAAGATTTCTGTGTATAAATGTCTCTAAAGAAGTTGTTCTTCCACTTCTTCTTTACCTTCAGTTAAAGTTTTGCTGTTTTTTTAATTTAAAAAAAAAATTCTGCTTTAAGGGAAGATCTGATCTATATGTATTTCTGAAGTTGGTATCGAATCAAATCAATTTCTACTTTTTTTTTTTTTCTTTTCTTTACTTTTCTCTTCCTCGTGTAACAAGGATGAAAGCCCCCACGGATACATTTTTCATTTTGCGGTTGGGCCACATTCCTACGAATCGCCAGCACAGCAAAGCAGTTGGACTTGGCACAATTTAATTCGGCACTTGCAGTGATCACCCACGCCTTGTGTGTCCGCGCCGAGCCCGGGATCCCAATTGCCAACGCGACCAGGGATTTTGGCACTGTGAGCACCGTCGCAGAAAATCTCGGGCTCGATTACGATAATTATACCGACGCGTTTTCCCCTCTTGCATCGTTTTTTTCTTTTTTTTTTATTCCCTCTCCTGTACCCCCTCTTGTGCTTTTCTCGGTTCTCATCCTTTTGTTCGCGGATCCAGGAACTCATTAAACCGTAGACAAATACACCGCCCCGACCATTCCCAAACCCCATTCAAAATGCTACGGCGGATTTTTTTTCTCCCATTCCACCAAAATAGAAAAACTTAACATTGCCGCAATGTATACAAATTTAGCGGAGGCAGTCACTAATGACGAATTCATAATGAGACTCCCATCCAATATCATTAGGGAAATGAAACTATCATTATCAGATTCCTAATTCAAGAGAGTAAAATTTTGACCCTTTTCAAACATTAAAGTACCTTTTATATCTCTAATATTATCTTCATTAATTATATTTATCTTTTGATCTAATGAAATTGCGAGAACAAAATATAAAGAAGCACCTTTAATATAAAGAGAACAATATGTAATAAAGTGAAAATAAAATAAAATAAAAAAGATCTCTAATGGAATTATTCCAAATGAAAGTAATTTGATAATTGTGTTTCGATCTTTTTTCTTAATACAGAATCATAATAGAGTCATTTAATTTTCTTTACATTTGAAGAAATATTCTTGTGAAACAATACACTTTAAGTTCTCTATTAGTCTATTTCTTAGTATAAAACAATTGATTCCTACAGGTTAAAATTGAAGAAAGTTTTTATTTGCCAACATGTAAAAAAAATTCCTCGCTAAAGATTCACAAAAATCAACATTTATGGAATGTTGATGATGGGGAAGTGAAAATTATGATTAAAATATAATAAAAACAAATAATATTTACGAAATAATCGTTACCTAAACATCGATAAACTTTATGAAATATTTTTGTTGATGTAGCTTCTAATTAGAGTTGAATTACTTTTGGAAATCGTGAAATCAATTTTTAACTATTTTCTAGCATCAGTTTGAAGTTGACAAATTTTTAAGAATACATCAAGAACATTTCATTACACTACTCATTGCTATTGTAAACTGATTAAAATACAATATGATTCGATACATATTTATAATAGTTTCTGCATACTGTGTCAACCTATCAAAAACTAAAAGTTATCACAACTTTAAGAAATCTCTCTGCGACAATTTTTATAAAATTTGAAACCTGGATAGAGTAAGATGAAAATCTACCCTTTTCAAATTTTATAATTATCACCCACTGTTGTTGAATTCTGTCATTCAGAAACGTCTTCTTTATGTTTTTTGGTTAGTTGCATAAGATTGTATCACGGAAATAATAATAATAATGAACCTTTACAAACCTTCAAAACATATATTCTATCAATATACACGTCACATTTTTCGCTGAAATTTAATCAGAAAATTCAGAACGAATATAAAAAAGCTAACACACTTGCTTAAAAAAACTTTTTTAAAAATTTTGAAAAACTCAAAAAATCTTTTAAAACCATGTAATTGAGAAACCAAACCTAGATTTTAACCTGTTAACAGACCTTCCTCAGTTTTATTTCACAATTACAATATTTATTAAAAAAATTTTAGTTTTTTAAAATTTTTAAAAAAGGTTTTGTAAGCAGAAGTGTTACCTATTTTCAATTCGTCCGAAACTGTATTCACATATATTAAATTTTATCCTCATCTTTAATCAGAAAATATTATCACTTATTTTAATACCTTTAAATCTTCAGGCATCCGAAGTTCTTATAAGCCTGTAATTGTTTAACAATGTTTAAAAAAATTTAAACAATTGTTTAAAAATGTTAACTATAATTACATTTTCTACAATTTCATCCAAAAATGTACAAAGGTGTTAGGTACAAAAATAACTATATCTTTCATTTTATTTTGTATTAAATCTATTCTTTTCTGTTACATTTTGTTACTGTTAACTTCAAAAACTGTACTTACAATACTTAAAAGAAAAATTAGTGAAATTAGTACAGAGTTTGTGAAGCATATAAAACAAAATTAGTATCGTTGTTTTATATGCTTCATAAACTCTATTAAAATATATATATTTTAATAGAGTTTATGATTTCTTCTTTTTTTTTCATTTTTATTATTTCATAACGTATTGTATATTCGTTTACTATATTTCCATAAAAGAAGTTTCTTATAAGCACAATTTTTGTCATTAGCTGACAGGAGTTTTCTTAGTCTTTACAATTTATTCTCCAGAAATGGAAAACAACAGCTGATATTTGTATCCACAAATAATTTTAGGAAAACCACAACTGACATGTTTTATCACCTTCGGCATTTCGAGGTTGAAATTGCTGTTTAGGTAGCAACCGCTATCCTTATGCGTGTAAAATCGCGTGTCGGATTATGGGTTGCAATTTGGCCGAGGCCACTGGACATCTACATTGGAAACAGCCGCAACGGATTATTCTCTACGGCCGTTGAAAACACAGCCCAGAAATTGGCTCATAATTCTCCATTTGCTTAATGCTGAGCTAACGGGAAGGTTGCAGTCTTACGCCGAGGTCGTGTACTGATTACATAATAGTAAATAGAATACAGCAAACACACGCTAAAAAGAAAGAAAGAAAGGAAGAAAAAAAGGCAATCTCCTACACTGAATCGGTCATTGGCCAATGTGAAATACCTTCGCACAACGAGGTTTCTACGACGCTAGGTCTCTTATAAGCTAAGTGCAGCCCAAAACCCGAATCTACAAGAGATTAATTCCGCGGCCAAACAAGAAATTTCTCGCCATATGGAGGCGTGCGGAAGTGAGGAGGTAATCTCAGCACTGGGGCTTTTTTCTGACGGATTTCTCTCACTACCTTCACGTTTCTTGACAACTGATCCGATTACTAGACCAACTTTTACTTCCAATGAAAAATGCGACAGACATGGTGTGGATAGGCGTTTTCTCCTCATCTTAGCTAAGAGCTTCCTAATACTCATACTCCGGATTGGAGGAATTAATCGATTTTTCTCAGCGCTGAACTGTGTTTTATTATCTTCTGCTAGAGTCCTGGACAATGTGAAAATGGTGAAAGATCTTCATAATTGAAAAGAAATTCTTTTACAAATTTTAAAATTTTTATTATTCAGAGAAAAAAAAACTTTATTATTTTAAACGAAATTCAAGTAAAAAAACCAGAAGATTCATTTGTATCTGCGAAAAATAACTTTAAATTCAAAAGACTGTTACTGTTTTCTTTCAATAAAGAAGATAAATTCATCAGCTCCAAATTGACAGTTCTGAATGAGCAGGCATCACAAATGTAAACAATTACGCTAAACAACTTTAAAAAGAAAAGAAATAACCAATTTCTATTTCAGTTGTCAAATCTGAAAAGTATTAAATACTTTTGCGCCAGATTCTTCAGCAAGATAACATTTATATTTATAAACATCATAATAGCAAGAAGTATAACAATGTCTTGCTTTCGACCTACTAAATTGCAATTTTGATTCCAATGCGAATGATTGGCAACATTGAAACAGCACATCTTAAATAACCCACAATCTTCAAATTTCCGTAAGTTCTAATTTTATACTAATTTCAATTAGGATTTTTTCTTGATTTTTAAATAATTAAAAAATATATAATTCGTATATAATAATGTATTATATAATTACATTTAGTATGAATAGGTATAGAAAGACATGGTCAGTCAGTGGTATAGGCTTTCTGCTCCGGACTGGAGAAATCGCGATCAATTTACGGCAGATTTTGGGGATTTTTTTCCTTGGAGTATCTCCTTCTGAAGGGTACCTGCCCACTGTAAAACAGAGATCCAGTTCTTTCACGGTTCTTTCTGGGCGTCGATCTGGCCATCGATCCCAATTTCAAAGCGATAGTCTATGGGCGGATATCTCCAACGAACCGAAGGGACCTAGTTGATCTATTAAGTGATATACTGGAAGTTTTCTTTTATACAATTTATATAAGATATAATTATAATATATTTCAAAATAAAGCAGACGTTATAAATATGCTAAACATTATATCCATTACAATATTACAAAATAAATTTTTTGACACATAAGATAACTGTAATAAACATTATTAAAAAAGAATATCTGAAATATTTTTCTCTTAATTATAATAAGTCGTTTAGTATCTTGATTAACGACGGTCGTTCAAAATGACAGTAAAAGCACCAGTCTGCCATATCGAATTTAGATTCTCGTATAATCATCATAAAGATCTAATTAATGAGTCGAAGGTCTTTGGAAATAGTGCAACCTTTTACCAAATAATAATCACTGGTCTGGCAAGTCACATCTGGGTCTGGTTTCGTTTTCCTCACCAAAAATCAAGGATATCGTAAGTACTCTTGACATCCATGATTTCTGTTCCCATTTCTGACTTTCTATATATGGTTGCTTTGACCAGCATCATTACATTATGGCTTGATTCTCCAAAACAGGACATTACACTGAAGATAGATTGTTAATTTATTTACATGAGTAATTTGATATCATTTATATCATTTCATAACTATATTCAGATGAAAATAAACTTTAACTACCGAATTGTATTAAACTTAGTGACTTTAAAGTAACATAATAAATTTACAAAATAATAATAATATCAATAAGAGGAAAGTAAAATTTTGTTCATCTTTACAAGGTTATATTCCTAAAAACAGATTATATATTACATACCACAACAACTGATAACTATGATTTCAAGATATTATATAAAACGTCAAACCAATACAGAAACAATGATAATCGTAAATTTAGCAGAAACATTAAATATATATGAAAAGGAAAAAAAGAAAAAAAAACTAAAAGGAAACTAAAATATTCAGTTGGAATAAATAAGGACTGAAAAAAGGTCTTTCTTCCTCCTAGAAGAAAGACTACGCAAATGTCAGTTTGAAAACCGGTTCCTTGTAAATATATTTTTTAACATGTAAAGGTTTTTTTAATTATTTTAATTGTGTGTTGTGGATTATTTTAATTACTTGTTAATATAGTTGGCACACGTAAAATTTATTCCTCATAAATAAAGATAATGACAAAAAATTATTCACCTTTCTGTTTTTATTTTAATATGTTCTTATTGATTTATTTCAAATATTACTGAAGTTTCAGAAACATGCCAAGAGTATTTTTTGTATTTCATGAACCATAACTGATTTACATTAAAAACAAAAACAAAAGACACTAAGTTCATATCAAGAAAACTAACAATTTCCCTTGATTATTCCAAACAATTATACACTGGGTGAAAAAAAATGGAATGCAAATTAAGTTGTTTTTTCCTGCTTACAAAACATGCGACATGCCTTGCCCATGTTTGCTTCCTATAGTGGAAATTCTACATTAGCATTTGCCGTGAAAAATTCCTGTCAAATGAAACCTGTCGTCGCTGTTGTTTTATATATTCTGTGCTTTAATTGAAATGAGAGAGGATGGGTTAAAAAAAAAACATCGAAGACTATGAATAAATATACATGCGAAATTAAGTCAAGCAGTATAATGGAATTTTTATGCAATTTTACCGTAATTTGCAAATTAGACAAATTCTTTATCGATTTGCTCCAAAAAATATGAAAGAGCTTTATCGAGACGTTAGGAACAAGTAAAAGCTAGGAATCTACTTTAAATATGTGGAATAAACTTGCTCACATTTAGAAAATAATTTTAGCAGAGCGTTTAAATAAAATAGCAGATGAAGTTAAACGAATAGGTGTAGGTGGATGTAAAATTGTTTTATTTCAAATCCTATCCTAGTAAGAAATACTGTCAATTAAAGGTAATGGTTCAATGAGCATAAACAAGTAAACTAGAATTAAATACTTTTAATTCTTTGATTAAATGCTATACACTAGTTACATGTATATTTCTTCTTCCTAGAAATGGTTTACTACTCTTTTACAATTAACGTAATCGCTTTAGCTTAAAAGTCTCTCTTAATGCGATAATGCCTTTCACTGCATGTAAATCGATGTACTTTACGATTATTAAATGTTCTTGTGAAATTAGCAAATCAATATTCACGAAGTAAAAGTCTTCACTTATCTTGAATAGTTAAATTGTCTACTTGTATCCTCTTTAAGAACTTTAACTATGTCTTCTTTGTTCGTGATTTATACAAATATGTCCTGTGTATCAACAAGAAAAATATGACTTACTTGCAGCCTTCAATGCGGTGTTTAAATATGACCTTACTTTGCATATATACCCATTGGATCTCGTCGTTGTGAATAATCTTCTAAACATATTGTATCACTAACAAAATGGCGTCGTTCCAATCGCTGCTCATCGAATGATGTAACGTCTCTACTTATTTGCTGAAACATATAATACATTATGATTAATAAATTTATCTCTTTGAATTCTTCTTATTAATCATAGCTTTAAATCAACTCTTAATGTTCAGATATTCGATTGAACCTGTCTCCAAATACTATTTTAGAGAATTGTATTTCACTTGATTATCGCCATCTTTTTATTCCAACGGCTTTCGCTTTTTCTTGCATCTCCTTGGTTTCACAGAATCCAACAGTCCAATCACGTGTCAACTATATAATGCACGGAGCAATTGTTTCCGATGACTTCTGGTGATTGTTTCTTTACAATAGCAATGCTTCAATTGTTTCCATTGTAAGTCAAAAATCTGTTTGAAGAAAGTGTTCTATAATTTCATTTCATGACGGGGATTGCACTGTGGTTTGGTAGTAACCCTTTCTTGATTTTAACCACAATACTCCCTTTCAATCTTCGACTTGAAAATCGGAATTAACTTTTCTTCTTGGAGTGTAAGCACGAGCGTGTATATACTATAAGCTGGCTCGGTTGACTTACATGACCTTTAAGTGCTTGATCAAATCTTGAAGTCTAGTCTTATTCACAACCTTTGTCAATAAATCAGCGGGATTATCCTGGCTGCTTACATACTTTAGTAGAATTTCACCCTGTTCTACGTAGTCCTTGATGATGTAGAACTTTAAATCAATATGCTTGCTTCTGGTAGTTTCAAACTTATTTTCGATCATCCGGATCGTTGGTTGATTGTCGCAATAGAGAATACTTGTTCGACTTGAAAGATCTTCGAACTTCAATTCGGACAGTGTTTTCTTGCAACTTACAATGTCTCGAGCGCATTCGTAACAGGAAATAAGCTCGCTTTCTTGACTGGAGTGGGCAATCAAACTTTGCTTTTTACTTCTCCATGATATAAGGTTGTTGCCTAGAAATATGGTGTTCCCTGATGTTGACTTTCCGTCTGATCGGTCGTTGAAGCTAGCGTCAGAATATGCATAAAGCAAATTCTCCCCCTTGGTGAATATCATCTGCATGTCTTCAGTGGCATGTAGGTAACGTAGCATTCGTTTGACATTTCTCATGTCAAATTCAGTTGGGGAATTTAACTTCTCCGAACAACGGTTGACTGAATAAGTAATATCCGGTCTACTGTTGGAACTTATGTAGATAAGACTTCCTACGATGCTTCTATACAGCAAATGCTCTTGTTTTCCTAGTTTTTCACTTTCATCCATTTCATGACTTCCTTTGTTAGATATTTCTACTAACGGTGTGCTCATTGGCTTCGAGTTTTCCATGTTATGTTTTACTAATAAATCATGGATAAATCGCTTCTGGGAAATGAACAACTTTCCTTGATCCTTGTCATATCTGATGTTCATACCTAGGTAATCCTTTATTCGGCCTAAATCTTTTATTCCGAATAATTTATCTAGCATGTGTTTGATATTGTTAATCATTTCTTCATTTTTGCCTATGATCAAAATATCATCGACATAGAATAACAATATATATGTATTTCTATCACTCGCTTTGTATGTGAAGATACATGGCTCTGTCTTGATAGTTTTGAATTCATGTTTCAACAACTTATCTCGCAGGGTCTCATACCATCTACGTCCTGCTTGCTTTAATCCGTAAATTGACTTTTGCAATTTTAGTCCGTTGCATGCTTTGTCCTTGAGTTCGACTCCTTGAGGAACTTCAATGTAGACGTCATGGTCAATCAGACCATTTAAGTAAGCTCCTTTTACGTCACATTGATGAATTTCATGGTCCTCTTGCACGGCTAACGATAAAAGCATTCTGATGGTAGTTAAGCTGGGGGTTGGAGAATAGGTTTTATTATAATTTTCTCCCTTTCGTTGTAAATACCCGTTTATTACAAGACGTGCTTTATACTTGGTAATTTCACCCTTTGCATCTCTTTTGGTCCTAAAAATCCATTGTGTGGACAGAGGTCTCGCATGACTTGGGATTTCCGTTTCTAGTCATGAGTTATGATCCTTGAGATTCCTTAACTCTTCCCTAATGGATTCTTTCCACTTAGAACTGTCACTGCACGTGATTGCCTCGTTGTAGTTCACTGGAATGGTTTCACATGTTCGCTTGTTGATTCTAACTTTAGGGTTCAACTTAACTTGACGACTTCTAAGTTTGAAGTAATTTTCTTCTACTTCAGGCTCTTCATCCGAGGTTTCCGATTCAGACTGTTCAGACGCCTCTCTTGAATTGTCTGATGGGTCCTCATTGGATGGTTCTCCTTCTCTAATGGTTTCATCATGCACACTTTCGTCTTCGGAAGAACTGGTGTCAGCTATTTGGCTCTTTCGAGTAATGAGTCTGAGGTCATACTTGTGGTCAGTTGTGTTTCGGTTCACTTCGAGAAACTCACTCCCACGCTTGTTCTCATTTACGTATACATTTCTTGTTTCAACTATTTTCCTGTCATCTGTATCGTAGATTATGTATCCTCTGGTTGCATTGGAGTAACCTAGGAAGATACCCTTATGAACCTTCGACTCGAACTTGTTCCTAACTTGAACTTTTGGTAATTTCAGGTAAGCTGCACTACCAAATCTTCTTAAGTGTTTAACGCTTGGGGGTGCTTGGTTGTTGTACCACCGAGTTAAAGGGATGTCAAAATCTATGCTCTGATGCGGCAGGCGATTCAAAATGTAATTCGCGCACTTTACAGCATGAGTCCAATATGTCACGGGAAGCTTGGCGTCCGTGAGAATAGTCCTTGCCATCTCGACTAAAGATCTATTGAATCTTTCGGCAATACCGTTTTGTTGTGGCTGGTACGCCGACGAATGCTGGAACGTAATTCCTTTATCCTCTAACAAATTCATAACGTCTTTGTTGATGTATTCTTTACCCTGGTCAGATAGTATGTGTTTGATCTTATTTTCACTAGACCGTTCTGCATAGGCTATAAAAGTCTTGATATGGTCCACTACAACATCTTTACTTTCAATTATATCAATGAAGCTCCGCCTGGTGTAGTCGTCGATAAATGTCAATATGTATGCTTTCTTTCCGTTGTGTGACTGCATCGGCCCGCATAAGTCAGTATAAACGAATTCCAATGGTTTAGATGATCTTACTTTATTCAATCTCTTGTGGCTGATGTTAGGCATCTTACCGTGTTGACAACCTTCACAGAATGAGTCTTTCTTGTCTACGGGGATCTTGATTCCTTCTACTCCTTTGAGTAAGTTCTTGGATTGAATCATCTTCATCCTTACAGAAGAAATGTGGCCGAGTCTAGCATGCCATAGGTGATATTTATCGTGTCTCTGTTCATTGAAGTAACTCTTCACCGGTTCTTTTACAGGTGTACAATCCACTTTGTACAAGTTATTCACCTTTTTACCTACTAACATGGTTCTGTTGTTTGGATCCTTGACAACGTATCTGTTCTTGTTGATGTACTGTTTGCATCCGTGTCTATCAAGTTCTCCAGCGGATATTAAATTAACAGTGATTTTGGGCACAAAGTACGTGTTTGTCAGCCTCACTACTAGGTGTTTGTTTTGTGACGTCTTTACTCTCAATGGAACTATGCCGGCTCCTAAAGCTTGGATGGGTTCCTCAGAAGCTCCGTATACTTTCGTAACATTGCGGAATTCCTGGTAACTGCTAAAAGAGTCTTTGTCATTACATATGTTATGACTACTAGCGCTATCGATGTACCACGATGTCCTTTTCTTTGTTTCGACTTCACCTCCGTACATGGTGACGATACCAGAGAAGTTCTTCTTTTTGTCGTCCTTAACTACGTCATCTTCTGTCTTCTTACTTTTGCGTTTTGGCTTCTTGCGACAGAATCTGGCGATGTGGCCTATCTTACCACAATTATAACAGCGTTGAGAATCCTCGTCTCGATTAGGGGTTTTCTTAGACTTAGTATCAGCTACAGCTTTATAACTTTGACTATTGCACACAGCGTCATCTGACCTTTTGTGGCTTCTGCTATCTTCAGTAGTATCATCTGATTTTATGTTGCTGTGTCTGCGTTTGTACTCTTGCATCACGCAATCAATTACCATCTCCGAGTTGTAATTACTGTGTTTCTGCATTGTCATAATATTTTGTGCACAAGCGTCATAATTATTCGGCAAACCAGACAAGATAAGCCAACTAACTTCATGGTCAGGCATCACACCTCCCTTTGTTGTGATTTCCCCTGCTAGGAGTTTTATTTTGAGTATTGTATCTGGCAAATTTGTGTCGTCTTTCATTTTACTCATAGTAAATAAATCTCGTTTGAGGTCTGTCACTTTGAGATAATCGATGATGTTAAACTTTGCATCGATCTCATTTAGTAGCTGGTGTGGATCACTCACTTCTTGCAATAACATGCGATACTTCTCTTCAAGAGATTCGTGAATTAAACCAACTGCCTTCTGGGCTTTATTTAAGAGTTTGTATTTAATGGGCTTATCTTCCATTTCTTTTAATTCTTTCAGCGGAGTGTTTGCCACATCCCAAAGACCGTCTTTTTGCAACTGGGTGCGGATATGCATTTTCCAACTTGCATAATTTACGCCACTGAATTTTAGAATGTAACTTGCCATGATAACTGCAATAATCTAGCAATTGAACTATTGTACCTTTTATTGGTTCAGTTGAATGCAAAACT
>JAFIDM010005346.1:32448733-32468697 GCA_023159025.1 Thereuonema tuberculata | reverse complement strand
TTTTTTTTTTTTTTTTGTTTATTCGCTTCCAATTTCTATTTTAGAAAGTGACAAAGCATTTCACGAAATTAAAAAAAAATGAGATATTGCAGATGTAGCAAAATAAAAACAAAATAAATTTTTATATCACAAAACATCACAAACTTCTCTTCACAAACCTCTCTGTAATCAACAATATTTCAAAGGTCTCATCGACCTCCTTCTTCAGGTTTTACATAAACTTATAAACAAAATGGGAAAAGAAACCATCTTAATCTTTTCCCAACTAAAAGAACAAAACACGAAGATGAATTTTATACAACAATAATATTAAATGTGGAATACTTCGTGTGACACATTATTACCTCGTGTATTATTATTACCCGAAGTATTATTTAAATTCAGAAGTTCTGAATTTTTTAAAAATATTTAAAAAAATAAATAAATGTCCAAAATTAAATTTTGAAGTTCATCTTTAATTTAATGGATCCTCCTTAAATTTTGTAGAAAATTTCGCTTCTGCCTATCAAGTCCTAATTCTTATCTTAGAAGTAAATGTCTAAAATTTAAACTGTGAGGTCCATTTTTAATTTTTTATGAAGTCCCATATGTTATCTTAAAAGTAGAAAACTCCGTAAATGTCTAATTTTAGTAGAAAATCTGTAGAAATCTCCGTAAATTTCCAATTTTAGTAGAAGAAGAAGGACGATGAGACCTTTGAAATATTTTTGATTTCAGAGAGGTTTGTGAAAACAAAACAATGTTGTTGAAAAATAAAATGAAGTCGTAATATAATAAAAAAATAAATATTTCATGCATAATTCTCTGACAACGTAGGAAAAAAATTGAAACGAACAATTCAAAAAAGCAACATATAGTTACTGTAATTAGGATTAAATTTATTGTTACATTTAAAATTTTAAGATTCTATTTATCGCAGTTTAAGAGAAATAAAAAATTTCGAAATAATGCAATTGCACGAAAATTTAATAAGAAAATTTCGGAATGTTTATTTCTATTTCTTCAATACACTCCACCTCTTGTCTTTCTGAGAAGACAACTGTAAATAAATTATCCGGGATATTAATCCTCTCATTGGCATCGAATCAGTCTCTCCTGGCTAGTTCCATCACTTTGCAATCAAGTTCAAATTTATGTTAACATATACATGATTTTTGTTTAAAATTTCTTTCTAACTTACTTCTAACTTCTAACTTACAAAAATTTTTAATGTCATCTTCAACTCGGCCGGTTCTACATCCACTGATTTCTTTTTTTTTTTTTGTATGTTGTTTTTTAGCGATCCACTACATGAAAGTGTAAAGAAAGGGAGCTCTTCTTTCAGTCCGCCCATCCTTCCGTCTGTCATCACATGTACAGTCCATTACAAATCGGACAGACATAAGTCATACCTTATTGGAACTCTCATGACATGTAGAGATGAGGAAAATACAAGTTCCTGTCTTTGTCACTTTGTGCTCCGATCCCTTAATAATACTGAATAAAAAGTATTCTCAACGTCTTACAGGCAATCTGATTTGTTTTATTCAGCTCGTGTTCATAGCATTGACCGTAAAATGCTTAGTACATTGCCTTTTGACAGCAATAACCCAGGTTTGAGACCTAGTCGTTGCAATGCTTCAATAGTAATATCCGAAGATAGGAGAACCTTTTCTTTTTTTTTTAATTTTCATCTTATTTTGGATTACATATTTCTATTCTTCTTTTTTTTTTCTTAATTACATTTTATTTTTATTTTTTGTCTTCTTCTATTTATTTTCTTATTATTTTACATGTTTTTAATCAATATCTATCAATTAATCAATAAAACAATCAATAAAAAAAGCCCAAAAAAGTTTTATTTATTAATAATTATCTAGGATACCGGCTATCTTCCATTTGATCGTGAATATAAATAAATGCTTAACTTATAAAAGTCTAATTTTAAAACCCTTATCTTTTCAGTATTTTATGTAATTTGAACTTGACCAGTTAAATTTAATTTCGGTTTGTAAACAGAAATTTTTTTATTCGAGAATTTGTACATTTTTGTCAATTCAAAATTTAATTAGACAATATGATTAAATTTGCTAATTATGATTTCAGTTATCAAGATGCTCTACGAAATTTTTAAAATATTTCAATTTATGAACTTCATGTGCATGAAGGAATTTTGAAAGCTTGATTGATTATTACATTTTTACTTGTCTTGAAATGATTTTTTTTAAAGAATTAAAAATCAGAGATTTTAAAATTATGCAGAAACCTAGTAGAAAATACATAAAATGGATATACTTTCAAAAAAAAGAAGTTTTGAACAATTTGGATTGTAAATGCAAAGTCTACACCGCATCTGAGCATTCTTCTTCTGTTGGTCTGTTGTTTGTTAAAGTTAATATAGAAAAAATATATATAAATTATAAGATTAAAAAACATTTAACACATGTAATATTTTAATGTGCTAAATGTTTTTAATCTTATGATTAGTGTGTTGGTTTTTTGTTTGTTTGTCTGAAAGTGCTGCACCGATTTCCTTAAAATTTCGTAGGATGATTATTTACCTTCGAACTGAACGCATAGTTTTGATCCCCATTCCTCATCCCTATCCTATGCTCAGGCACTATTTTATAATTAAGGGTATACCGAGTATTACTTATTTTCATTTCTTTATACATAATTATGGCAAAATTATCATAAAAAGTTTCCTAATCGGCTGCTTTATATTATTCAAATGTTGTTTCAAGTTTATCAGATTTTATTGTAATGAACCTACCGGCATGAAAGTTTCCGTGTGGGATTAATTTTTATTTAATTACCAGCAACCCGGAAAAGTGGATTCTCCCAACGTGCGACTGCTTTCTCCCAATTACCCGATAAAAGTGGATTCTCCCAATCCACGACTGCTTTTCGAAGAGCGAGTGCGTCTATGATATTTTTTTTTTTATACAGATTACAATGTAGTCCCAATGGCCTTATGGATAAGACGTCTAATTTCGGATCAGAAGGTTGCAGGTTCGATTCCCGTAGCGAACTTGTAGAAATTATTTCTATTTTCACAAATCACAACAATTGCGCCGGACATACAGAAAAATGAAAGATTTCAGTAATATAGATTCCGAAAAGATATTAGTTAATTAGTTAGTGAACTTGGTAAAAAAATAATATTTTTTCCTTCTGTTTTTGTTCAGATTCTTGTTCAGTTAAAAACATGCTGAAATTTTTACAGCGAGTCCATCTGTGATTTGAAGTTCTCCGTAAGGCGTAAAAAGTGAGATTCATAGTCTTTGGACGATTTAAGCAAGTTCATGTTTTTTTTACGCCCATCAAATGAGGCTGTTGAAATATGAAAAGCCTTGTACTCCTGATGGCCTTTTATGAATTGCTATGACAGCACTTCCCTTCAGAGGACATGGCAACCGCAAGATCCGTGTACAATGTTCGAGGAAAATTTAAAAACCTTCACCTCCAATTGCCATAGCAACAATCTTTCATGGTGAACAGACTTAGGCCTTAAGTATCGCTTATCTGGAATTGGTGCCGAGCACAGACGACTGCAAGTGCGAACGACTCGTTTTCTTGCGTTTTCGAAGAAGGGATTAGCACCACCGGGAAACACTAAAAGGCGCAACACGGGACCTACAAGTAGAGCTCTGCTGGTATTTTCCCCGGACGATATTTTCGACATGGAAAGAGTCGTTAATTTCGCGTATGGTAAAATGTCCATAAAACTCGTTCCCGGACATCCGAGGTTGACGGCAGGAATTTGCCGCGAGTCGACATTATGAGCGGAGTGTTATTTGCTGATTAAAACACGTGTTAATGAAATTCTGTTGAGGAGTTTTACCAACGTATAAAAGTACTCACCGCCTGGGAGTCAAAATTGATAACGGTTGGAGAATTCGAAACGGTTGGGCAACCATCCATTACTTTCGCATTGGTGCGTGAAGAAGGCATTAGTTTGCTGAAAGGTAATTACTTCGAAGTAATTAAAGCAAATTGATGCCCAGATTGAGCTCTGATTGGGGAATTCTTCAATCGGGACAAAACAATGCTGCCTTGGAAACAGAATAATTTATGAAAAATGTAATCGTAAGAGACATGTCCCTACCTTCGGCTGAAAATATTTGTCGAGTACAATCATATTAATTAAAATTCTGTTCCGGAGACTTTTTTTTCTTTACTCCGTCTCCTTCCTCACCAAAATTCTGCCACAGATAAGATACTATCTTCCCAATTTCAATAATCATTAAAAACCGTAGTCTTGCTCGGCTCTACAATCTGATGAGATCCGGGGACCGTTCGAGATTAGAAAATTAAACGAAAGATAATAAGAAGGAACTCGATGGACAAATTCAATTAGTTGCAACAATAGGGAAAAGCCTCTCTCAAAAATTACCATCAAAACTATGTAAATGTTTACATAATGGCCGTTATTTCAATTGTAGTCGTTATTGGAAAATCAACTATGGCTGATATGCTTTCAGTCGAAAAGCAATTTAAAAAAAAATTACTATCTAGTTATTATGATGGAAATTGATTTAGAAATTAAAAAAACAGTTTGTAATGTTATGACTGTAAAACAAAAATGTAGAAGGTATTTTCTGTGAAATCATTAAAAAGACTATAAAAGAGTGATATTAAAATTTGAACTGAAGATTAAGATCTTTGCTTTTTAAAGCTGATATGCAATATAGATAATTTAATGTGATTTATATACATTCAGTTATCTTATAATATTAACATTTTATAAATAATTAACAGTAATCTTTCTGCAAAAGCCTTTTCTTAATTTTGTTCACATTAATACTAAAATCGGATTACATTTGATGATAAATTAGTGTTTAAGCGAAAGCGTGCATTTCGAATACTTAGAGGGTGTCCGCGGGGGAATGATCTATATTCTAGGAGTTTAATGTATTGGTTATTTTAAGAAAAAAAAGCTTATATGAACACGTCATCTATTCGAACGATTAAATAATATACTGTTTCTAATATTTATTGTTCAAGTGACAATAAAGAGTTTGTACTAAAGAGTTTGTACTAAATTTTCAAAACTGTCACCGTCAATATCAATGCGCTTCCCATGTCCTGCGAGAATACGGCGTGTTGCTCGTCTGCGTACAATTCGGTGTTCCCTCCTGCTAGTACTAAAGGTAGGGGTTTGGTAGAGCTGCAAGAGTCGGGAGGCGCAGCAATTACAGCCCCCTCCACCCCTAGGTCTTCAGTTACCAATATGGGCGGTAGTCTTTTGTTGTAATTGAGGGTATGAAAGCCGTCCTCTTACAACCTCGAATGAAGTCCCGGCGTGGGACTCCAGGAGGAGCCAGTCTTGGACCAGTTCAGATAGCTACAGGATCTAGTTTCTGTTGCTTTCTACAGCCACAACATCGAAATAAATCGTGTTTTGATTTTTATTTCGGAAACAACTAAATACAAGTTGATATTTATTATAGAAATTTAAAAAAATACGGAAAATCAATTAAAATACAGATCCTTATTATTGATATAACTAATGCATTAGTATTATATTTTTTTGAAACTTATTATTTCGAAAATATATTTGATTAGATTGTCACTAGATTAAAATTCATGACAATTTAACTATATGATAATTTTATTTTTCAGAAATGCATTTGATCTTTTACTATTATAATAAAATAATACAATAAAACTTTATTTTTTTAACTTAATTACAAGGTAAACATGAAAAATTGAATCATACTAGAATTTTAAAAGAAAAGATAAATAATGAAAAAGAACTGACACCTTTTACATCTATTTTCGAACATTCACTTACATTATTAATGCAGGATTATTATAATTTACTATATAATTAAATCCAGTTAAATTTATCATTAATGACTCCATGATTAAAAGAAATTTTTAACTTAAAAAAAAATTAAGAAAAAAAGAAAACAGACAACAATGGCATTCAGTAATTTATTCATATTTTTTGCTAATTCTTTTATACATGCTTTAAATTTGTTTAGCGTTTAATATGACGTTTCTTCACTGATCCAGACCACGTTCATGATGCCAATCAGAAGCACATCCAACAAGCTTTCAAACATGTGTTCTAGAATTGCAGTGGTGCCGCAATTCCAGAATCCAGATAAATATATACTGTATTTATATATATATACTTAGATAGTATATTATATATATATATATATATATATATATATATATATATATATATATATACTCATGGACAAAAAAATTAGCGCACCAAGAAATAATTGCGGGATCGTAACGAAACTTGCAATGAAGGTAGATGTCGGGGAGATATGCAAATGATTAGAAATGCAGCGTGATTGCGCAATACGTATAGCCGGTAGAGGGCATTGAACATCGTACTCTGTGGAGTATAAAATAGATAACCAAAGCTTGTTTGAATGTGCTGAATCATTTACAAAGGAAGAGCTGAGGTAGACATGCCATTACGCCGTGTTCGAAGACAGTATACGCAGTTGTCGCAGTTTGAGAGAGGGAGAATCGTCGGGATGATGGAAGCTGGGTGGTCAGCTAGGCGAGTAGCTCGTCAATTAGGCCGCTCTGATTGTGTTGTGAGGAGGTTTTGGGACCAGTGGACCCGAGAGATGCCATGTACACGAAGACCAGGCTCAGGACGCCCTCGACAGACCAGTCGTCGAGAAGACCGCCACATAGTCAGAAATGCACGCGTACAGCCAACTGCTTCATCGGCTGCCATCCAGGCACAGGTAGCACCTTCACTAGGGGCCGCTGTGTCTTCTCGAACCATACGAAGGCGCCTGGCTGAAGGACAGTTGGTATCGCGGCGCCCATTACGTGTGCTGCCCTTGACGCCCACCCATCGACGCCTCCGTTTGGAGTTTTGCCGCGCACGTGGAAACTGGACTGCAGCGGAATGGAACCAGGTCGTCTTTAGCGACGAATCCAGATTCAATCTCGGCAGTGATGACAATCGTGTTCGTGTGTGGAGAGCCCGTGGTGAACGCTTCAATCCTGCCTTTGCTGTACAGCGACACACCGCTCCCACAGCTGGTGTGATGGTATGGGGTGCCATTGCCTACAATACACGGTCACCCCTAGTATTGTTCCGTGGCACCATGACAGCCCAGCGGTATGTTCATGAAATCCTGCAACCATGTGTTGCCACTCATGTGTTGCCACTCATGCAACGGCTCCCAGGAGCCACTTTTCAACAAGACAATGCTCGGCCTCATACGGCAAGGGTGTCACAAGACTGTCTCCGCACTATTACTACCCTTCCTTGGCCTGCCCGATCCCCAGATTTGTCTCCAATCGAGCATATCTGGGATCATTTGGGACGACGAGTTGGGCATCCCACGAGTTTGAACGAACTAGAGGCAAGGTTACAGCAAATGTGGAACGAAATGTCTCCAGACATCATACAGAACTTGTATGACTCAACGCCCGATCGTATCGCATCGTGCATTCGAGCTAGAGGGGGTCCAACGGAGTATTAAATTATCCTCCGTTCTTTTGCCTTTTTTTCTGAAATAAATTATCCTTTTTCTTTGATTTTCTAATCATTTACTTATATCAAAGTAGTCGTTAGGTATGTAAATTTTCGTTTCATTTTGACTACTCCTTCTTGGTGCGCTAATTTTTTTGTCCGTGAGTGTATATATATAATGTCCAAATTGGAAGCTCATACTTAGATAGTATATATATATATACTGTATTTATATAATATATATATATATATATATATATATATATTATTATTATTATAGTATATTATATATATAATAAAAGTCAAGTATAAAGAAAAGAAATGTATTAATGAATTAAATACTTGTAGCCAATTGTCAAACAGACATAATCTAAATTTTGTACTAGGTTTTCTAAATTTATTAACTTAAATTTACAATTTATAATTAAAACTGTACTAGCGTATGAGAATGTAATTACAGATGCAACTAAATAATATTTAAACTGTGGAATAAAGAAAAATAATCAAAACAAAACTGAAGAAGAAAACTGAAGAAAACTTAAAACTAAAAATAGGGAATATTTGCCTTAAAGAAAACAGAGAGCATAAATTTGTGAGTATCTTGTCAAACTGCTCCGTTAAGTCAACCGACGTAGTAGCAAAACCCTTCGCTTCTGTCCCAAGTGTGGGTTAATTGTCTCTTTGGGGAAGGCTCTTCACAAACAAACAGTTACACAATCATTAGCTAGTTTCGATTCCACATTGAAGTTTAATAGGGTTATAAAGATGGTATCGAAATCAATTAAAAGTTATATTAATAAAATGTGGTCTCTCCTCAGTGGCTGAAGTTTAAGATATTTGTTGACACCGCTTCTCTTATTGAAGTAACCTTTATGAATTTAGATATGAATACAAATATATACACGCTGATAATTTTTGCCTCCTCAGTTATATTTTCGCAGGTAGTTCGATTGGTTTGTGGAGATGGCGCCGTCTGAACACTATAATACCTGACCAGTAGTGCCAAGAAGTACACTTACTGCGCAACAAGATCCGGACTTAGTGGTAACAGTAAACATGGTGGCATCAATGGATGTGTGGTTGAAGCAGCGAGCGGTTACAGACTTCCTGACAGCAGAGGGTGTTTCACTGATCGAGGCATATCGTCGAATGACGGTAGTGTACGGCCATACATGTGAGGACGTAAGCACGATAAGGCGTTGGGTAAAGGTAGTGAAAGACAATGTTCCAGGGACATCGTATTCTGTGGACAAAGCGCCTACAGGAACAAAGTAACATTCACAGACCCAACAACCTGCAGTTGAATTGTTTCGTGCTAATCGGCGTTTCCCTCAGCAAGAACTGGCCGATATCCTTAGCATTTCACGTGAAAGAGTGGCGCACATAACGAGAAGATGTCTGGGACACCGCAAGGTATGTCTGTTGGGTGCCTTGGCCGTTGAGTGCCGAAATGAAGCAGATCAGGGTGAGAATTTGTTAAGGACCGCTGGACCGATAATAGGTCGACAGTGACGCATTTCTGGAGAAAATAGCTACAGATGACGATTCGTATACGCACTATTATGACCCGGTAAGGAAGCGTTAGTCATGATGTACGCCATATATGATTCCTACAACAAAAAAAGGAAGGAATTTGGCATCAACAGGGAAAGTATTGCCGACTATCATTTATAACTTTCAAGGTGTCGTGCACATCGAGTTCCTGATTGGAATTAACAGTTTTGCGAACAATGTGTATGTGGATACTGCAGAGGCTGTGGGCATGACTGCACAGGAATGGATGTCATTCTTCACCAAAACAACTCGAGGTCTCACACCAGCCATCGCACTGTGGATATTGTTCGGAGGCTAAAAACACCATACTTCCTCATCCGGCCTACAGCCTAGATCATCGCCCAGTGACTGTTTTTTTTGTATAAAACTGAAGGAACATCTGAAGGCAATCGCTACAGCTTCGAGTGGTTGAGGCTACTGTTCGCAGTTGATTCCTCTCCAAAACACCCGAGTTCTACGCCAACGGGATGAATGAACTAGTTCATCGTTGGCACACGTGAATTGCTGAAGGTGGTAACTAGTAGAAAAGTAACTATATATTTGGTTTTGAAGGGGACATCCCAGGCTTTTATTAGATGTTAATTACTTTATGTGATACGTATTGATAGGTAATATATACTGAGACAACATTTATCATCATGCCCTCGTATTAGACAAAAAAAGCTCTCATTTGAATTTAAATGTCGTGAAAAATCGTGGACCACAAGTTTAGTTTAATATAAATATAAAGTTTGACCACTAAACTGACTTTCGGAAACATTTAATTCCATCTTCAGATAAATTATATCTTAAAATAAATAATATCAAGTACAGGACTTCAATTATACATTTGTCTTACATTATAAAGAAATGAAATATATTTCATGGAAATTCATGAAAGAAACACATAATTCACCTATGTTTGCCTATTTCAAAATCAACCTTCATTTCATCTACTGCCATTTTCCTCTTTACATTTGTTGTTAAATTATAGAATAGCGCCCGCTGACTATTGTATTATATTCTAACTAGACGGGTACCATCGCTTCGTTCCGGAACCATTGCACGTATAAGCATTAAAAAAAAAAAAAAAAAAAAAAAACCTTTATTTATTTAGCAAATTAATATGGAGATCGGAGAATACACGATTTCCCAGCTCGTTGTGGGCTTCTCCGCTTAACTCAGGGGTATTGCGCGTTGGCACTCACACGGGGGTGGTTGCCGCAAAAACACTTTATTTTTGCATGTATCTTCGAAACACAGAAACGTTTGTTAATGAGTGATATACCGTTCGATAGAACTTTCAAATACCAATATTTTCTCAATATAATGTTCTTTTCGGACTTTTATACTTTTCGTTTAAACTGAGAAAAAGTCAAAATTTCACCCTTTAAAAGGCGCCATCTTGGAAACCAAAAACCTTTTTCGAAAGATTTTTGTAGCATTTTGTTTGTCTTAAAAAGCTCTACATTTTATCCGTTTGCAAGACCAATCTATCTCTTATAGTTTGGTCGCAAAATTGGATAAACGTAAAGTCTTATAACAGACAGAATAGCGCTTTTACATAATATAATACGGAAACTTTTGTTTGTTGAGATCATACTATCGTCTATTTCTTTCCAGGCGTATTTGTTTGTAAACTGTATTTTTTTTTTATTATCGCAGTTGCCTCTTTTTATGAAATTTTGAATACGGTGGTTTACACAAATGCAACAGTAAAATTAAAATTAAAGTAAAATCGATCAGTTACTTTGATCTCTCGTCACCAATAATAACTATTAACTTTCCGTCAAACTACACAAACTTCTTGAAATTTCGTATAATTTATTTAAATAAAGGAGCACGAAACTTCGAATAGAAAACAATTTTTAATAAAAATACATATGTTCGTCCGTCCATTGTCAGTTTATCTCTGATTAAGATGTCGGACTTTTTGTTCTGCAAACTTTATTAAAATTTCTGATTAATATACGAAGATCTAAACAGAGTTTGTAAGGAAGTGATTTTCAATTCCATTAATAAGATAACTGAAAGAAAGATAAATGCTTATTAATATTTTCATTTTTCCTATCTTTATCTGGAATGTTGAAGAATCAGTAAACGACACACTGAAATTAAATGAAGCTGCACATTTCCTTTAATTCACTGCATTATCTACCTTTTATTCTCACTGAGACTTTTTGTGAATCTTTCCTACAAATGTGTTTGAAATTCTCTGTTCCTGCAGTTGTTATTCTTTCCAAGAACGTTTGTCAATATTAAAGGTTTTTAAAGGTCAAACAATCGGAAGAGTTCGCTTTAAAGTTGGGGTTAACCCAAATTTGCTTATGTGAAAAGTATCGTCCGCATTCTCTACTTTACGCGACTTTTATGTTATCAGTGGAAAGAGTAGAAGCTGGCAATGAGAATGACTTCTGTCTTTTATCAGTAGTGGATATGGGAAAAGACTTGGAAGGCAAGAGAGGTAAACAGCTCTTGTCGGCTATTTTTTCTCCCTTCTCTCTCTCTTCTTTTGGCTCGTACTCAATAAAAATGGGAAGCATATTGGTCGCGACAACATGGAGCTAGTGAACACGTACCTCCACCACGCTCGTCTCTCCTTTTTCGAATCCTTTCCTTGGAGGCGTAGCTTCTTCCACTCTCCACTAATTGCTTCGCAGTATACAGTTTCCTGTTATTATCGATCGCACGTATCACTTAGTGAAAATAGTGTCTTCTATTAGTTGCCAAGACAGTAACATGCAAGCGGTTCCCTACCAATCAGCAACATCAAATATTCCTACATTCAACGTACAGCGAAATTGGAGTTTGAAAATTAAATTTTCTTCTAAATGAAGCGGCGATAGCCAGGAATAAAAGAAAGACAGCAAGAAAGGCTACACAGAGGAATAGCCTAACGACCGGCTCTCGTCCTTGTCTCTCTTCCCATCTGCCGATATTTTCTTTCCCTGGCAGCTGAGTTACACGCTATCACAGATCGCTCCCTAGCTTTATACGAGCCATCGATTTTTGCCCGGAAATGCTGAAGACGAAGTTTACCTCGGTCAAATTCTCTTTATTGCCTTCTTTTTAAGAGTCACTGTATTATGGATCCGCAATGACCAAATTTTCAAACCAAGTTTTTCTACTATAAGTAACACTACGATCCAAAGCGCAATTAATGATAGTTTTTAGTGCTGGAAAACCCCAAAAAAAAGATATGAAACGCTGATTTGAAATATCTTCGAAGTATTTTGATGTAAATTACTATAATTTTAACGAAGAAGTAATAGCATAATTCTTAAGGGAGTAATATCTCATTTTTATGTAAGGTTGTTCAAGTTTTTATTACATTATGATGCCTCTCACATTTTGAAAAATTGGTAATGTATTCACCGTACTATCTAGAGTGCAGTCGTAAAGAGCATCAACCGCGTCCCATAACATTAGCAATCCATCAAACCACGAATATGTACATTATCTCTTTATTTTCTTATGTTGGAGTTGAGTTTTTTTCAAAAGAATTACTACAAAACTTACTCCACACGTCATACAAATAAAAAAGTTATGAATTACGTATAAAAGGAAAAAATTAAAGTTCAACACTTCTCATCACTGGATCAGTATTTATTTTACCGCGTAAAATATCACTTTTGTCTTAGGGCGAAATGAAAATAAAAATACATTATGGAATCCGCTCACTTCAGACGTGACCCTGAACGAAAAATATTGTTCTTTCAAGTTGCCCTGAGAGAAATTCGTCAATTTAGATTAGATTGCAGTAAATCATGAAGATTGTGGAAATGTCAAATCCCCCTACGTCAAGAATCCAAGTGACGTTAAATGAGAATTTGAAGGCATCGCAGCACGTGTCCACCACTGTAACGAAATTGCTCCGAAGGCTTTAAGTTGTACGTTCTCTCTCTTCAGCCACAGTCTACAGGGAACCATCTGAAATTTAGCCACTGGGGGGGGGAACTAGATGAAACCATAAAGTAAAAAGTGCTAATAAGATTGATGTATTTCCGTCGACAATGAGCTATCAAATAAAATTTAAACAGTCCATAAAAAATGAAGAAAATATTGAAATAAAATTTATTAGAAATAAATTAATATTAGAAAATAAAGAAGAAAAGCTTTTCGTGAAAGAAATTTAAATTACGTTGAATTTCGAATTTCCTGCAGGAAACCTTTCAAATATTTGATCTTCAAATGATGAAGAGATTTCATATTTCACATTTAGAAAAATAGAATCATATCATATTTCTGTAATTATTTCTTAATGACTCCCACCATTGAATTTCAACAAGAGGTATTTGGTCGACCTTTAGGTCTCGATTAAATTTTTAGTACTTTGGAAGCCCTCAAGAAAGATCTTTTTTTACTGCTTTATGGTTCGTTCCTGCCATTCCCTAATGCCAATAGGTCGAGTCGCGTCATAAGTATAGAACTTCGAAGGCCTTCTAAGACTATATTTTTAAACTATCTACACTGTGAAGACATCGGTGCTTTGAAGCATAAGCTTTCCATCAAAATAGTTATAAAGACAACCATTGTAATGAAAAAGCTGTGTTGCCAATATTAGCTAGAGGGAAGTAAGTCAAAGTACTTTCTAAAGATTTATGTTTTTCATTGACTCATAATTTATTTAAAATGTTTTCTTAGTTACTACTATAATTTTAAAATATACTACAGTGATTGATTTTTATCAAAAGTTTAAGTGTCTCTAAATTGTTTAACGAATACAGCAACCAAATTTTACTTTTTTTCTTGAAGTTAAATAAAAACATATTAATGTATGCAGATAAAAGTTTATTTTGGGAAGAGGATAAGTTAGAGAGCCAATATTCAGCAATGAAGAAAAAATTGCCTTATAGGAACACTAAATCGAATTTTCCACCTTTCTTAAAACTAAAAATTTTCTTAAGATTTTAAGCTTTTATTCTTTGAAAGTAATTGCATATAATTCGCATGCTACTGAGGAAACGGGATTCTACCAATGCCTGCTGGGGAAACATTTCCATACCAGAACTGTTAGTGAAACGATTCTGTAGCGAGGCCTATTGGAAAAATCCTCCTGAAAGTTCTGTATTTTATTTGAAAATCTCTCTGTAAAAAACTGCTAAAGAAACATGCCTGTATTGAAGCCTGTTTACAAGATGGAACTTCTTACGAAATTTATCGAAATTTCCTTGAGAATGATCTTTTTTCCAAAGCAACTGAGGAAACGAAACAAAAGCCTGATTAGGAAAGTCTCCACCACGAACTGGTAAAAGACAGGCGGGGAAGCAATCCTTTTACAGTAGAAGCGATCCGGTGACGAGGACCGCTAGTGAAACGGACTGTTCTGATATCCTGTAGAAAAACATCGAAGACCTGCTGGGAAAAATCGGCTTGTACAGAAGGCGTTTGAAGATATGAACCGAGACAACCCTGAAAAGAACTACGGAATGCCGATGGAAAAACAAAATTTTAATGGAGAATGGTTTGGAAAAATTCCTATTCTCTGGTCGGAAAACGAATCTTTAACAAATGTCTTCGCGGAAACATTTCCAGAAATTCATTGATAAAACAATTATGTACTGAGGAATGTTGAGAAGCTCATCCCTACATTAATCTCGAAGGAGTATGTTAAAACACTAAAGCTCTGATGCCACAGTCTATGCAGGTCCTTTGGTGCTCGGAAATTTAGGTTCCAGCGATTCTCGACCTACTAAGTTGCTGATGTCCCGATGTCCGCTCGCCTTTAAGCCCAACTAAGAAACTCGGAACCTGATATGTCAGAGAGCTGGGTAATCCCTACGGTCCGTCAGAAGAAATAATCAAGTGGAAAAATCCCCAGGTATTGAACCAGGGCTCCTCCAGTTCTCATTTCAGCCGTTAAACCATTGAACTACCGCTATTAAGTAAAGATATCGTTTTGGATGGCATAAACATATTGTGTCTTTAACGCAAAAATAAAACTTCATTCCAATAAATATTGTTTAATCGTATATTGAAATTGAAATATTTTAAAATGAATGGGAATAAAAATGATCTCGATATCTGGTTAATAATTCACAGCTGCACCTATTGACGAGTGCAGCTCGTCAATACCTATTTGTATATAAGTATGCACAATTACAAATAAATATTAGTTCTACATTCACTGCGTATTATTTAGAAATGCAACCATCAATCTCAAAATAACCTAGATCGGTTGATTGTTTTTAATGATCCAAAAATAGCAATGCACTAAAACAATCAAAAATAAAATAAAAAAATTAGTCATTCAGAAACATTTTCATTAACTATATTAAAATATTTCTAAACGGATGAAAAACAGAATTCCTTAATATTGTTAATCTTTTCCGAGAAGTGAATTAGCAGAAGGATTCAATTTAAACATAAATAATAATAGGATAACATTTAAATGATTTTTTACTTTGAAGAAATTAGAAAATTCCAAAAATGTTTCTATTAATTTTATGAAGAAATATTCATTATTCTCCTATTCCTAATAATGGAATTTGTTATATACTTAAACTTTTTCGACCATAAACTTTAAAAATGCAATTTCTGTCCTGCAAATGACAAAGGTCATCCGGGACATCTGTTTTCTATCTTTCAAAAGCTATTTTTCTTAGCTTTTCTTCTAACTTTATGGGGTTCATGCTAATAAATTAAATGGTTAATTTAATATTGATAATGACTTAAGAGATTCTTTTTATTTAAAAATGTAATTTATATTTTAAATCTTCGGCTCCACTAAATATTGGATTAAGAAGACATTCGAATATAAAGAAATTGTAAAGAAACAAAAAAGGAGTAGACGACTTTTTTATGAAAGATCTACAAACAAGTTTTTAATAATTATTTTCTAACTCATTGTAATCTCTTAAGCTATTCTGAAGATTTTAATACAATCATGATTTCTATTTCGCAAATTTATTACAATCATGATAAATCATGAGAAAATAATGAAATGTCCATTTCTTAGTGTTCTTCGGCTTTAACTTTTTTTTTTCAAACAAAGGACAAGATGAACCTTAAATCATCACTGAATCGTTCTCCTTTTCTAGTTTTCGGGAAAATCTCTTTTAACAGACATATTTTCATTTTTTTCTTCTTTTCCTTACTTCTTTTTTTATAAGGTTAGCGGAGGTTAGTTCAGGAAAAAGATATTGATTGAATTTATCCATTATCAGTGATGCATATGACAGCCGTGCAGGTTCTTCATGCATCCGAGAACATTTCCCGTAACATAGGAAAAGAATTGGTTTTTCCTCCGAATCGCTTTATCTTCACGTCAGATAAGTGAAGGTTCTTATGGAAACCGGTACAAGTGTCTCAAGTTCCAGACGGCGGAATATTTCGCGCAGGCTGAACTAAGGGAAAGTTTTACGCTCAGTTTGCAGGTAGCTTCTTACAGTGATGAGAGTGGGCGTTAAGAAGAGCAGAAGAGAGAACGATAAAACGGGTGCCTGGAAAGATGGCGCCAAGGTAATGCAAGAAACAAGGCGCTGGAAAGTGGCTTCGGGCACAGCCGCGATCGTAAGTGACGTCACCGACTGTCACAATGGATTCATTCCGAACAGGGAGCTTGGTGCACACGTTCGTGGAGACAGCAACGGAGACTGCGTATAATAGATCCCTGAGGGAACCGAGTCGCTCTAGTTTACTGGGCAAAGCGATGGAGGATGCACTCGAGCCCTAATGGACCCGCCAAAGAACAGCGATGACGAAGTGCAAGTCTACATTCCACAAAGATGTAAGTTCCTTGGAATACACGTACCAGAAAAGAAAAAAAAAAGAAAAAATTGCATCTGCCTCTTTTCACGAGATGCTGAAAGTATACTAAGGCTTTAATGAAACTTCTAGTACTCTCTTCATATTTTTTTTTCGTAAGAGTTAAGGAGTTTAGTTGGAGGCGCAGTCCTTCTAATGCATTATTCCTTTTGTTTTCTCAGATTCCTCTGAAATTAAATTACAGTATCATCATAATTTTAAGGTAAAAGTTTCCATCGTAAATGGTTTTGAAATATTAGAATTTAGAAGAAATTATAAGAAAAATGACTGATAAATGATAAATGCCGTAAATGATACCAAAAATATCTGAAACATAAGAACTTAGTACTAATGAAATAATAGAAATATTTTTAATAATTAATATCGTTGGACATAGAAAGCAAAAATAGAAGCTTTCGTATTTTCTTTCGAAACTTTAGATAGGTACTCGATAAAAGCTCGTAAAATAATCTTAAATTAAAATATTTTTTTGTTGCACTATTATCATAGTTGGCAAAATACAGACTATAAACATTTTAACAATGTACATGAGTTAGAATGAAAAAATTTTTGTTACCAATTAAAAGTTGAAACAAGCATAATCCTTCATTCGTTTGTCTTCAAATCTAGAAACTTGACTTTATGATCAAGTCTCAGCTTATCAAAAGCAAGATCAATATTTATGTTCCTACATTTTGAACTGTTAGAAAAGGATCTTGCCTTTTAAAGTCTTTTCTATAATAAATCATTGCATATATTAGACAAATCTCGTTAACTGAGATCTTTAAAATCTATAGATAGCCGTAAGTCAATCTGTCTGTTTTCAAATGATGTCAGCATAAATTTCCATTTGAAAAAAAAATTCTGAAAGAAGAAACCATCACTATAATTAACACTTTCCATTCATCTATTCGAAATTGGTCTGTTGTTGTATAAAGAAAAATCGTAAAATTCCTGTACAAACGTTAGTAATATATTTAATCAATTCTAAGATAAACTGTTTCTTCGTTATAAAATTTTAATTCTACACGTGCGCATTAATTAAAACAGCAATTAATATCAATTCTTATGTATCTAATTAATAAGAACAAATTTGTTTAAATTGACTTTCTAACAAGTTTTTTTTTTTCAAACCGAAGTTTTGAAGATTATTGCAGACATTTCTTTAGATATCAATGTCATTCACCAAAGTGTCAATGGCTTCTTGAGGCATATGAATGGTCAAGAATGGCTAGATCTCTACTTAAAAATGATTATTAAATGAATTCAGATGGTCATTTCGTGGCATTTCCTTGACAAACTCAAAATCTATAACAATAAATCTAATGCGCTTAATATTGTTATATTACTGTCAACAAAATTTTGGTTTCGTTTAAAATTCAGTGTGTTCTTTTACATTGTGAATTTACAAAGAAATTGCATTAGAAATCTAAAAGCATTAGAACTTTTGAATAACTGTTAGTGAACTTTTGCATATATACGCATTTTAATACATTTATACTTTATAATTACTTCGTACTTAATTATCTAAAAATTTTCGAAGATTTCGGTTTTTTATTTTCTCGATATCTGAAATAACGATTCATTTTTTTCGTTTATAGTAAATCGTAAGACGAGTTATTACCTAGTGAAATAATTTGTATCTGTCTGTAGTACCGCTTTCTTACTATGCAAATACTTTTCGAATATTATCGCTTGTTCTTCCGATTTGTACTTAGATAAAGCAAAAAAATTGAAATTTCTGTACAGAGAAAGGAGATCGTCTTTGAATTCTGAAACAAAATATAGGAGAACAATTTTAGATGCCTGAAAATAATAAATATAAATATTATATTGAATTTCAATTTTCATTAAAAAAAAGGTTTTGTTTCTTTTAAAATACCATACATTCCTTCCCTTAGAGAGCTTTTGGAGTTGAAAAGATCTAGAAATGGCTAAGCTGTTGTTGTAGTAAAAAGTCATGAATCTTCGCGCAGATACTGCTAAAATCTCAGCAAATGATATTATTCTAGAATCTATATTACTAAAATCTTTTATTTCTCTGTCTGTCTGTCTGTCTGTCTGTCTGTGTGTCTGTCCGGCGCAATTTTCTGAGAGAATGGAAAATAGAAATAATTTTTACAATGAAACATCCGCGACAGGAATCGAACCTGCAACCTTCTGATCCGAAGTCAGATGCCTTATCCATTAGGCCATAGGGACTACAACTCTCTTTATATGGTTTTTTGACTTATATCTCCTTTCCTTTCCCCCATCAATAAGGAATGTATTCAATCTTTTTTTTGAATCTCAACATTGTTTATTTATTTCACATCAGTCAGTTTATTTGTAATTCGAAACTGACAATTAGAACGATAATTGCCGAAACGTTGCAATATTTTAAATATTCTTACTTAACCAAATCCTATGTGATATTGAAAAATATGTGGGTGTACACGCCAGATGTTGGAGTAAAGAAAACAGAGTCAAGAAAGAGTGAAGCACTCTTTTTTTGAGGTCGAATACCAAAAAATCACTATTTGCAGCTCAAAAACCATCAATAAATGTAACTCAAACGTCACTGAAAAGCGACAATTATAATTAAAATGAGAGTCAAAAAAGAATGATGCGATACTTCTATTAGATAGAATACTGAAAAATCACTATCTGTAACTCAGAAACCATCAATATTTGGAACACAAAAGCCACTCAAAAGTGCCACTTAGAATAAAAAAAGAGACTCAAAAAAGAAAGAAGCAGTATTTCTATTAGATAGAATACTGAACACTATTATAACTCAGAAACCACTGAAAAGTATCATTTGGAATAAAAAAAAAAAGACAGTCAAGCAATAAGAAGCAGTATTTCATTAGATAGAATACTGAAAAATCACTATTTGTAACTCAAAAACCATCACTATTTCTAACTCGAAAACCACTGAAAAGTATCAATAGGAATAAAAAAAAAAGATAGTCAAGAAAGAAAGATGCACTATTTCTATTAGGTAGAATACTGCTCAGAAGTTAGACGTCTTAGCCATTAGACCACTAGGCCTACATTCCAATCTCTGTAAAAAATAAAAATATATCATAGATATATGATTTACTAGGTGGTTCTAAAAGCAGTCGTAGATTGAGAGAATATAGACATCAAAAATTAAATTAAAAAAAAAGCTTTTAAAAAATTTTAGTTTTAGTTTCCTTGATGTAATTTGTGTGTGTGTGTGTGTGTGTGTGTGTGTGTGTGTGTGTGTGTGTGTGTGTGT
>JAFIDM010005346.1:32433469-32448723 GCA_023159025.1 Thereuonema tuberculata | reverse complement strand
TGTGTGTGTGTGTGTGTGTGTGTGTGTGTGTGTGTGTGTGTGTGTGTTTTTTTAATAAATAAAAAATTGTTTTCCGTTACATAAGGGAGGCTTCCGGAGCGAAGCTTCGGGTAGCCGACTAGTTCCTATTTTTGTATTTTTACCTGGTGTTCACTCTTGTGATAAAGAATTGAACGGAAACAATCCTGAAACATCAAGAATTTTCTCCGTTTTTTTTTTAAGTTGTTACATTCGACCGTTAAATTCTGCAAATATATTGTTCTTTAAAATTAAGCTCTCTTCAAACATTAAAATATCTTAAATACGGACTTTTATCAATTATAAGACTTGCTCTTTATATTTGCTCTTTATATTAGTGTCTACTTGAAGTTCTATAAGCTTTACATTATTCTTTTGTTTCATGTTGACGCCTTCTAATTAAATCAGAAGCATTAGAACATAGGGCAATCGATTTTAAAACCCCTAAAGAAACTAGTACAGCTTGTTTCTGTTTTAGTATTGGTAGATGTTATCCTAGTTCATTTAAGTTCCGTGTATTCTGAAATTTGAAGAAAATAAATCATTTCGCCCAAAAAAGATAATTAATTAATTGGAGATTGATTCTTAAACTACAAAGAACCATCTTTCATATCATTACTGACCTAACTTCAACATTCAAATTTCAAACAAAGAAAATAAGCAAGCGTCTAGAACCTTTAAATCTCAAAAGCCATTTCATTAAGATGTAACTTACTTGCTGACACCAAAACAGTCAAAATTAAGAAACCTTTATGAAACTTTTAAGATGGTTAACAATTTGACAATAATCAATATTAACAGGTTCATCCCATTTTATAATCAGTTTCTTCCATAAAAATAAGAAACTTTACTTGTCTAAACTGAAAACTGTCAAAAACTGAACGTTTTTACATAGCACCCAAAAAGATAAGATTCTAATCATACTGCTATGCTGTTTCACAAAGGGAAACTTTACGTCATAAATATAAAAAAGGAAAATAAAGATATCAAGTTTTTCAAACTTTAGAATCGCTTTTCTTCATGATTTAATTCTTCACTCGGGCGACATCAGATTATATTTCTTAAATGAAAATAAAAATACGACAGCGATAGAGTTCTAGCGAGTCAATGTTCTTACAAGTATTAATTATACGTCACGTATTTTCTGCGCTGTCACTTATCTACGATAGTTTGTAATGTAATGCAAAAATACGTTGGCTTGGTTGCTGCGCAACGCCCACAGTAATTGTCGAGGCTCGTCGAGAAATCACCATGAAACTGGAGACGACTGCCCTGGCTAATAACGTAATTAGAAGTGGGGATTCATTTGATAGACAAGGGGTCGGGAACTCGAGGAGGAGCGTAGCTCCTGCCTGGTACTAAGTACGATTCGAGAAAGAGAATCCCGCCTCCACTGCTCCTCATCTCCTCTTACAATTGATGAATCTTCATTGTTTTGTTGTTGATGATTATCTGCCTTCACTAGCAGATGTTGGTGAACGGGAGTCCAATGGTGGACGTCACATGTCCCCTCTTGCTTTTCTCTTCCTCTCAACGACCCCTAACTCATGACCAATTCTTTTCCCTTTTCATTGAAAACTCTGTGATCAGCCTAAATTGACAATTGATGGGAACAGATTTGCTTTTGTTTTTTTTTCCATCTGCAGTTGATCTCCAAGCATCGTTTTGATCACAGAAAAATCGCATGTTTTAAGTGACGATCTCAGATTGAACGTGAAATCAAGTCACAGAACAGTAGATATATTACCATTAATATAATAAATAATACTCCAGTTATATTATTGGAGGTTACTTAAGCTGCTGTTATGTAAGATGAGAATTTCTTTCATGAAAATTAAAAAGTGTTCTTGAATATCTGGCATGTTTGATTAAGTTGATATGCTTTACGTTGGGAGATTTTTTTTGAAAAACATTAAGTTAAATTGTTGAATTGCATCTGTGATATATCGAAATAATACAAATTGTTCAAATTTTTATGATGAGTTTAGTCCAAATTCTTATGTGGTTCGTTGAGATTTCCACAGCACTTAGATGTATTCCATTCTTCGTAATCAATACCTAATATATCGAACGTTATGTGCAAAAACACATCAGTAGAATATTTCGTTGGTTTTTATTTTGAATGTATAATAAGAGTTGAATTATGGAGAGCTCAAGAACAGATACAAACATTTAACGAAATTGAAGCTTTATCCAAATACTTGAATAAATTGGTAAATAGTATAGTGAAGTATATATATATAGTAGTAATAGTATAGTGAAGAATTAATAAAAAGATCTTCATTTTTTTTTCACAGTCAAAAAGTCAATGAGATCTCTGAAAATCTTTGAGACTATAAAACAATACAAATCAATTTTACTGCTGAATTCATTTGAATGGGTTGTCTAAAGTTTACAATTTTTGTCAAACATTGATAAATTCACTGATAATCAAAACTTTGTGATGGCCAGACTGTGTGGGATAATGAAGGTATTTTAAAAGCATTTGATCAAAGAGAAAACAGCCAAGATTGATCAAAGATTGAAAACAGCCTGTTTTCAATGAGAAAAGAGGAGTAGAACATGTACTACTCCTTTAAAAGATCTGTAGGAGCAGTTGAGCTTACCTGCAACATTACAATTTAAGACAAATAATATTAAAAAGAAATTTTAAAAATTGCTAGTTTTAACTGCTTCTATTTTTTAACTGTGTTCTTGATTATTAATCTATGACCTATTGAATCTATTATTCGCTGTTTACGAATATGTACAGAGATTAGCTTTTATACGTAAAATCCTAAGAAGAATAAATATACCGCGGAATCACAAGGCTTACCTCCTAACTTGAAATTCTAGGATTATTTCTTGAAATTAAAATTTTAATAAAAAATAAAAGCAAAACCTTTGTGCTCTGTAGGTAATTCAAATAATAATCAAAATAAATTTTAAGAAATAAATATCTAACTATACACTAAAAATTTCTTGATAAAATTATGAAAATTAAACTTAAAGTTGTTACCTAATAAGATAATTAATTCTTGAAAATCCTTTTTTTTCTTTATTTTATAGATAAGATAAAGAAGAAACAAAAGATCCTACAAGAAATGTATATGAACCATTCATGTTACAATCTGACGAATAACCTCACAACCTAAAAATGCTATTAAAATTTACACAATATTACGATTCAATGTTAAATTTAAAACGATAACTTAAAATAAAAAGGAGAGATTAGTTAATAAATGCGTAAATGCAAATTTACCAAAATTCCTTAAGGAACGTCTGTAGAACTTACATAAAAAAACACACATAATAAAAAGAATCAAAATTTGCCTTTAGATTTGAAAATACAGCTTGAAACATTCCGAACAGTTGCTTATAATTTAAGTGGACGTGAATAGCGAAGAACGAATGGATGGTCATAATCATTTATCTAAAACTCTACAAAGCACTCACAACCAACAATGACCAGGAAAAAAAAGTTCCCTAAAAGTTTAAGGAAATCTTCTGGTTATTCGATTATTTGCAGAGCTAACACACTGTGCAACCATGAAATATTCAAGTACTGTAATATTTAAAATTAACAGTTACATAAATAATAGTGAAATGAAATTAGATAATGTAAAATGGCAAACTTTCAATTTTCATTTCCATTCTTAGGAGCTATAAATTCACTACAATTGTTACTATGGGGTTACTATAGGGTGAAGAGAAAAATCATTAACTGTATGATATTGAATATGATTGTTTTAAACTGGATTTTACAATTATAATTCTGTAAATTTGAATTTTTAAGTGTTTCCACAATTCTTACGTATTTATAAAGAAGTAACGATTGTCTACAATAAATAAACCATACCCATCTGATTAAACAAAAATAATTTATAGACATGAATTGAAATACAACGACGTTTCGCTGTCGAGAGGCAGCCTTATCAAGTGAGGGAACCTCTCGACAGCGAAACGTCGTTGTATTTCAATTCATGTCTATAAATAATTTTTGTTTAATCAGGTGTATGGCTTATTTATTGTATTCAATGATATTCAGTGCACGTAAACTCATCGTATTAACAATAGCGATTGTCTATTTGTAAAGTTATCTTCAATTTTTCGTTGTTGTATTGCTCAATATATTACCAGAATGCTTTCCATTTCTTGAATATCTTTACTGCATTTTTTTAGGTAAATATCATCTATTACAAAAACTAATTGAGTTATATAATCTTAAAAAAACAAAAAACATTAAATCTTTATAAGCAGTAATAATATTTCCATCTTTTTCATTCCTACATAAATATTGTAATTGAAATTATATGGTATCATAAAAATAGTTTTCCAATTCTGTGTGTGTGTGTATCTCTCTGTATGTAACGCAAGAGACCAGAAAGTTGCCCGAAAACTCACATCTACTGCAGTGCAGATGTAATAATGCCGGATATCCAAGTGATGAACGAAACTATCCTGCAGAATTTCTTCACACACTCACATGTTCCGGCATTCCACCTCACCAGCTGAGCCTCAGGAAGTTGTGATTCTCCTTCCCAATCTCACTCCAAAGAAAATACAGTAATGGCACACGTTTGGTCGGTAAGGGGGGTCATCACAATTTAATCACGGCAGAAGTTCTTTCGGAAAGCAACAGAGGTGATATCGTCACTATTCCCAGGATCGATTTTTCCACATTGTGACGTGTATTTTCATTCAAGTTCAAGTTAAAGCGCTATCAGTTCCCAGTAATGCCCGCATCAAGCCTTCCAATAAACAAATTAATTTCTATTCCTAATAATACATTCATTTTTAATTTTCGTTTGTCCGTCGTAAATATATGACTGGCAAATACTCTAGTTATCAATAACAAAAGTGAAAAATAATACATGCCTTTCCTAAATGATTAATAATTAAAACGTCAAATATGAATCGATCGAAAATGAATATAGAATTTATATCCTACTATTTCATTTTTCTATTCAGTAATTAGTATTTTCTGCCATTTTTGAAAGTTACCATCAGCTAGGCTTCCTTCAACTGTTTAATTAAATCCATTTTCATTAATAAAGCAAACTTTATCAAAAATTCAGATTTGACTCAAACTTAGCACCGCAAAGGAGAAGCTAAACTTATGAAATTCACATGTGTCTATTATTCTTTCATACAACGATGGCACGATGACATTTAACACTTATTCGGATTGTGAAATAAAAATCTGAGACAACTAAGATCCATACAGCACTCGCACAAAATTACATTTAGTAAATGTAATAGTTAAAGCTTAATCAGTTGATTTTCAACATAGAAGGATTTAAGTGCATATATAATAAATATTTGAAGCGTTACTGTTAACAGCTCTTTTACTGGCCAAAATCTGGTTTGGAATCTATAATTTACTCAGGAGTATTTGGCAAATGCGTCTAACTTCTTAATTTCTAACAACAAGCTCAGTAATATCACACAGAAAACGTTTTTAATGTTGTCTGAATAATTGCACATTTCAGATTATTTTTTTTTGTAGTATCTTGTTTTTTAACCAGTTGAATTTTCCTTCTTTAAAAATAATGAATTGAATAACTAAAAAATTGAGAAATTTAAGAAGCTACTCAATTAAGTGACTAGATTCAAAGGAATTTAGAACCATTACAACATCGCTTTCTGCTAACATTAGCGCTGAAAAAGTCTGCTTATTTCCTCTTCATTACTCTTCAAACAATGGAGGTTCCATATTGAATACAACCCGTAAATTCCTCTGTCACGCCACCTGGTGACGAAGCTTTGAAACTAATTTGCGTAATTCTCTTTTGCCTACTGAGAGTCGCGCTCCCTTCATTTTTTTCAGTTCCCCGATGAATGGTTGCTCAAGGGGAGTCTGAAATAGGTTGAGTTTAATTTCGACCACCCCGTAGATCTACGGGGAGTAGTAGCGCCATCTACAGAGCAATGCGCGTGTAACCACAGATGTTGGAGATACTCTTAAGCAGAAGGTTAATGCAAATCGTAAAACGGATATAGCCATGTTGGAATAGAAATAAATTGGTCGTAGATCCAAGTCATGCTTAGTGTGGTTTTAAAAGTTTCTGCTGCAACAGCTAAAGAATCTTAACAGCTGTATTAAAAGTTTGAGGAACATTTCAAATTTTTGTTGTTTCTTCATATAAAAAAACCTCAGGTTATTCAAATGAGTTCGTGTAAATCTAATGTAAAATAAACGTAAAGTTTAACGTGCCAAAAGTTAATATAAAAGAATAAAGAAATGATAAATATCTGAGTTTTCATCGGTGAGAGTCTGGGACGGCCGTTTCATCCTGTTTGTGGCTCATCAGCCAGACCCACTCCCCGACAAAAAAGCTCTAATATAACACATAAATAATAGTTATTGTATTTCATTTGAAACTGGCAGATATTTTACTAGTTTCATCCAAGAATCCTACAATTTTAAATTCAAAAACTAATGAGTAAATAATAAAAATATATGACTGTGTACGTGTAATACACATTTGTTTTGTTTAAAATTTCAATGTAGCTTCATCATAAAGAAATAAAAACTAAGGAAAAATAACAATATTTGATAGTCCTTAATATAATGTAAAAGCTAAAATAGGATAATAAAAACGTTTTAATTGAAACTGAACTTTACTGAAATTTTTATTCAGGACACTATTTTATTCTCCATTTGAATTTTAACTGCTATTTGAGTCAAATTATTGTGACTGCTAGCGGCCGTATTGTTTTTAAATTAAAATTCCATTAGCCTATTTCACTCTTCTCTTAATCTTTTGACAAAGTCAACCCATTAACAGAATAATCAGCACTTCAAAAAAAAATGTTACTAATGAAATGAAGTAAAAACAAAACTTTCAATTATTTATAAATACTGATAGTTTTTTCTTTAAATAGATTATATTTTTTCTTAATTGTAAATCCTTTGTATGAATGGGTTCAGAGGTTATGTATGTTTCCATGTATTAGATTTCAAAATAGGCAACGAAGGAACAACCTTTCAAAAGTAAATTTGAAATACAAAATACAACTATACTCAATTTGATTTTGTTATAGCTGTCTAGTTACTGGAAAAGGTGAATACCTTCTTAAGTTTTCAATAAATTTCTGAAGAAATTACTTCTACTTTACTACATTCTTTATGCTCTACTTGAAATGGTCAAATGTCTTGAGTACCTATTTATTTGTCTTAATGAATATAAGGTGCATATGATAAGTCACTTCTAATTTTAAAATTACAGTAACTTCTTAGTTAAACATCATAAATCAATATTTCAAAAAACGAATTAGTCAAAATTTTCAAAATTAAAATTGATTCGTCCTTTTTTTTTTTTAAGTATTTTGCCATCATTTGCCATCTGTAACATGCGATATGGTACATTAATGTAAATCCTAATTATATCCAGAAAGTATCAAGTAACCAAAAAAAGTTCTGCGATTTTCGATAGAGTTTTTTTATTATAAGTGAGGTTTTTATAAAAAACAAAAAACTCTATCGAAAACCACACGAACTTTGATTACTTGATAATTAGATACTGTTTACATATCTAATTCGTTTTTCAAGTGCATGAAAATTGTGAGGTTTTGATTTATAACTTTTCTCTTTTGTCCATTTCCAAAAAGTCACAAGGCGCGAGACCTGGACTAAGAGGAAGCCAGTAATTAGATAATCAGTCTTCAGGGAAATTTCATATCAGAAATTGCACTTTACCGTATGTTACAGGTAGCAGTTAGTACAGGATGAAAAAACCGAGAACCTATGCTCAATTCTGAAATCTCTTAGACTTGTGACTTGCTTATTTTTAAAAATGTTGATTTATGTATTAACCAAAAGAGTTCTTGTAATTTTAAAAGAGACAGAGTCTTATCATTAACTATTTAATTTTCTAACTAGTCATTCTATGTATTTTCGATTAAGTATTAGTCTCCTTATCGTCAAATTAATAATTAACCTTAATCATTTTAGATTTACATCGTTTCTTCCTCGTATAAACTTATGAACAGTTTTAGACACTTTTGATAGCAATATATCCAGATATGACCATCTGATGTATGAGACTGAGGGCATGTCTAACGACTCATTGTGACTTCGCTAGTCTGATCTAATTTTCATGTGACATCGATCTCTATAATAATACTTTCCATATTTATCAGTTTAAAATGCATTGTCTTCAATAAATTTTCAATTTACTATTAGAATAAAAATAAAAAATCGACACATATATTTATGTGAGGATAAAAATTGTGCCATTTTAAACCAACATTAAAATGATTTGCGGAACTAAACACGATATACTACACTTTTTCTCTTATAGGCTTACACTTGTGCTTATAAACACGAATTCCAAGTAGAAACTAATCCTAAGAGCTCTTGGGATTACTGATGCTCTTCTTCTCTTACAGTTTATCACCTTTAAAGCTGCTGCTTAGTTAATATTATTCATCTTATTTTATATTTTTCCCTCAACCAAGATTTAAGCTCAAACACTGGTTTAAACTATCTTCAAAAATGGGAATTATATTGTTTACAGATATAACCAACTCCTCAGTATGTTGAAAACCTAGAATGAAAACAAAATAAAAGGGGTGGGTTAACATTCCCCTTCTCTCCTCAAAGAGAGGCTTATACAACAGATTTCTCTTCGTGATGTGTGCAAAATAAAGAAATCACTTAAAGGGAAGAAACTGAGAAATCAAAAGAATGCGCCTCTCAGAAAAAATATGAACAGACGAATAAAAAACAAGTAATTCTTTAATAAGTAAAGACTACGTTAACAAGAAAAATGTATGGGAAGGCAACAATCTTCACCAAATCATAAAATTTCCAATTTTTTTCAAACATCTATAGTTTTTAGAAATAATTTTCGACACAGCTCATTTTCTTAGATAACTTAATAAAATGTTTGAGCCTTAAGTGTCCAAACTTATTAATATTTAAAAACATTGTCAACATAATATTCAACGATATTCAACAACTGTTTATATGTAAGAGGTCAGGTCATAATTTCTTAATATAAAATATGCTCTACTTTCGCAAAATTGTATCATTTCAGTTACGAATTTTCAAGATAAAATTTACCTTTACAAATCATTTAGTTTTATTTTGTTATAGTCTGTTTGTAATTATTGAATAGCTTTATACACCCACAACATCTGTCGACTAGTAATTTATTGCAAAAAAATACAAATTGCTGTATAAATTTTTGAACTCTTAATTTACCATTAACTGAAAAAGCGATAGCGTACAGATTTAGAATATTTAGTTATTATGTATAAAATATGTACTATTATCGTCGCGGCGAAAGTTGGACCCGCAAACACATTATCATTGACTAATTTCTCCAGTATCAATGCCGTAAGCTCCGCAGAAAATATCAATCTCAATTATCAAAAATAGGAAATATCAAAAATCTCACATTCATCTTCTTGAAATCGATGAGCAACGTTAAGAATAATTTCCCTACTTGATTTTTGAGACCTTTTCCTCGTCGAAATGTTGAATGTGAATCAACGACCGCCATTTTCTCTTAGATTTGAATGTGACCGACAGGCCAGGAAAGGAAAATCTATCATCTGCGTTGCATTCTGGGAGGTTTATCTTTGGCCATACTGATAATAGATCCAATGTATTATTGCTTGATAATGCAGTTCTTTACAGCAACAATAGTACTTTTTTTTAAATTCTCTGTCTAAAAACCCATATACCATCTTGCGTTTATTTATGTAGATTGTGTTAGTATACTTTGTCCGACCGGATTATTATTTATTTATTATCATAATTGTCATATTATCTGTTACGACAGTACAAAGATTTGTTATTTATTCGTTTTCTTGGAATATCCACGTAATTGAATTTATTAAGCATTTGTCATTAAAACAAATAGTACTCTATCTTGTCTTTGTAAGGTTGCTGTCTTTCTCTGTAGTTGAATAGATTTGCCTAGGATTCTATCAGCAAACCAGGAAAGAGATTTTCAGATATATGATATAAAAATTTTCCATTCTCTTTTTCATTCTTTCATTTCTTCCCCCATTTTATAACCTTTGGTGAAGTGATATTGAATGCTTTTGAAGGATTTGAGGCCAAGAGAATTGAGGGCATTGGAGGGTCGAAGAAAAAGTCTGAGCTTTGTGTTATCTCTACAGTTGGGCGGCAATGATGCTGACAATATCAAAACACCCCTTCTATGCTGTCTATTTAAATATCCCACCCCCCATTTGCGTGTGAATGCTTTCGATGTATCATTGAACGAATCGCCAGTGCTCAGCAAATTTCAAATTGAGGGATTGAAAAGGGCAGCTTTTTAACTTGTAGGCTTATTTTTTTCTGGCAAATATCCATTCTACAAATATTTATTCGTTCTAGAAACCTTTGTGGTTACATATCTTCTGGTGTAGTAACCCGTACGGTACAATCTCTCGTATCATCTAATCTGAAAGGATGTTAAATAGCGATTTCTTTGAAAGGGAGGATTGTTTGTATGATTACAGCTTGAAACTTTAATTGTAAAAAATCTCTTCTAGTACTCTGGCTTTACCATAGATTTTTGCATTGTTCAAATCATCAAACGAAATTCTAAATGACGGTATTCCTAAGCTAAATTCTACCAAATAGTTACTTTCAGAGTTAATCATCAGTTTCTTCTGTTTTAAAGACAACCCACTTTCGATGTTTTTCTTAAAACTATTAAAAGTGATGACAGTAGGATAGGATAGCAACAAAGAATAAAAACATGATAATTGTAAATTTTGAAGTCAACAAATTACATTAAGAGTACTAGCTTGGAATATGTTTGTTAAGATTTAAAAATATTATTTGAATAGAATAATGGTTAGTTCTAACCACTGTATATTGTAAACTCTCTTTTTATCGACGTATTTACTTTCTATTTGTTATGATTTTTGAATCTTAATGTACTGGTGGATTATTTTTTCTGTTTTTTACTTTTAGTTCAGAAGAGAACTCGTATCATAAATTAGTTCATTTAATAATCAAACTTCACATTGCAAAGATATCTAATTTTGTTAAATCGTTATTAATAGACTCTGCTTATAATAAATCTGATTTTAGCTTCATATATGTAATTCAGATGTATGCCAAAAATCAATTACCAAAAGCAGCATTCAACTTTCAATTTGCTAGGATAATTATTGTCCTCCATATGAGAGATGGCCAGCGGAAGTTTGAACTGCGCAGCCCTTCCGGTAGCTGATCAATTATGTTTTCCTGTCACAATGGACGATGGCGTCTGTTTTCACTGAGAAAGACATGTTGATAACGCCAAATTAAAACTTCTCTCGACTATTTAGCGTTATTTCAATACCAGTTGCTAACAATAAGTATTTATATAAATAAATAAATATATATTATTTATTAATACAATGCTCTTTTGCAAAGTAATAAGCGATTACCGTAATGGCGGCGTCCTGTCATAAAATTAGACGGAAGTGCCTAACCAGACTAATCGATCATACATGCGCAGATCGCACAAAAACAGGGCGGCCATCTCTGATTTGGAGGACAATAGTTTTGACGTTATCTAGATCACAAACAGATTAAATTTAAAATTAAGAAGTAGTTTTAATTATTTTTTCTATCCTTTGTTGTATGTGAGATGTTAAAACTTTTAACTTTAGATATCTACAATATTGATGTATAAAAAGAAAAATGAAATTAATAAACAAAATTAATAATTAAAAAATAAAGAAATCTTATTTTGGAAAAGATTATTATGCGTTGTCAATCGTTAGTAATAGATATGCTTACTACTCTTTCGAAGAACTTCGACATAAATAAGCAAAGATGTTCCTAGAAATTCAATTCTGAATAAACATCAAAATTTACAGCTGTTAAATATATGTATTCTCTTTTAAATTACAGTTCCTACATTAACTTTCTATTGTCAACATACAGATTCTTACAACATATAACGAAAAAAGAATTTTCACTTTCGAAAAGAAAAATGCATTTTAATTAACAAGTTAGTAATAAATTACTTAAGAAAACAGTATTTCAAGTCTTTTTTCTTAAGAAATTTAGTCTTAAGACAAGGACAGGCGACAGTAATTGAATAAATAAGATTGTAGATTAAAGAAGCATTAACAAATTATACTAGTCATTACTAGATACTGCTCATTAAAAGATTAGTAATGGTAAAGGAGACTCACCGAAGAACCCACATATAATAATTAATGGAAGAATGATCAACAGTATTACATATTCATGTATGTTATCACTACACTGCGGCTCACGACCCAGCCACATCATACAAATGCTCTTATTAGCAGTCTAAAACATCACGCAAGGTTCTTCCTTAGGGACAGATAATGACTTTTGGTTATTTAATATCTATATTCTACCAAGCTGGGAAAAAATACCAGCAAAAGAAGAAGGAAAAAAAAGGGTTCGAGATAGTAAATATTTTAATTCCTATCTCTTACAGAACTTTTTCCAGCCGCGCTATCCAGGCACACTATTATTTCATTTTTGTGATGACATTTTTCATCTGCATAAGACGGCCTCGGCTTTTACGACATCGTTGAATTTTTTTTCTTAAATATTAATGTGGTATAAAGCCCTTTCATATCTTTATTTTTTTATTTCGAAAAAAAACCGGAATATTTTCATATAAAAATAAAATTTCACATACTAAAACCTGCTATTCACTTTTAAATCATGCATTTAAAGATTAAAAATTCAAAGTAAATTTTTGAAGGAAAAAGAAATGTGAAAAAAATTAAAGCTTCAGAAAACTGAAGCCATAACTCAGAAAACCATTTCATATTGCTTTTTAACATTTTAAACTTTTTTGATAATGTTCTGTTGCTATTTTAGAAAGAAACTCTTCGAAAATTTACATTGAAACTAACTGTTATTTTTGTTTTGATATTATTGCAAAATAACTTCTATGTAATACACAGTACAATAATTTGTCTTGCAAATTACCCTGTTATTTTGACAAATAAAAAAACTGATGAAAAAGGCTAATGAAGAGCATTGTGCTAAATGGTTTCTACAATGTTTTCTTGAAGAACTACCATTGCAACGACAATATTACAAATTTGTTGGCTTACTGTAACAAGAATACCTACAATAATTTTTAGCTTAAGCATACAGCCACTGAGTTGTAGCATAGTGCAAACTTAGTGCGTTGCAGTTTAAACGACTTGATGACAATTAGCACAAACTGACTGGACCTGCCCTAGAATAGGAATTCCATTCATCTAATCATAAAACATTTATCTTCTAAATTTGTCTTCTAAGCTGTCATCATTATTATTTTTGTGGCAGTATCAGAATTGTTATTCTAGGCGTGTAGACTGCCATTATGGAGGACAACGGCAGCAAGTTTTCAAATTAAAGTTCAATTTGAATTTTTCATAAACTGAATACTAAGTCACCTATGTTCTAAAGGTGATAGAATTTATAATTAAAGAATATGGTTATTAAAGATTTAAATTGTCAATAATATGTGAAATATACAATAAATAACATTTCCATGCAATTGACATTCAGACACAATAAAAATAGAATTATGCAGAACTACTATTTAAAAAAAACGGGAATTTTAAATATGAAATTATAGTTTTATAAAACAACAAAACTATTTATTCTAAGGAGATACTTCACCTAATTAAAATCCGTGAGATCAATAAAAAAATCATCTCCAAGCAAGCCATCTAGTATAAAGAATTAATTGGTAGGACAGTGATCATGTACTGTGTAGGTTGCGAAGATGATACCAAACCATAATATTCAGGACTGAAATGACTTCTCATTCAATTATGCATTAATTTTAAGAAAACTTTTCATTTAGATATTAATCATCTGAGAAAATGCAATGGAGTTTTTAATGAACATTTTCATAAAATCATGTATTAATTCTTACTGAAAGGGTAGAGAAAAAGAAAGAAGATACATAACATGACTCGAAGCGGTAACACTAGAACTCACTTAACTGGAAAGTCAGCTGGTAATATTGAATTCTATGCTTCAGCTGCTCCCACCAAGAATCCAATACTAAGAATAGAATACTGCTTAACACACTGGCGCAAGTACATCATCTAACTGTGGGAAGGCATCAAGTTTCCAGAGTTTGTCACTGAATATTAAAAAAAAAGTAGATTTTTAATCGAGTTTTAAGGTTCTGTTTCAATAATTTTAGATAGGCAAATCACTTTTGTTAGCAGATTTTTTATTAAATACTGAAAATTTATCAAAACTTACTTTACAACGTTTTTCAGTTGATTTCGACATGTTGTATTTAATATAAATTTCCGCTAATGATTTTTCGAAAAATTTTTATAAACCGATTATTTTCCGTTCTCTGGCATTTCAAAATCTCTTAACCTCAACATATCTGAGAGAAAAATTTATCTTATCACTTAACCAAATAATAAAAATTGCTACTGTTTGTAAAAACTGTTTGTAAAAGCAGTTAAATGTGACCTATTTTTCTTTAATCAAGAGTAACATAACTTAAAAATTAGAAGACTTGTAAGATGTTTTGTCTATTAAGTAATAAATTATGATCATATAATCATTCTTATAAAAAACTAGAACTGGACTTTCAGATGTTGAGTAGAAATTGACACAGTCGAGAAAAACAGAAATTTATAGCTTAAAATTTCATCTTCGACCTTGAAGGCGAAATTATCAATTCTTCAATTTTTATGAAACATTTTCAAATAATGTTAAAAATGATAAAATTTTATTGAAAAGTGCATGTAATCATTTAAATATTTTACATGAAACTGTGCAACACTGGAATTTTTCCTTATGATGATCAGAAAGTTTCCATCGTTTACAATCAAAACAAATTTAGTGAAACAAACATTGAATACTGTATAAGATTTTAAAAGGAAGATTTAGTTAAGAAATCATAAGTAAACTTTAAGCTGTGCAACACCAATTACATTATTTGTAATGCTGCACTTCCCTTTACACCATGACAGTCAAAGAATTGAACTCAAAACTCGCATCTACCTGTATCTTGATAGCACTACAATGCTTTTTCAAGCTAATGAACAGAAAAAAACTAATTTAACATAAAAATGACGATGATATGTAGGGTGACCAGACGTCCCGATTTTGGCGGGACAGTCCCGATTTTTAACAATTTGTCCCGCGTCCCGCGGCATTTTAAAAAAGTCCCGATTTTTTGTTTTGTTTATTGAATTCCTTTTTTTTGTTTGATTGTCGAACTGGAGATTCCATTTTTTTTTGGTTGTTGAACTGGAGATTCCGTTTTTTTTTTTTTTGTTTG
>JAFIDM010005346.1:32376672-32433369 GCA_023159025.1 Thereuonema tuberculata | reverse complement strand
TTTTTTTTTTTTTGTTTGGTTGTTGAACCTGGAGATTCCGTTTTTTTTGGTCGTCGAACTGGAGATTCCGTTTTTTTTTCTTTTTTCCGGTCTCCCCCCCCCCCGGTCAATGGTGTCCCGCTTTGCCAATGTAAAAATCTGGTCACCCTATGATATGAAACATACTCACAAATATTTGACAATACTTTACGATTACAACCTGTATTTCAGTTGTATTGTTTTTTTTTTTTTTTTACTTTGTCTAATTCAGTTTCACTTCTATCATTCACAGAAATACAGCCTTCGAAACACATGATAAACTAATTCTTTATTTTTATTTTCTAGTAGATGAACATAAAAGTCTTAACATATATTTAAACTTTTTTATTTTAATTATATATTAATATAATAGTATAAAATTACAGTAACATGAAAGCACATAAATGCACAGTAATGTAAGATATTTTTAAACAAAAACAGTTTTGTTATTTTTTTTTTGTGTGTTTTGTTTTTCAATCACTAACCCCAATTATTCAATTTTAACCATTAACTGAACTCTTTCATTTACAATTAATCAAAATTTGACCTAATATCTCTTGTCACAGGCAGACAGTTACAAAGGTTAACATCTTAACTAAAAATAAAACACTAAAAGGATGACTGAAATTTTATAATAATTAAAATACTTTACATCCAGTGGAGATTTTCGAGTTCCTATGCGAAACTCCCCTTCAAAAACCAGAGGAGTTTCCTCAAAGGAACTCGAAAAATTTAATAAAATTTTCATCATCCTTTTAGTGCGTTTTATTTTTTAAAATGAAAAGTTTTTTTACACATGTAATAGAAATTACTAACTATAAAAAAATTAAATTTTCTAAAGAAAAATGATCCTTTCATCGTACTGTTCTTAATAAATTAGCCCATTTTTTAATGGAGTAGGGGAGAGGAGACCTGGTAAAAGAGTTAGTAATGGATATCAATGAAGAGTATATTGTCCTCAAATTACAAATTTCAAATGTTTTATGGTAATAATGTTTGTTTCATGATTTCAAGAAACATAATTGCTAAATCATGACGCCCGCTTGTCGACAAGATCTCCCTTAAGACGACTCAGTTGTTAAATCTTACGTATACATATGTCTTGCAAAATATTATTGGCAGTAAGATTGAATTGAACGGAATTGAACAATACTCTAAGAAACATTAAAAACCAACATTAAAAGTAAGCATTAATTAAAAAGTGAGAATATAATATCAATCCTTAAGAGCAAAAATTTCTCAAAATCGTATCATATTTAAAATTAAAAATTGAAATTATAAATCTTTAATATTTATATTTAGATATTTATTTTAAACATGGAGAACCTTGCACCATGGTGAACCAAAAGTTAAAATGCTTATGAATAATTTTGATGAATCATAAGTTTTAATGTTCAATAATTTTTTTAATGTGCATATCACTTTTACTATAGATAAGTTTTGGAAAGGAATATGTCCCCAATTCTGCATTCTCCATTAAAACAATAGGGTGCGATTTAGCACTCTCCTAATTTGACAGGTAGACTTAATCTTTGAAGATAAAGGAACGGGAAGAAAGATCAACAAAAAGTTTTGCTTTCAATTATTTAATTGCTATTTTATACAATCTCTTCATTGTATTCATGTTATAATGAGATAAATACAAAATTTCTCTTGGTAAATAGGAATTATCGTTATTACAGCTAAAATAGTGCAATTCAAATAATTATGGGCTTCTTTGCATAGACCAAGGTCTATGCAGAAAAGCGATTAAACATAGTCGTGAAAAAACATCATTTAAAGAAATAAAAAATTTGTAATTTACTGGTCTAACCAGGGTTTTGGATGTTCTTTATTGGTACTCGGACAAAGAAAGATGGTTGTTCACCACTAATCTAATCGATGTAATTGATTCGTTGACTCCCTGGGTTCACAATAGTGCTTACATTTCCTGCCTCTAAAATCTTATCTCCCCCAAATACTTCATTTTCTGCAATTCATTTGAAATTCAGTTTCATTAATATAAATTCACATTACCAATTTCTTTTCGTTTTCTCCTTCCTTCTTTCGAATGTAAACTTGAGGACAGTTCTAAAAAAAAACCAACAGATTTCTTTTTCGTTTCTTAAATAACTTCATAGTGGGTTTTTTTTTTCTTTCGTTTTATTTAGCCACCAAAAGTAATTTATGATCATTTCTTATTTCAAAATCTCTAAACACTCTGGTATCTGAAATAGTTGTTTTGAATTCTATCTACAATAATATAAGCCCACAAATCGATTTTCAATAAATCTGTTCATCCAGATCCTCACTGATGTAGTGGATGGTCGAACCAATAGTGAAGTTACTTGTGCGTAACGCTTCTCCAAAAAAAAAAAAAATGGAGTTCCAAATCTCTCTAGCATTTTTCTTTTCATTTATACAGGGATTTATTTATATCTCGAAAGATTTTTATTTCCAAAGAAAGAAATATTAGAAAAGTATTTTTCTAACACAGGTTGTTTTTGTTTTGTTGTTTTCCAAATGTTATCAACATTACTTATTACACAGAGTCGAATAAATCTTCGAAGAAGACACATAAAACTAAATTGTAAGGTCTATTTTTCAATGTATTCATAATTTTTTTGTGTTTTTTGTATGATTTTGCTGTTAACTTTGCAAAAAGTGGTTTATCTTGGAATCATGTTACTTGAAAAGAATCATAAATAATTTTATGTTTTAATGTCAATAGTGCAATACTTTACAACGCCAAATACTGGTTTATAGTCTCCACGGAACCAAAGCGACGTTTTACATATTGAGTGCAAGCCGGAACGCATGCAAAAATTCAAGAAAAATACTTTTCTTGTTAGTTGTGAGATTGACCTGGGACATGTACAGTGTTGCTCCTCTCATCATGGCGATATATATAGTTTGCATAATGGCAACTTGGAATCATTTTCGGCCACTTCCTCTGTCAGAAAGAGACCGTAGACCGGAACTTTTATTTTTTTCCATCTCTATAAGACATGACTCATGTCTGTCCGACTTGTAGTTTCTACTGCAGAGATGGTGACAAAAGGATGGACAGACTGGTAGAATGAACGCAAAAACTCCCCCATTTACAGTTCCTTCTCCGGGGTCGCTAAAAATTCCAATGTCTCTTTTTGCATGTTAGAATCGCAAAACATTTCCATGTATTTCCTGTACGTTTATAGTAAGTTAAACAAAAAAATCACTATATTAATTAAGTAATGGAAATACTTAATTCAGCAACGGAAATATATGTTCAGTTTTTATGCAAAATCAATTCTAATTGCTGAAGAACTGTTAATTTCAAAACGTAATAATACAAGTAGAAAGTGCTTACATAAGACTATTTAAAATAAAAACCAAAATGTTTGAGAATGCACAAACTGCAAAGCTCAGTTACAAAGCAACAATTATCTCATTTCCAAGACAGAGGGAGTCTTTTTATTATGTACTATTTCTAAAAAAACAAACTGCCTATTGCTTTGTCATTAGCAATTATTAAAGAGGAAGATATGCATTGAAGATAGATAGTTGATATTTGTGATATATACGGGTGGATTTTGGATTGATTTGGTTGACATCCGATTGTTTGAGAAGATGCTTTTTTTTTCCTAGGAGCAAAGAAGTTTGAAATTAAAGTATTTTATTTTCGTACATAGGCTTACGAAAATAATGCAACATTACTACCATTTTGTTCTAAAACGCAACTTGGATCATAATTTGGAATCCAAGTAATCCTGGTAGTGAGTATATCTTGGCATATAAGTTATCTTGTTTTTACGTCCTTCTACTTCTCCTCAATACACAAATCTTGAGCAAAAATTAGAGTTAAGTGGGCTCGCTTTTAGTATTATCCTATCAACAGGAAACAAAGCAACGACAGAGATCCTTACATTTCCTTGTTTAAAAAAGCAAAATCTCATTACAGTTATACCCGATTTACGTCGATTCGGATTTACATCCATTTACAATTGATACCATAACCCGGGGTTACGTATGATTCTTTCAGACTTACCGATTAACTTTCATCTGAGTCGCCATTTTTTTCGCCAACCTTATACGTAAGCCTCAGTAAAAATAAAATTATCAGTAAAAATTGCGGCAGTTCTATAGAATGAAAACTGCTCACGAATCCCTAAAGCTACGTCCTTGGAGGACTTGGAAATGTTTTGCTGTAGTTATAATATCCATTACATGTATTTTTATTTCTTCTTTATTTATTACTATATACTGTTTATTTTAGAAATAAGCACATTATTAACTTTAATTGTGCATCCATATGATGATTGCAAATATCTAAGTACATTGATCGATAAGTGAAACATAACGCACTGCTTAAACCTACGTCATTTTCAACTTACGCCATCCCTCGTCAATCAAACATGACGTAAATGTTGGGCATGCCTTTAGTCTAAAAAACTAGGAGCATATCATAGATAATCTCTTTCTTTCTTTGATTTGGCCTTGTAATACTTTTAGTGAATAAATGAATATTTTCTGAAATCTGAAATAAAACGTATTTGGCAAGTGTTCGATAAATACTAGTCTATACAATTTTTTTCGCTGGAAAAATTTTCATTCGTTTAAATTCAGAAAACAACATCACAAAGATTTTTTTCTCCTTACGGTCGGCTTTGGATCATAAAGAAACACGCTTGGATAAAAATGCGGAATGTTTTCCAGACAGCAGTTCAATGTCCAATAGGTAGCAAATATTCCGAGGTATGAAACCGACCCAAGTTCTCAGGAATTCTGTAAAAACATGGTTTTCGTTTCAGTCAGACATAAACAAAATCTTGGTAAAAAGTAATTACAGACTATTTCTGTCGATGAATTCAACTGTTACAAAGCCTCTAAAAGAAATAAAATTGAGTATTCGAAGGTTCTATCGATCCGTTTAAAAGTGTCTTTAATAATACTGTACATTATTTGAGGTTCCAAGTAACACGAAAGCAGTATCTTATTAGGTAATGCTGTTAAGACGGCACTGATGAGCATTGCACCTGTAGTACCTCCATTTTTCTCATTATACTGCTAATCGACGAGATTCTTTTGCTTACGCTATCCAATCTCATTTGAATATCGTTGTGATGCATTCATATTTGTGTGCATTATCTTTTCAACAACTCTGAACAGTTGATTAATGTATAACTTTAGCTAATGAGAGCTAGCTGGAATTCTGATTCCGAAAGGTCGATGGAAAAACTGGATAGTTAAAACACTTTTTTAATATTCTAATCTTTGTGTATAGATAGGAATTTTATTTATTTTAAATACTATTAACATAAATCTGAGAATTTTTCATTATATTTGACCAATTAATTAACAAGTTTTTGGTCAATTATAATATAAGTAAAAAATTATTATGAAAATAGGAAAAATTATTATTACAGCAAAAAAAAGTACAGCTTTAAATTATAATAATCATCTGGCTTTCATTATTTGAATGCAAAGCAGCCTTCAATATAAATAGTGCCTCCAGTGATGACAGTTTGATGGATCATAAATTTGAAACTTAATATTTCAACTCCACTACCATGAAATTCGATACAACATTACTTCATTGAATTTTAAACTTTATTTAATGAAATAGACAATAAAGTCTGCTAGTTTCCTAATTTGCTGATTCTTTTAGAAGTAAAGATTTAAAAAGCTTAAAAAAGAATAAGGAATTCCTTCCAATTTTTCAGTCTTTCCCGAAGAAAATCATTATTAAAATGGTTTATCTAAATTGCAGTGTTTTTTGATAGTCTGCGAATGAATTGATAATTGTACTTTTACTTTAAATAATCCTCGATATGTTTTAATGTAGGAAGAATTTGCTTAGGAAAAAAAAATGATTTCAAACTGATTTGGTTGGAAATAGCACAAAACATCATTAATAAATATATTTTGTTATGACATCCTTTTGGCGGTTTCCCATCTGATGAACAGTGAAACAGCAGCGGAAGACCAAAAAAATGTGACAACCAGATTTCTAATTTACGGAGCAATGTAGTACAATACAATAATTTACAATCAGTTTCTTCAATAGCCTTGATCTTGATTTTACTTAAGTTCATAATTTATTTTAAATTTGATCCATTCTCAAAATACTGATTTTCCTTGAATTCTATTAAAAACTGTTGTTTCAGTGATTTTTGTCCGACGATTACTGAACAGCAGGACAAATTTGATATGATTGCAGCTTTCAAAAATAAATAAAAGAAATGCTAAGAATTTATCGTGAACAAGAATATACGGCACTTCCACAAATTAAAGGAAAACAATAATCACACATTAAAAATTAAAAAAAGAAAAATTCATGTGCCGCTCTCCGCCAGCCTCAAATGAATTTCCGTAGACATTAAAACAAATATAAGCAGCCTAAAAATTGTATAATCGACAGATAAACGGCCGTTCTGAGATGTCTGTTCCCAATTACTAATTACTGCTTTAAATAAATACGTAGATAAGATACAAGCACAAGACTCAGACAGTTAGACACTCATGGAAAATAAAGCTAAGAAAGTAAGTCGAACTAAGAAGATGGTTTTGAAAGAGAAAATATCTTATAAACCTATTGTTTTCAAAATGTTAAAAAGAAATATTTTTTCCAAATAAAGAATTATTTAAATAAATTCAAAAAAACTCCATTTACGGATAAATTTCATTTTATTAATGGTGATATTTTGCGGAGAATACCATCTTCCCGCTTTTTCAAACCTTTTTTAAATAACAAAGATTAACTTCCATTACATTCACTGGTTTGCACGATACAGACATATTATGTTACAATAATTAAAGACATTTTTATAAAATCAATTGTTAATGATTTAACACAACCTATACTTACTAACAATGTAACAATGTATTATAATTATTATCAGAAACATTTTAACACAACCAATTGTTGCTAACAAGGAATTGGTTCACTGAAATTTCTCTCTCTGATTTTTTATCATGTCCTGGAAATACGACAGTGTTATCAGAGAGAGAAATTTCAGTGAACCAATTCCTTGTTAGCAACAATTGGTTGTGTTAAAATGTTTCTGATAATAATTATAATACATTGTTACATTGTTAGTAAATATAGGTTGTGTTAAATCATTAACAATTGATTTTATAAAAATGTCTTTAACTATTGTAACATAATATGTCTGTATCGTGCAAACCAGTGAATGTAATGGAAGTTAATCTTTGTTATTTAAAAAAGGTTTGAAAAAGCGGGAAGATGGTATTCTCCGCGAAATATCACCATTAATAAAATGAAATTTATTCGTAGATGGAGTTTTTTTTAATTTAATTTAATAGGAGTACAAGATAGAATATGAAGTACAATTATTTAAATATTTTTAAAAGTCAATATTTGCATTTTAGCTATTTGTTACCATGATTATTTAGATTGTTAAGTTTTAATTTTATAAAACAAATAATCAATAGCTTTGTATTAATGAAAACGGTGATCATCTTGTTGTTTGATTTATTTATTTAAAAAAATTGTAATCTTTCATTTCAATTTCTTTCTTCGAAACTTCAATTTTTCATTTCACTAAAGGAAGTAACAAAAACTTTAGTAAATTCAAACACTTTATGTACAAACGTTTGGGATTTTATGAAGAATTTCTTCGACTGGAAAGTTCTCTTCTCACAAACTAATTTTGACCCCAACGGTTTACAACCAGAAACATCTCGCTAAGTTAAAACACTGGAAGAATTTACCATGAAGACCCTTTGCAAATGGGCAGTACAGGGTTTAGTGGGAATCACGCTTGTTTTCACTTATGGTTATTTTATGCCGATCGTGGTTTGGTGTGCGGTACAAGGAGGAGTGAATATGTTGCTGGCTAAATATCCGTTTGGGGTGTTATTTGTTGCAAGAGGTTGCACTCTTACCAGTTCCTACATTTAGACGGCCTTGCATATTTATTTCCTTGGCAATAACTGGTTTGACGGTTTAATATTGGGCATAAAGCTAGCCGCAAACGGTATTTGTTGTGTCGGCAGAAATGACCTCTTGAATGAAATGCACTAAATCACGTGCTACATAGCCCGCCAAGAGCTGGGGGACCACAACGACTTTCACGCACGCTCTGTCAATTTGTGCGCTTCTGAAGGCAACATTCCCCGCCACGAAGGTCAGTTGTGATTAGCCTGCAACGAGAGTGCAGGGACTGGGAGGAGGTATCCTTGCCGGCTAACTAATAAGTCATAAACACTTTCGTAACAGAGGGGAGAGAAGAGGTCGCGGGCCAACCTAATCACCGGTGGCCTGCCTTTGTCTTCCGAGTAATAAGAATCCCCAAGGCCATCGATGTCTATCAGCGGCACTGAAAAATTGGAAGCCACGGAAAAATTTGCCCAATCTCTAGTCTTTTGAACGTGTTGGCAATCCTCTCTGTAATTGCTAATCAATATCTCATGATTACACTATGGTCCGCTACTGAAATTAAATTGACAGATATAATTAAATTGATTATTGCCCACCCGGCTTGCAGTGCCCGTCTGGGATATAGAGGTACGCGATTTGTATTGCAGCAGTGCATGACGTTAATGATTTCTCTCTGATTTATGGGGTTATTTATGACTTCATCGTTTGCGCGGATCCACCTTAGTTTCACAAAGTATTTTGTTCAATTTGTATTGCTGAATTAATTCCTTTTCCGGGCTTAGGCTCGTCTTTTGTCATTCTAAGAATCCCAACCTAATTGGTTTGCTTTTCTTGTGGAAAATAGAAACGACTTGATTTACTCGATGGTTTGCAAAATAACATTGATGATTATGCAGTACTGGAATCATGCGTAGAGATTTCCCAACAGCAAAGGCAATAATACCCGCCAGACCTCGGCATTTATTCTTAAACTGAACTTTTCAAAACTTTCTCAATTCTCTGCAGGCAATAACGGTGTATTTCGTAATCTCAGAAGAGATTCTTCTGAGCGGCATTTGCAAAGGAATGATGCTTTCGCGTACAAATTAACATTTTAAAGAACTTTCCTAATATCTAAGAAAGATCCCTTAAGCTTGCATTTCCAATAAAGAGAAATAATATTAAACCTGATAAGTTATAATTTTAGCATGGAGGACAGTAAATAAGTTTTTATATAAGGACCATTTACATATAAAGTTTATAATTGAAATTCTAATTATTCCCTCGCAAATTAAACAGAAATAAAATAGAAAAAAAAATCTTAAAAGTCATCACTCAGTCTAAAAATCATCAAACAGTTTATCACTCCAAAACATCTCATTTCCAAGTTATTTTAGACACGGTAAATCCTTTTCATTTGGATTAATAATAAATTATCTACAGTATAGTTGAATGAGTCAATGTATCCTTTTCTACTCTCCTCTCAACTACAAAAAAATATCTTTGAAATATTTGTCTTTAAAAAATCTTATTTTTTTCTATGCTATGCTTGTAAACCTTGTTAATTTTTTTAAAATCGTCATGATAACCAACTGTTTTAAAAAAAAATCATCACCAATTTTAAAGGAATTGTCATATTAAAATTAAGAACGTAAACTAAAAAGTTAGGTAAAATTAACTTTTCACCTACAAAACAATTAGCAAAAAACTATGTCCTTCAATTACTTTCAATATTAAACCCAATTCCCATTCGTCTAAAACTAGACTCAATCCTGTTCTTCTACTAACAAAAACAAGATACAACTATCAAAGAAGAGCAGTCAGTTATTCAGCTCCTCTAAATTGGAATAAAATTCCAAATGAAATTCGTGATTGCACTTCTCTGACACAATTTAAAAGAAAACTTAAACAACACTTTTCTACTCAACTCAATTCTAATAAATCCTCATAGATATATAATTCCCCTCTTTACATGAACCCAATAATTGATTGTAATCTCCTCTCTTTCTTCTCACTCTCTTTTGTTTTTTTTATCAGTTTTGAAAATTATGTAATTTTCTCAGCATATAGTTTCCTCAAAATGTGATGAACTGAATTTTTTTCGTCCTCATAATGTACACTGTAAAATATTTGTAAAAAAAAAAAAAGGAAACAAATCCAGTTTTTTTATCTTCCCCCCCCCCTTTTTTTATTGTAGTTGTAATGCTTGTAATGCTTCGTTTTAATATAATGCTTTTTGTTTTATATTCATATGTAATTGCTTCGATGCCGACACCCTTTTGTCTTCTCGACGGACTGAACTGGGATGTCAAAACTGTAATCAATGTATACTGTTGTAAATATTTTTTATTAGCAATAAAATTATTATTATTATTAAGAGATAAAGATACATCTCTACATTACCCATCAATCTATGTATAAAGGAGTAAGTTTATTGGTTGAAATTAATTTTTATGTTTGTTCGCTATACACTATTGATCGATCTTGACCAAACTTTGCAGAATTTCTCTTTAGGACTCTACGGAAATAACAGGCTGTAATTGAAACCTGAACCCATCTCCCCCTCTCTCTAATTTAATCCTCTTTATACTTTTGCATAATTTTCAAATAGAGATTTGGTTACCGGGTTCAAATCCGCTTGGTGGCAATAATTTTATTTTCCTGTTTTTTTTGTTTGTTTTTTTTTACCCATTTTTTACTCTCCTTCTTTTCTTTCCTTTTTTTATTATTATTTTGAAATAAAAAATATTCTTACTAAAATTAAATTGAAGGTCACCACACATACAATAAAATTTGGAAAATAAAAAAGCCGGATAATAAATAGGATTAAACGCCGTTCCGGCATGACCGAGCGGTCTAGACGGCGGTGTGTCGGAACCTGGGTTCGAATCCCGGCATTGGAATGGCTGTTTCTTTCTTCTTCTGTGTTTCGTCCGTTTCTCCTGAGACTTACTATCTCAGGGCTATTCTGGACGGGATGTGAATCTCGTCCCCCCTGCTTGACTTTCACTAGCTCTGTTATGACGTTGTCAGGTTGAGCTAGTTCCGTGGTCCCTAGTTGGCCAAATTCGATAAAGGAAGGAAGATAGGATTCAACATGTGCTAATAGGCAGGCGAAGGAGTCGAATCTTGATGACATAAAGGATAGAGACAGCATCGCCAACAATCTGGGATCACACCAAACCAATCTCGAGGGAGGGGAGGAGTGGAACTAAGGATACTTAAGGCCACTTTAGGCCGACACCGGCCTTTGGAGGCGCGGAAGGTTAGGCTCCCGGCAGACGTAAGCCAACAAAGTTGGGGTCAGGGGGGGGGGGGGCGGCTGGCCCGACACCCGCCCGCCTTTAACTCCCGGGAAAGAAACCCGGTACCTATTCGACAGAGGGCTGGGTAGACCCTGGGACCGGTTTGGAGGAGAAAGGAGTGAGGAAAAATTCCCGCCCACCGCCGAGGCCGGGAATCGATCCCGCTTCCTCCAACAGGCAGCCAAGCGCCCTAACCACTTGGCCACCGGGCCCGACTAAGAATACTTACAATATAAACTTAAAATAAAAGATTAAAAAATAAAAAAGCCAAAACATTCAGACATAAAATTATTTTGTGCTAAACTATTTTGTTTTATGGTTCTTAATGACAAAAACGGAATAATAACGACAAAATCAGAAATATTTGAAGGTGTCATTACTTATGGAAAATGTAATGAGAAACCTTCTGAACGGAATGGTTGTCATTATAACAGTTATAATGAACAGCTAAAAATCAGTTTGAATATATAGAATGATTAAACTGTAGTTAAACTTAAATGTTATGTTCAATCTAATAAAAAAGGATTTTCCAATAATTTTAGGATAGAAAAAGAAGGACCTAGAACTAAGAAATCATTTAGTTTGCCAGGTAGTTCAATCAAGACCGACCTAAACAGGTCACTATCCCACTTTGTTTTGATTATTTTCATTTCTCTCTTTGTCAGAAAGCCTAATATTCTCTTAAGTTATACTATTGTACAGTCACAGTAGCATTAATGAGGAGAAAAAAAAAAAACAAAGAAATAGCCACCTCTGTATCTATTCACTCTAAACACAATGAATTTCACACTGCAAGTTTAATTAAATCAGAAAGTTAATTATAGATTAGAAGTTTCTAAAATAATACAAAATAAGATAAGGTGTCTAGAATTCAGCAAAAATATATTATTTTGTCATTGCCTATTGCCTATTAATTGCTTGGTTGTAAATACTTTTTGATTAGCTTAAGTGTTATGACACCTATGAGACCTACGAGACGAACCAAGTTTATTAACAACTGAAATTAATGGTATCATAAATATGATCAATAAACATTAGAATATAATAAGAATTTAACATCTATAACAAAACCTTACAAAAAATAATACTAAATAAATGAGATCTAATAAAAATAATACGAAAAACATTTCGCAAATTAAACATACACCAAAAATTGACAAGAAAAGGAACATAAACTATAAGATAAAATAAATAACAATAAATTTAATGTAGCGTAGAAAGTAATAAAACAATTAAGCAGTGAAATAATGTAATTGAACTAAAATGTTTTTTATATTGTTTAGGTTTTATGTCTTTAGTTTATTTAATACTTTGACATTAGTTTCACTCGATCTAATTTTGTAGTATTTTTTAATTTGTTTTTAATTTTATTTCATTTATAAGGATTTTTAATTTATTCATTTCAAATTTTTCATGATCAGATATATAATGTAATACATAGTTGATACTATATTGAAGTAATATACATATATCTTAAAACTTAATTAAGAACTTTGTGTATTTTTTTGCACTTTTCAATCTTTCTTTTACGAGCTAAATATCACCCACATTTTAAATGTAAAATATACTTTCAACTTTGATCATAAAATTCAGCGAAATAATAAATAAAAAGAAACGAATTCAGTTTTTTATTATTACTCGTTACTTAAAGGGATAGATATATCTTTTTATGATGTTAATCGACTATAAATTTGTTAGTGGAATGTAAACATGTCTATTAGAATAAATGCAGACTTGGAAGATAGTAAATGTCACGTGGGCTGAGGGATATTTACAGTGCCTAATATAGCTCCTTTCCAAATGCTCGGTATACTGACCAGAAAATTAGAGTAGATGGAAGAGAAAGGATATAGAGAGCCTCGAAAACGGCCCTTCACCAGCGCTAAATCTCGCTCTCCACCAAAGAAACGTGGAACTGGGCGAGATTGGGTGTCTTCGAGAGGCAAAGGAATAACCTCAGTGGCCCATTGCCGCCCACTACGATGTCCGCTTACCCGGACTAAAAGCCAGCAATGACCTTCCGTATTTCACTCTACTGCCTCCCACCTTTATTAATCAACCCGTTGCGGACAGCCGAAGCCCAAGCAAAGCACGAAGAACGGTTTTCCCTAGGTAAATCAAATTTCCCGAGGAGGTCTACCTAAATGGATAGAGAGAAAGCGACAAATTTTATTTAATGTTTCCAAATATCCAGGGCTCGGATTAGGAATAAAGGACAACCGATGATGTTAGGACTTAAAGGATCGTAAAATCTATAGGCCCGAAAGATTTTCATAAACAGGACTTTGGTCGATTCATTTAGATCCTGAGGTTTGAGCAACGAATAATGGGGAAAGGCAAGATGAATAGAAAACACCGTAAAGCCTGGAAAGCAGTAAAATGCAGTTGAAACCATTACTCCTCGTTTGACCCGAAAAAGAGTATTGCAATGCTGTCATTAGGAAAATGGCTTTTATGACGCATAACAATGAGGCGTTTTTTTTTTTCTCTCTCTCTATAACAGAGATAGACAGAAAGTCATTTAGAGAAAATAATATGGAAGTTTAAATTCAACACTAAAAATAGAAAAGCACCGACAGTGATGAAAGTAATTCATGAGCTTTTATGTCTTTGTTTTATTGATGTAAATTGATGAGGTTTCAAAACAAATGGAGATAAGTAACATTTTACTTTTTAAAAAGAAAGATGACTTCAGAAATATTTGCTATGTGTGAACTGTTTAGAAAAAAAAAATAGCTCTTTTTATTTCACTTCATTTTTCTATTTTTGTTGAACTTCGAGTAGGTCAATATATTCCTCATGAGAGATTTAATACTCAACAAAAGTGAATCGTTCTAGTATCTTATTCTTGTTCTTATTACCTTCAGTTATTCATGAGCTTTTCCCTGAAGGACAGATTTAATTGACATTTATCGTTTTATTATTGTCTCCACGGATCATTTTAACGTCTTTTTTGGTAATAACAATGTTTTTGTATTGATTATTAAGAAATGAATACCGAATGTGTACATATCATTTCTACAGTTACATGATGGCACCTAAATTAGAATAAAAAAGGATGGTATTTTTATAGAGTCAATTAAATCTCTAGCAAAGAGTTAATGCGAACTCGGTCTGTATATTAGAAAGGCTCTCGTTTCCATTTACGGGAACATTCTTTGATCTTTTTAATTTATGAATTTAACCACTATGTGGTTAGTGAGTTAAATGCGGACTTGTTTCTGTTTGATTTTCAACGAGATGAAACATATAGTGGAAGGGGATTGAAACAATTAGGAAAAAGAATTGAAAAATCTTTCCATTAATTTGTAGATTCTACAGACAGCATATATCCGTTTTAACAAGCGTGTCTTATGCTATCATCAAAAAAATGTCAGCCTGAAAGATAATGTTCCTGATTGCTTAGATGAGCATTTTCAACACAAAAAAATATTTATCATTATCCTCAGGCTAAGAAAGTGTGCAGACCATTATTGCAAGGGAGATAAAAGAAAAAGATGAGATTCAAAAATTTCATCTGTATTCTTTGATAAACGGGAGCATTTTGAGTGAATTCTCGGGACTACTGTCTAGAGCTTATTAAGCTCTCTGTAGCCATGACTACCCTACAAGTACAAACATCAAAGGCGTACGAGGGGGGGAAAATAGTATATTAACAATAAACCAAATGATCTCTATGAAATTAAAGGAAATAAGATCAAAACAACAATGAAATGTGAAATTCAAATCCTTGGGTAGCTAAGTGATCACTACAAAAAGCATTTGATCACAAAAACAAATAAATAAATAAATAAATAAATAAATAAATAAATAAATAAATAAAACCTCTAATCGGTAAAGGTTTTTTTTATTTTTTCGTACGCACATACTTTCACCTTCATCTAATTATGCGATTTTCGAGATAAAAGCTGTGAAATAAATGCTTTCGAAGCGAAATTAAGAAAATAGTTTCATCGTTGATATGTGTTTCGATATTTTTGATTTGCAATAAGATCAAGATACGACATATGTATTACAAACTTTCACGGAAAATAAATAAATAGACATATCTCTGAAAGTAAAAAAGAATTAATTATTGAATCACACATTTCATCATAAAAAGATCTGTCAGCAGAAAATAGTATTTTTGAAATGTACGTAATTTATAGATTGGAATAGGATATCCAATAATAAAGCACTAGAATATGGGGTGGAGAAGTGGGTTCAATCCCGGCAAAGGTTGATTTTTTTTTTTCTTTCGTTGAACTCTCCTCCAGACATGTCTTAAAGTGCAGCTAGCTTTTCTGAAGAATGGGTAGCGAGTTTCTTTCTCGAGGGTTACACATGTGCTGACCACTCAACCTCAATGTTGTCCCATTGGTCAAGAAATGGCAGAAGCCTTACCTCAAGGGCTACCTACGCTTGTAGTAGAATATTGTACTGATGTCATCTAATAAAACTTCACGAGAATTAAAATAAAAGTGCGAAATGAACCAAACAGTATGATTATATTTTGTTAAATTTCAATGAAGTATAATTACAGAAACTGTAATGAAATATTTACCAATATTCGTATAAGATCTTCATCATTTAGGTTTATTTCTCATCAAACGTAAGCCCTTGCTTAATGAAATAAAATACATTATTTGTTTAATTTAACACGTGTCACTTCAGTAAGACAAAAGTGAAATTGACCAGACTTCATGACATAAAATTGTGTGACATAAAATTGTGATTAATGTGTGGTGTTTCTATTAACAACTGTGGAAATATTGGAAACTTCTAACAGTAAGTTGAATAAAAAAAAATAAATAATCTCAATTTTGGTTTTTAAAACAAGGATTCTCACAAGACTAGATACTGAAAATATCAAGCTTGTTTCCTAAAAAAGAACTAGTAGATTTAAATGAGAATAAATTGTTAATACAAATAAGCAGTGTATGAATAAAACACGTACAAGGTCCCAAATCAAAAGTTGGATTCAATAGAAGACGGTATTCCAGCCGCACTGGATGATATTCAATCAGCGAAACTTAATTGCTACAGTTTAATGGTAACAAGCATAGAAAGATTTTAATAAAGTGAAAGAAAAAAATCTTCTCAATATAAAGTTAATTAAAAATTAAATTTCCAGGTATATCCTACTTAAGAATATTGTTTACTTAAAAATTGCGAGATGAACATCACTTAATACCTTATTTTAATGCATATACAGTAATTATTAAAATTCAGTATCGTACATTGCTTTTGACTATCGTATATTCTTAATAACCAATAAGACTTTTCGTATTGTATATTAAGTGTTCAAAGTATTCACAGAGATATTTTTTTTAAGCAGATACAAAATCAAATATTTCTATGTGATTCTAACTAAAAATTCCATTACAATTCGATCATTTCTGGGTTATTTTTGTTTGAATTTTCTTGAATTAAAAAAAAAATAGCTTTTTAAATTCACTTTTATATTTTTACTTCGATTACAAATATGGTATTTAAACTATTTAAATTAAAAATTAAGAATGCTTTGATAAAATTGTAGATAATATAATCTTAGTTTTTGTTCTACGTTTTTCTACAACGGAATATTTTACGTATTCTCAGATGGATGGATTTAATTAAAAGTCAAAAATTTCATAACAAAAGAAAATAACTGATGATTTTTTTAAAATTCACTGGTTTAACTGTTAATACACAATTGCTAAATTTACTCTCAATTAATGTTTAATGTTCTCCAAATTAGTAATACTGCACTGATGTTATCACAAGTTTATAAAAAAATCTCAGAAATTCTTAAATGTTCAATGAATTGGAAAAGAAAAGGCCACTAATAAGGCAACTTGTGCCAGCATGAAAATACTGCAAAAATGCTTCTCAGGGTGCATCATATCCCCTAGAATATTCAATGGCCTCTGTAGTCGCCGGAAATGCCTTCCTTCTCATTGGGCTCTGTTGGGCCTACGATACGGAACAGCTAAAGATCAATATTCGGCAGAGTCTAATAACAGCTCCTTCTTAATACAGATATAAATTCAGCAGCGCAGTGCAGAACCTAATTATTTAGCTATAGAACATAATTTATTAAAAACTAATTAGAGAACTTGAGAGGTACAGAAATTCGAGATTTCTAGAAACAAAGATTTTATCCATTTATTTTTTTAAAATTTTATTTTCATTATGGGTAGTTTGAATTGCTAATTTACATTTTTTTCTTCTATAAATCTTATTTATTTTTATTCTAAACTGTAATGCTCATTTACAAGTTCAATTTGTAAGTTTTAGAATTACATAGAGTTTTCTAATATCTCATAGGAATAACTGGAGTATGTTCTTTTATATAGAACATATACATAAGTATTCAGCTTAGATATAGACATTTATTTTGGTTTGCATTAGTCATTTTTTTTAAATTAATGTTAAGAATTTGAATTTAAGTATTCAATCAATTTCAACTTAGAACGCATTTAACATTCTTTAATCTCAAAACCTAACTAGCCTTGTTAAAAAAAAAGAAAAATGAAAGCAAAGAAGGAAAATCTGAATTAATTCTCTAGGGAATTACCGTCTGCGAAAGTGCTGAACTTTTGAAAGTTGAAAGCAAACGCTTTGCATTTGGGATTTAATGATTCCCTTATTTGATATAAGATTGTGAAAACCAATCGAGGTGGAAAACAATTCAAGAGAAGAGTCTCGTCACCCCTTTTAAGCCGAAATGATCTTCATGCAAATCCTCTCCCAATGACATCAAAATTAGTTTCAAAGGTAAAGTGTCGGGAAAGATTATAAGCGATTACGGGATTATAAGTGCTTCGATTCCTGACCAAACACAAGAGATGGAGTGTTTTCATTAGCGGAATCACTTTTTGGTTGAGATGATAAAAAGAAGGAACAATCCCTTGAATTGAATGGGTAAATATCACAGAGATGAATTTCTTATTTGATTTTAATGGAAGTATGTTCGTCGTTGTAAGACCGCATAATGTTAGCAAGATCGAAGAAATCTGTTAAAAAAACACTAAGTGGTAATGGACAAAAGTGCAAAGAAAAAAGAAGCAACAGACCTAAGAAAAAAAGTTGTATTTCCTTAAAAAAACGAAAAGAATAAAAGAATACACCTAAATCCTTGAAATGTAAATGAATTTTTAAAGTTTATCAGAAAATAAAAATCACCTTAAAGTTTCACCTTATGATTTATTGTTGTGAAAATTATTTTGAATTTAACAGAGATAGTTGAATTCTCTGAACTCCTGATCTTTCCATCTGTGCTGAGATTTTGTTCTTATTGAGACGCTTATTTCTTCAAATCGATGATCGCCAAACAGTGTGAAACAACTATTCTAGATTGTCACTTAGTAAACGGTTTGTTTAATTTTAATCACGGATCATTTGATATTGCCGATTACTTAAAATTCTTTTACTTTAATAAAATTTATTGTCTTCAGTCTCATACTGTTTTCGTTCGTATTATTATTTACCAGGAATAAGTAAACTTGTATATTCAGAAACTCACTTTAATATATTACAGGTGGACCTTACATCGTCTGAAATCTGAACGAATGCAAACTTCATTTCATTCTGTTTCTGTTGTTTTGCAAAATAATTTTGTTATTGTTTGAATGAATAAATAATTCAGGGTGCGAAATTTATGTCAGCGCATAAATTGCTGCGTGTATTATGACTAAGTGGCAGAAAGAGAACTAATAGAGATAGAATTTTAAAAAAGACCTCTCCAAGTAATTCCTGAGGTTTTTGATGAATAAGGAAAAAGTGAAAGAAAATGAACACTTATCCGTTGGGTTTTTAACAAGCCTCTGTTAAAAACACAGCCGTGTAACTGAATTTTAATTCAAAGCCAGGTTTTGAGTTTTACCTTTTCGATTATTTCATTTATATATGAGACATTCTACTGGGAAGTATTTGGCATCTTCGATAAAGGCAATGTTTCGACAATAGTAAGGAAATAAGGCCTGTTTAGAGATTAGGAAGTTCAGAAAACATTGCTGAAATGTTGTGCATAACGCAAGTGTATTTCTTGTGAAATTTGCAATTTTGACTGGTAAAAAACATTTTTTTTCTTAATCTCTTATAACAAATTAGTTCGTATAAATCATGAAGGAGATTTAATAGAAGCATTTCTTTAATGCCTTTAATTAGAGAGGCTAAATGATTATCTGGGCCCATGCTTGACTGTTCGTTTTTGCTAGCCCCATCCCAGGGTACCGATTAATTAAAATTGTTCAGGGTGTTTAGGGCATCTTCGACAGCACGCTGCCAATCCTGCCTCTGAGAAGAATTCTTAAACTTTTTCATTATTTCTGTATTTTTAGTTACTAATTAAAGCAATTAATTAATGCCTTTTTTAATGATGTAATAAGCACACACTTAAGTATAAGAATAATGATGTAATAAGAATATTTTTTTTCAGACTTATATATTTTAGTTACTTATATTCCATGTTCAAACGAAAAAGGGTAGGTAAATGCGACCTAGAAACACTGAGGAAAGTTGTAAATGAGCATAAAGAAGAAATGAAACTCTACTGTCATTTTCCGAGAAATACGGAATATCACGGATTTCACTTCAATAATGGCTAGACAAAGATTTCCCAGCAGCTGCTGTCCAAAATAAAGGTCGATTCACTCCAGTTACTGAGGAAAGGTTGAAGGAATATGCAGTTACTTTGCAGAGGATGTTGGTCGGAATATCTCGGGTAGAAGTTCAAAGATTAGCCATCGAATTTTACGGAAGGAATTTACAACACTCTTTCAATAGAATAGAACAAGATGGCTGGACGTTACTGGCTCGAATCATTCGACTGGTTCGAATTGTTTTAGAAATCCAGAAGTAATGAATTCTTTGAAGTATACAAGATTATCATAGACGAACGCCAAATTCCATCTATAGCTTATTTAATATATAGATGAAACAGGTGATTCAATTGTCTAGACACCTAAGAATAACATCTGCTCAAACGGGAGAATGTAAAGAATGCTGAATTTAAAGAATATAATACGGACAGTAAGTGCAACTCGAACCTTTATTTCTCCTATCATAACCTATCCAAGAGTTAGAATAAATCTCAATTTACTTTTTGGTTCTTTTCCTGGGACTGCTGCATACACCAATTCCTTGCGATGGATGGATTCCGAGCTTTTTTGAAACAATTAAACCAGCTCATCCAATCTGTAAGACCTAAAAAGGAATCGCCTGTCCTGATTTTGGACGGCCATGCCAGCTATAAACTCATTGAAATTGGAATTAAATTGGTAACTCTTTCACCTTTCACAGCCAAGGGCTGTAGCTGTGAATGGTCTTCAAAATATATCTGTCTCAGGAAATGGAGAAATACATGACCAACTACCTAAAAGAACGCAACATAGGTTGTAGATTAGGCTTATATGAAAGGCTTTTATTTCGTACAATGAAAAATATGGTCTCAAGCAATAAGAGTGGGTTTGTGCCATGTATGCAAAGCGTGGGCACAAGAACAGTTTCCATTCCTGTACACGAAAATCGAAACTCAATTTGAACATTTCACGTGCGATATTTCAGGATGCTAAAATTAATATTCTTATACCTGTTTAAATTGTATTGTGAGTTTTATTATATATTATTATTTTGCTCAATTTCTCTCATTCAGTGACGAACTTGTCCCATAATGTGGGGGAAATTCGGCAATAGTTACATTTTTGTACTTCTGTATATAAGAAATAAAAATGAACTTATAGAATTTATATTGAACTTTTTGAACTTTTATTCTTTTGAAAATTTATGCATATATTTATTATTATCAATATATTATGTGCAGTTTTAATAATTGTTTTATATCATTTATTGTTCATAACTGTTCTGAAGAGAACCTACCGAACTCAACCGTCCTCAACCTATCGAACTCAACCGAACTGTATATATATATATATATATATATATATATACAGTGGATTCCGGTTATTTAGGACAGATCAAATCTAGTGCACATTGGCCCAATTAAGCGGTTGCCCCAATTATGCGAATAGTCCCATAGGTAAACAAGGTGTTTGGACCATAGACGGACACTTCTCGTCTACTTTCAATGGAAAACCACTGATACACGGCATCATCAACCTCAAGATCTCTACATTGACGTTTCCGTTTTTGGAATGCTCCCTGTTTTCCAATGCGTCTCCATTCTTGTAGTTTATCCTGTTGTTGCAACAGACTCGCAAATTATAGATTTAGGCACTGTCTTTATCTCTGAAAACGACGATGACTGATATCGGGAGGATGGTCTTTTATTTTGTCCAATACGACAATTTTGTTTTCGTTGGAACAGATATTTACGTCCTCCTCAGGGACTACCGCCTTATCGTGGCGAGGAGGTTTGCGCTCCCCAATGACCTTGAGAGCTATGCTGGCGGGAGCATAAGCTCCTTGTAGGGCCACCCAAGCCAGACAGGTCGACAGGTAGGGGACAGACAAAGAGTAGTCCACTGGTCCTCCAGGTTGGGGGTTGGGCGTGGGGCTAATAACCCCACACTGTAAAAATACTATATTACGAAACCTCAACATGAGCCTCGGAAAAGGGATGAGATACATGGAAGACTAGGACATGGAAAAGGAAAAAGGACTAAAGATTTGGTATTAGCGACATGGAATATACGAACAATGATGAAACCGGGGAAAATGAAGGAGACAGCTGATGAGATTATTAAGTTTGGGTACAATATAGTAGCACTGCAGGAAATAAGATGGCAAGGACGAGGACAGCTGGATATGCCTCAGTATTCTCTGGTATATAGTGGACCAGAGAGAAGAACAGGTCAATATGGAACAGGATTTATAATAACAAAAGAGATTAGGAAATGCGTTTTGGAATTTGAACCCGTAAATGAAAGAATTAGCAGATTGAGAGTGAAGGGGAAGTTCAGAAATATAACTATAGTATCAGCATACGCACCAACAGAGGAAGCTGAAGAAGGAACAAAGGAAAAGTTTTATGAAGATCTTGAATGTACTTGTAGTAAAGTACAAAAGTATGACTTGATGCTAGTTATGGGCGATTAAAACGCAAAGGTTAGACGAAACGAAAGTGGAATGGTATCAGGGAGATACACACTGCATGAAGAAAGTAATGAGAACGGTGATATGTTATGTCAATTTGCTGCTAGAAACAATTTAATCATCAAGAGTATATGTTTTCCACAAAAACAAAATTCATCTTGGAACATGGAAATCAAGTGTAAATGGAGTAGTTAACCACATTGAACATGTATTAGTTAAAGAACGACATCACACATCAGTTATCAGGCAGGGGTCCTAACTATGATTCTGACCACTATGCTGTAAAAGCAGTAGTGAGAGAGAAGATATCTGCAATACCTAAAACTGGAATTGTAAAAAATATAAATTGGGACACAGAAAAGCTAAGAGACCCAGAAAATGTAAAAGCTTACCAAGCAAATATTAATGATGTCCTGATAAACAACGAGGAAATAATAGGAATTCAAGACAGATGGAACAAGATACAGAAAGTGGTGAAAGAGGCAGCTATAGAAAATGTCGGGATAAGAAGAAAAGAAAGAAATGAATGGTTTGATGATGAATGTCAACTACCAATTGAACATAAAAATACAGCAAGACAGAAAATGTTGCAGAGAGTGACAAGAAGAAACGTACAAGTGTACAAGGAACTAAGATCTAATGCTAATAGGATATGTAAGACAAAGAAGAAGGAATGGCTGAAATTAAAATTTCAAGAGATTGAAGAATTAAAAGAACAGAATGAAACAAGAAAATTCTATCATGCTGTGGGAATGATGAGAAAAAATTTCCAACCAAAGCAAAATGCTTGTAAAAATAGAAATGGTGAGATTATCAGAAATGAACAAGAAATATTACACAGATGGGCAGAATATTATGAAGAAATGTTAAACACCAAATTAGACCAGGTTCCAGAAGATACACAAGAACGAAGGGAGAAAAGAGAGGCAAGAGAAGATGAAGTTGAAACTGAAATGGAAATGGCAGAAAACCCAAATATGATGGAGGTGGAGGCAGTGATATGCAAATTGAAAAACAATCGTGCACCAGGAGAAGACGGGATTGTATCTGAACTCATTAAACATGGAGGACAACCTTTAATAAGAGAAATTTATACTCTAATAAAAAACATATGGGAAAACGAAAAAATGCCGGAAGACTGGAATATAGGAATTATATGCCCAATATATAAAAAGGGAGATAAGCTAGCCTGCAAAAACTACAGAGGCATAACCTTATTAAATACTGTTTATAAGATTTTCTCCGGGGTGCTGAATGAAAGAATAAAGAAGTGTGCTGAAAATATTCTTGGAGATTATCAATGTGATTTTCGACCAAATAGAAGCACATCTGATCAGCTGTTTGTTATAAGACAAATAATAGAGAAATTCTATGAATTTGATATAGATCTCCATTTTCTGTTTGTGGATTTTAAACAAGCTTGCGATAGCATCAAAAGACCTGCACTGTACAAGGCACTAAAGGAGTTAGGAATTTGTGATAAATTGAGAAGGTTGGATGAGATAACAATGAAAGAGGCAAAAGTAAAAGTAATAATTGGATGACCAGGCAGTTTGACTTTATAGATGGGGTGAAACACTACACAGTATAATACAAAAAATTGATAAGAGAGGAACGATAATGATGAAATCCAGTCAGTTATGTGCATATGCAGATGATATTGCCATTGTGGCAAGAGATGTAAACTCCTTAAAAGAAATATATGAAATAATGGAGGCTGACGGAGCAAAAATAGGACTTACTGTTAATGAAAATAAGACTAAATATAAGGTAATGTCCAATTCAATAGCTAGAAGAACACCATGTGACTTGAAGACACATAATAAATGCTTTAAAGCAGTCAATTCCTTCCATTATTTAGGGGTCCTTCTAACTAACGATAATAATATGAGACAATGTATACACGAAAGGATACAAGCAGGAAATAGGGCCTTTTATGCGAACTCAAAGGTATTTAAGAATTCCCTAATTAAAAGAAATACAAAACTAAAGGTATACTATACTCTAGTGCGACCTGTTGTCACATATGGATCTGAAATGTGGACAATGACGGAAGCAGATATTTACAAACTAAGGACTTTCGAAAGAAAAATCCTGGGAAAAATTCATGGGCCTGTACGAGAGACAGAAGGTTGGAGAGTAAGATATAATAATGAATTGCAAGTGCTTATTCAACGAAAGGATATAGGGAAATTCATTAAATCGCAGAGAATACGTTGACTAGGACATTTGGAAAGGATGGAAGATAATAGGATACCCAAACGTATTATGAATGCTAGATTGCATTCCACCAGAAGGAGAGGCAGACCAAGAAACAGATGGCTGGACAATGTGCTGACTGATCTTAAGGTGATGGAGATCCGAGGATGGAAGATGAAAGCTGAGAACCGAAGGATATGGAAGAAGATTGTTGAGGAGGCCAAGGCCCACCAAGGGCTGTAGTGCCAAATAAGAAGAAGAAGAAGATATTTACGTGGCAATTTGTTAAGGTTCCAAAATTTGAAAGACTTAGACGAAAAACAATTTATAAAACTTAGTAGAGTACTCTACACTTGCCGATTTAACATTGGCTGAGTATTAACATAATACACGTGCACATAACTGACGCTATCTAGTCACCTGTCCGAAAATAAACTGCGTGATTAAATAAATAATAAATAAATTTTAAATAAAATAATACATATCACCCTAGCGGCAACTTTCGGAAGCATTTTTTTCTTTTTCTTTTTTTTAGTGCCAATGAAAATTCTTTCGCCACGGATGTCCTGATGTGAAATGTGAAGTCGTTCCGCTAATTGGTTCTCGAGTTACAGCCTTTTGATATGTGAACTTTAATTATGGACACCCTACCTTGTATTCAAGTCATTCTTCAATTAATTGCATTGAACCAATTAAAAGAAAACTCTCTGTGCTGCATGCTCTTAAAACTTTGAGAAGTCGATATAATGTAGTTCAAATTAATCCATGAAATTGTAGCGCGGAACACCTTTCCCTTCACAAGAACACACAACCGAAATGACGTAATATTTTGTGTGTATGTGTATGCCAGATTTGAGTTTTGCCTTTTCGATATATATCTTCTTATTATCACTCCAATTATTATGAATCTGAATTATAGGACACTAAAACGAACAGTTCAAATTTTTCTTAATGAAGATTCTTAAGATGCTAAAGATCTCTCTATAAATTCGAATTCCTTTTCGGTTTCATAGTTTACATTGCATAAACTATCAAATATTACGTAGAGGCTTCGACATAAGTTAAAGGGAAAACTACTTGTTCACATAACGCATTGTCTTATTATTCTGGCACTGTAACCCCATAGGGATTGCTAACTAAACTATCCCGAAGGTTCAGATTTCTCTTCGAAAACCCTCGTCTTCCTATAAGACAACCTGTTGAAAGCCCTGGGCTAAACCAAATGATTTTGGAAAGGATAAACAGAAAGCCTGAATGTAATTGTCAAAGATATATATATTTGGTAAAGCTTTACAAAGCGTTATGCCAAAAGATTTTCACTTTTGTGAACACTCATAGTTTAAGTAAGAGTAGCAAATTCTAAATAATAAATATTGCAAAAATATATAAAGCTACTAGCGCTGTGTTGTTGTTATTTAAATTTACCAATAAAAATATTCGTGAACACTTAAAATTAATTCTATGCCACTTTTCCTGTCGTTACTAATGTCTTAACAACTCATCTATTAATCACAAATTATAGACAATTAAACTTTATATTAAAACAATCAAATAAAGCAATTCATTTTGTCTTGTTATTAATATTTATACTATGTCAATATTCTCCCACGAATTTTTTATTTCAAGATTGCTTGTACATACTTCCATCAATAATCCAGTCAGAAAATAAATAAATTTAATAACACACACATAAGGAAAGTATTTATAATTCTTCTTCGTTCTCATAAATTAACATTAATAAAGAAATAAAAATTATCGATTTAATTTCTGTTAATAAGTCGTTAAGAATTCGACAATGTTGATAATGTGTGACCGAAATTCATTTTAGATAGATGGAGGGATAGAAACTATTTAACTTTTTTTTATCTTGATTATGCTCAATTTTCCTGTTCTAACTTTCTTCATTTGGTTTTCATGGCATATTCTAACCAAACAGAAAACAGATAAAAATAATGTATTTGCAATAAAAAGGGAAACTTTTGATGAAATTTTGCACATTAAAAAGTGGTAGAAACTTATTTGTATGTGCAAATGTTCTGGTTTCTTTTAATGCAAAGCTCTCGGAATCGATAAAACCATTTGCCGGCATTTCAGCTTTCTGGACTTTTAGATATAGAGAAGTTAAGTTATCCGCAAGTAATTTCTTACTGTATCTGCGATGCTTCTTTTCTAAAATTCCTTCTTAGCCCTCCTTCTGCGCCCGATTATGTTATGTTCCCTATTCCTGTGTTCCCCTTTTCGAGGGCTTAATGAGGGGGCGGGAAGTGCCAGCTGAGATGGAGCGAAGGGGAATCGATAGCACGCCTGGCGCAAGACCGCAGGAAGTCTGTCATCGTTCGGCGGCAGTCTGGGAAGAAGGGGCCGGCAACGCGAGATTGAAATGATAGACTGGAGGATGAAAGGACCGTCTGCGTCAAGGCATTAAACCACCGAGCCAAAGATGATGCCAACTCCCAACCCCCGGTCCCCTCCAACTTACATCCACGTTTCGAAAGAAAAAAGCAGTTGAAGATAGATCTAGACATGCGGGAAAAGACGAAAAAAGAGAACGGAGATCCCAGTCATCTGCCCCCGAGCCATCCATGACAAGGCGGAGAAAGTCCCCTGGCAGCGAAGAGATGGGCTATATAACGTGGAGATCGTAATGAGTTACCTTACCTTTCCTCGGAGAGAAGGAAAGAGAAAATTATCATGTGCAAAGGAAAGACGATCTGGGATTCCTTCAATTGATGAACATCAGCATTCAAAGCTTTTGCGGTCGATTTGAGAATATTTTTCGGTCATTACTGCATACATTTAAATCTAAGAGCAATCTCAGAAAATAATGACATAAACAGGAGAAACACGAACAATCTACCAATGTGCGAATTGCACAGAATCGATATTTATTTTTCATTGTGTAAGTACCATTGATGTTACTCTCAAATTCAACAAAGTAGCATATTTGATCCGAATTAATGGAGAAAAAATATTCAAAAGGATCAAAGGTGAAAATAAGAAATGTTGTAATGCCAGTTGTGTCCTTTTTTGTAATTTTTTTCGTAAAAAAAAGTTACGAAATTTCGATAGTATATTTTTTTTTTTAAATTTCATGATGTTTAGAATTATTGTAGAATACACCAATTTTTATTTTCATAACTACACTATTTTACGTGAAATGATTCAAAGGTATCATTTAATAAGATATAAATTCGTAGTAATATCATAGTAAGCTATAATTTTAAAGTGAAGAAGCTGCCCAAAGTCAAATAAGTGGGAAACGACGTCTAAAAGACATTTTAGTTTTATTCGATTTCAAATGGAGAGAACCTATGACTATTAAAAATATTAAATACTTCATCATTATAATCCAAGAATTTTCCATGGTTTCTTGATTCCTCGAAAACAGCATCGTTTCTTTCATTATTTTTTAATGATATCAGTATGCAGATTGTGAGGAAAAACAAAGCACTAAAACCCTGAATATTTGAAGTAAAAAGTAAAGTTTCACAATTTCGAAGGTCGTTTTTCCAATCAATCCAGGATTGGAATTAAGGAAACAAAAGAAATCTTCGGTTGTATGCATCATCATCATAATCATCATCATCATCAGCCCGTACAATCCCCATCCGGAGCAAGGGCCTCTCCTAATTTCTTCCATTGTTGCCTATTGTATGCATATAAAAGACAATTTTTTTTGTATACATATAACCGAAGATTGTTTTTGTTTCCTTTATTCCAAGACTAAACATTTGGTTTGGATGAGAAAATAAAGCTTTAAACTCGTTCAATAGGGATCAAGTAGTTCTCGATATGATTTAGAGACATGACTAATACTAACACCAAAATAGCACTCGACCGAACATTTACTGACTTAATTTTTCGAGTTAAGGAGCTCGATAAAGTAGAGAGAACTTTTCTTCGCTTTTATTAAGAAAATTATTCGTTAATTGCACAAAATTAATTTTCGATTGAAGAGGCTTGTGAAATGAATTAGGTAAAATTCAGTCATTGAATTCTGAAATTTTTTCTTTTCTTTTATTGTGTAGAATGAAAAAAAAAAAAGACGATCAATACCAAACATGGAAGTGGTTTAACGTGTTTAGATGAAAAAAATGTTCTAACAATGTATTTCTACACAAAGATTAACACTATTCTAATGCTGTCTGAAATTTTTCATTAATGGAGTAATTTTGACTGAAGATCGAATTTAGCATCTAAAAGCAGACTAGAATCTCTCTGTTTGTAATATTTTAAGATTATATTATATATATATATATAAATGCCTACTACATTGGCACAAAAAGGTATGTAAAAATTACCTAAATAATAGATGAGACGTAAAAATTACCTAAATAATAGATGAGACGTTTCGAAGCTTCATTACAGGCTTCTTCTTCTTGTTTTGGTCCCCCATGTATTTGAAGTTTGTTTTTACGATGGAATATGTCGGGTAACGGCAAATCTTGGTTGGATATATTACTCTGTTGTGATGTTATTGTTGATTGTGATGTGTTGATTATATCCAACCAAGATTTGCCGTTACCCGACATATTCCATCGTAAAAACAAACTTCAAATACACGGGGGACCAAGACAAGAAGAAGAAGCCTGTAATGAAGCTTCGAAACGTCTCATCTATTATTTAGGTAATTTTTACATACCTTTTTGTGCCAATGTAGTAGGCATTTATATATTTAATAAAATGGCACGTTAAATAATCTTGTATTGTAGATTATCCAATTGTTTGTCTACTTCCAGCATTTTAGAGTAACTACAATTTTCATCTAGACGACTTTAGAATCTCACATGTGGAAATATTCGACAGTAAAGAGACTGCAATATTGGATAAGGTGGTGCTTCTGTTAATGGAGGCGTGGGAGTTTCTTTAATATTTCGAAAATGGTTCCATAAAAGATTTTAACCAGTTAGATTGTAAAAGGTAATGGATGGAATTTTTTATAGATCGAGTTTCGATTGGTCTGCGGAAGAAAAAGACAATTTCTTGCTTTTCCCTAAGGTATTTGTACCAAAATTTAACGGAGGCAGTTGTATTTAAGATTCAATGTATATTGTGGAGCTTCCTTTTTTATAATAAAAGGGAAAATAGAATTTTCTATCTATATGTCAGGATATGCGTTTCTCGCAAATAAAAAAGCGCAGAATAAACAATTTGTTGTTTAACATGAAAAATCAAATTAAACAACAAAAATAAACTAAATTAAGTTTGCTCCTTTCTTTACCTATCTAGTAGGGAGCAGCTACGTGTTTTTTGATTGGGTGTGTGTCGCCCTCCACAAACCAAAAATCGGAACCCCCTGAATCATACTTCGTTGGACCTCTCCTTTACTTGGAGATTTGGGAAAATCTGACTTCCGGCTCAGATAACTTCCGGTTCAGGCAAAACCCGGTTTTGACTGTCCACTAACTGCCTGAAAAATAGTAGTACTTAATTAGACAAAATTGGGGTCTAACTATACTTGAATCGATTGCGCTGAGAACAAATATCACACCAATGTTTCCACTTCCGGTTCAAGATGGCCCCTGACCACTTACTGAAAATCGCCCGATGCAATAAAATGGAGTAAGATGAGTTGCATGGTTGTTTATGTGTTTACAATATTGAATTGATTTATTTTTATTTGGAATTGGTAACTGAATGTCTTCGTTGCATTTCAAAATAATTACTTCCTGTTATATATTAATATAGTATTAACTTGTTTTTGATACTCACTTTAAAATTTATCATGTTTTCTTTGTTATAAATAAAACTATTTTTTAATTTAATTTAGATAGTAAATTAAATTATTATTCAATTTTATTCAACCTTATTTTCCTTAACATTTGACAAATTATGGCTATAAAATGGCTCCATAACTTTCTTTTTTGTTATTTTCTATTTCACTTTAAATCTAAAATTAAAGTTGAAATCTATAGTTGTAACTGAGGTGTGATTAGTAGTTAAGACACTCAACTTTACGTATATTTATTAAAACTAGTATTTCGAATATGACTTAACTTTTTATCAATAAGTAGAGGAGAAGCAATATGTAGATTATAACTTAAGACCTATTACGGTATATCACATACAGCGTAACATGCTGTACAAGGTTTAAGTGCAATCTAATATGTCTCCTAAACGTTCACTGCTATATTTTGAATTAGAATCCGAATAACCTAATGCAGTAAGATTTTGTTTTCAATTAGGAAAATCAGCTGCAGAGAATGCTCCAGGTGATAAGGTTTGAATCTGTCACTATCATCCATAACCAAAACCAGAAAATTTTGTTAGCAACGTAGAAGCCTCAATCTGGTAAATCAAATCTCAAAGATAGCCAAGCAAATCGAATCTGCTGGAAAGTAGTGCTGTCAATTTCGTTGATGCTGTACTAGCAATTTACCAGTTCTCTTGTAGCGTGGATCCCTCATACTAAGTATTATGCAGAAGTTCTGTAAAAGATTTAAAACGCTTTTAGGAATTCAGGGAAAGTTCAATTTCATCCACTAACAATTGTTCATTCGGTTCCTGTAGAAAAGCAATAATTATATTTACTGCTAACATCATACAGTCAGAAACTTCCACGTAATATTTTTCTAAAGCAGATTTGGGATTTTCTGTCACTTCGGTAGTTCACGATGAAAATAAAGGCTATTTATTGAATAGCCTGTTACATAAACAGGAAACTTCCACGAATTTTAAATGTTAATGGAAGGTTTTACATCTCCGAAAGAGGAATACAAACGTAAACTTCGGCACTCCATTGTTTTTATCAAAAAATTTAAGTGTGGTACATACAAATAAATAATAAAAGAGCCCAAAAATAAATCATGTTCACATATCGACTATGAAATCGGAAATAATTGAATTTATTAACCGTATTCATAAAACGAAGGAGGACATTTTCTGTTGTGGAATACCACAAATATTCCCTTAGTAGTTTACTGTCCTTAAACTACGTCACGTTAATTTTTATTTTCGACCCCCTCTCTCTGTCACACTTTGTCCCAATCTTGTAAAACTTCCCTCCCTAACTTTATGTCAAATATCATGCCCCCCCCCCTTAATTTATATCAAACGAAACTATTTTTAACTTTATGTATTTATAAGATTTAGTACAAACCACCTATTTTTACCAGTTCAACGACTAAGTTGTTGAAGAGTTTCCTATTCTCATTCTTATCTTTTAATTTGCATGTTGATGCATATTCCGTATATTCATGCATATTTTCGTTTTAACTTTATATTTTAGATAATTTCGGGATTTTTAATGACTTTGTATGTATTTCTGATTTCAAAAAATGCGCTTAAGTGAAATGACGTCACAATTATACTTTTAATTAATACAAATTCACTAGAAGTAAATGATGCAAATCGCTAATTTCATCACAGTAAGCTTCAATTTCGTTACAGTAAGCTTCAAGAAAATGACATTAAATGTAGTAATATAAGCTGCTAAAACTTACACATTTAATTATACGGAATTTGTCAATAGAAATTCTATATTATTTTCACAGATTTTATATTACATTTAATATTGAATATATACAGTATATATATAATACAATTTTTATTGGCACTTATTACATAAAAATAATTATTCTGGCCTTAATATGAATATTATTTTTTTAAGTTATTATTTAAATGCCTAATTTTCCTAATGGGACTTCAATTCTTGAATAATAAAAATTTTATTTTGAATTGAAATTTTGAAGTTCCTCTCAAAGTCTTAAATCATACTTTTAATATAATCAGTAAAAAATATTTAAATATTATTTATTATTATTTACTTTCAGTAAATATTATTATTATTTGCTGAAAGTAAATAAATCATTCTTAAAATTCTAGCACTAGTTGTATACATACTGTAGTTTCTTCTCAGCAAAAAGACTAAGAGCAATGAATGAGTAATTATCTGAGCATCAGTGAGTTTTCTGAAGACGTGATTCTACAAGACGTGATTTAGTAATGCTTATTTAGTATTGGTTATTAGCAACTCCAAATAATAAACATACGTTCTTTCAGTTAGTAATACATGAATATGTAGAGAAACGACAAAATTTGACTTGCTAAATAATATTATTTCGTAAACAGTACTTAACTGTTAAAAGTAGCACTTCTGAATCTACTGTTAACCATCAGATAATTATCTATCTACTGTATTTTGTTGTATTAAAATATCAGGTATTAAGACTCTCATTGCTTTTTAGCGATTCCTTACATGAAAAGTGTAAAGGCGGGAAGTTCTTACGTTCATTCTGTCCATCCCTCATCAATAGGTTACAGCCCAAACTAGAAGTCGGACAGACGTTATTAAAGCTTATTGGAACCCTTAAGACTTGTATAGTAAGAAAAAGCGAGTTCCAATGTGTTGCCACTACAGATTCCGATAATATTTCAGAAACAACATTCTCAACATCTAAGCTATTCTCAGTGGTTTTCTTCAGCTCGTATTCGTAAATGTGCTGAGGTAGAGGTTAATACATTGCTTTGGGGCCGTATTCATGCAGGTCAGAATCCTGGTGATACCAATTCTTGAATAGCAATATCAGGACACATTAGGGTTTTTTTTTTCTTTATTATCTAATTTTAATTTATTTTTCTTAGTTATATCTCTAGTTTTTAAATTAAAGTTTGTAGACAATGAAACAAGCAGTGGGTCGTTATGATTTTGTATCTATATAATGAAACCAGTTTGTTTTGTCTTAGTTGGGTTCAATTATTTAATTTAATTCGATTTATTGATTATTTAAAATTATTATCTACTTTATAATTTTAGTCTTAATTTAAATATAGAAAATTGTATCGTATACCTTTTGTTTTTCAGAAAGAAGTAAAGGTTATTCTCCAAAGAATACTGTATTCGCATACATTTCATCAAATATCCTGCATTACTTGTAATCCTTATTTTATTGCATTTCAATTTATTATTCACAAGTTCCGAAACAACTGGAAATAACAGAATAATTCACTATTTCATTCATTTGTTTACTTTTATTTTCATTTGCTCTTTCATTATTTACTGGGTTTTCTCAAAACGTTCTGTAAACTGTATGTTAAAAACAATCACAATTTTGAACCGAAATCATAAATAATAAAGTTATTTACAAAGCCAACCATAGAATACAAACTGCTTCACATTTACAGTAGTTACTAATGCTTTTAGAAAATATACCATGATCTTTCCATTGTGAATATGTATACTGCATACTCTACATATGCTCGTGGCAATACAAACTAATCTTATAATAGAAGATCAATTCATTAAAAATTAGGGAAATTATAAATATTGTTTGTATTACCGTAAATTATATACTGTTCGTTTTCGTTTACGAGAGCATTCAACGCTTTTGCGCATGCGTCAGGTCTCCTTGGATTTAATGAAAATAGAGAGAGGATATTTACTTTTTATCAGCGTTAGTTTACTAGTAGGTGCGTTCTATTTGCGCTTTTCGGGAAAGAATTATAGAAAGAATGAATACAGTGCAACTTGGATAATTCGAACGTCTTTAATTCGAAATTCTGGTTAATTCGAAGATTTCTCTTAGTCCCTTGAATTTCTTATTAAATCAATGTTAAAAAAACGAGGATAATTCGAAGTTCAACTTCCTTAATTCGAAGTATTTTATAAAAAATTTCGATCCATAACGACTTTTTGGCGTTTCATTGTTAAGAAATTCGACACTTGACAACTGAAATCCCCTCCCGCCACCGTTCGACACGTAACGCCATTCGACACGTGACGCTTCAGGCAGCATTCGAGCTTTCTGCTGTCAGTGTCACCATGTCTCTCAGTAAACCATGTGTGTACAAGAATTTAACGTTCGCTGAAAAGGTCGCCGTCATTCGCGAGGTGGAAAAGGATGTAAAGAAGAAATGCCTAATCGCCAACGAGTACGGGATAGCGCCGAATTTCGTCGGTACATTGAAGGACAAACCAACGTAAGTGAAGCTATCCGTTCACTAAACATGCTTGATGATTTTGCTAACCTTAAGCGACTGCATTTTACAAAACAATCAGATATTGCACAATTTTTTGAAAAACTATAATTTTCTGTATTGAATATAATATGTACTGTAGCTTACGTAATATAAATCTTATTTTGTTTACATACATATAGTGTTTAAGTCTTTCATACCATGGTCTTTCTGAATAAATATTTACTTATTGACAGAATAATCTTTTCAAGCATTCAGTGGACCTGAAATTAAAGTTAAAAGATGTAACTTGTTTAATTCGAAGTCTTGGATAATTCGAAGTTTTGAAGTGGTCCCTTCAGATTCGAATTATCCAAGTTGCACTGTACTATTGCAAACATAACAGGTACTAAAAGAAAAACAGGTCTTATGAAAGTACCCATCTCAGCGTATCACCCCTTTGGGGAGTAGAATCGTCTGTGTTGTCGTAGCTCACGCTTTTCAAAACGAACAGTAAAGGAAACTTACTATTTAGCACATAAATATTTATAAATATCTATATATTTTTTTATTAATATTTTTCTTAACAGAATCCTCTGTAATATTCAGCATACAGTAAAATGAATATTCTACAGTAAATTGAAGACAAACTAACCTTGTTTACTTTCATTGATAATTTCTAGGTTATTTCAAACCACTGATCCTATAATGGTAAAATCTGTACCAGTTCCCCGCTGATTGTACAAAAGAATAAAGCCTTCAACTATAAATTATTCGGAATAAGTTGTTGCATTTCCATTTAGTAATTCAGAAATACCTTAGTTTTTCAATTTCTGCATATTCTATAGAAGCAGATTGATAGATAAAAGTACAGTTTAATTGAAGAAAATACATTTCGTTACTTTTTTTTCCTCCGAATGAATCCTTCTATAAAACAATGAAATTGTAACAGAGATAATTATTATAATTAAAATAATTTTTTGAAAATCGCATTTCCGTGCGTGCTGAACTAAAAGAGCTTCTTATACATGAAATATCTTACTGAAATTTAAAATCTGCAGTCAAAATGCGGATGCCGGTTTTTGTAATGAAAAACTTAAATTATTTTTTAAACTACTTGTAAAACACTGCCTCAATCTCCAATAAGGAGGACAATTATTTTGTGAACGAAAATATTCTACAAAATTAAAATCTAATCTCCACGAAAAATGGTCTTATTATTTATTTTTAATGTAAAGACAATTTTTTGTGGAGATTAGATTTTAATATTTACTTTTAATTTAGCTTTTATTATCATTTTATAGTGGCACAAGTAGCAAGTTTCTGGTCAAATGTCAAGTTCATTAAAAAAATCTTCTAAAAAATATATAATATATACAGGGTGTTGCAAAATGTGTGTGTAATATTCAAATCACATATAGGGGCATGGCTAAGGATCAATATATTCCTAAGGAACCATGTCCGGAAACGTCCGCTAGATGGTCCTAAATTGAGACTTTCATTGAGATCATATTCTTTAGCTACACCATAAGAAATGTTTTGCAGGCGAGTCAACACCTGTTTTGCAGGCGAGCTATTTTTGTTTGTGCTGCGGATATTTGTCACAGAACGCATACTGGTTTAGCAGAGCGTACCGATATAGTAATGCAGAGGCAAAGAAAAATTTAAAAAAAAATTTAATATCGTAAATATTAAATTCTAATGGTACAATACTTTTCAAAGTTTTACTTGACATTCAACAATGCTAGGTAACAATGCTTGTTACATTCCCTAATCATAACTTTATGATTAATATCACAAAATATCTTTCTACACTTTTATAAAACAATAACTCATATAAATGTGATCACTGACTCTTAAGTTTTCTATCCTAGTTATTACTAATTAACTTTATCACAACTATGTACACACATGACTTATGATTATTCAACACAATGAACTCTTTACAATTTTAGTTATTTTTACTATTTAATTTTACTTATGGTTTTTCACCGAAGTGAACATAACATAACTTATTATTCCCTCAATTGATAAGCCTTTATCACTTGTATGAGACCTTCAACTATATTCCTATAATTAATCAGTTTACTTTTAATCAGTTGTATTAACATTTACAATACTGATAATAATAATGGACTTTTTCACCTATGTGAATAACTTTTAAATCTGGTATTGTTTAACTTCAACAATACTAAACTATCGCTCATCAATTTGAAATATTTTACTTAAACACAAAAAACTATCAACTGCATTGACCATAGTTGATTCACTAATATTTATGTTTCTTTCTCTTGAAACCTCTCAGCACTTATTCCCTTTAAGAATAAAGAATATCAGTACTTACAATTTGTTGTCTTCAATGGCTTTCACCTGCGGAAGGACCGTTGACATCTGGTAACCACTGAAACACACATTACTACAATCTTTGAAGTTGGCACTAAATAGTTCTTAATTTCACTTTTAATATTTGCACTAGGATATCTTATTCACACACACACTATATCTTGCACTAATACTCTTCTATAGAGTGGTCTTCACTGACGATCTGTCTTCGTTCTTCCTTGGAGCTGGTTTTTACTTTAGTAGGCACAAATAACTAAAGTTCACACTTCGTATCTCCGTGTTGAAAATCCCGGTTAGGTTCGAGTTTTCAATTACTCCTTATAATTATTCGGAATTACAAATCTTCCTGTATTACTTTGCAACGGTGAAGTTAGGCTTTGAAATTCTAGGAATGGCTTCTTCCTTATATTTTTATCTAAGTCCTGAGTTTCTCGCCTGAATTTAAATATTCCAATATTAGGAATGGAATTCGTTATTCACTCTCTTCTTAGATTTAAACTGTTCCAAACTTCTCTTACTTCTATTCTTCTCCTAAAACTGCTGCACTCCTTAATGTTAGGAAAATGGTTTCAATATTAGTCCGGGTAATTTCTCCGTATTTATATTGCAGCTTGCAATAATATAATATCATTAATTAATAGTCCTTCACCTATTAATCCAATGGAAAGTTCCGGCATCTCAAATAAAGTTGAAATCTGTCTCACGATAAACTTCTATCGCTACAATCTTAATCTTCAACTTTAATTCAATCTTCATTAATATAATTACTGACTTTAATCCACATCTTCTAGTTTTTATCTTTTTACTTTAGAAACGATAGTCTCTGATAAGCTTATGAGCTTGCCTTCGATGTCTCCTCTCTTCAGAGTGGACGCTCCTTACTGGTATCGTATTAATAATTAAATACAGTTCAATTTGTCTTCTTTGAATCGCTTCAATTCGAAATAAATATTAATTTCTTAATGTTCTATTCGGATTGAATATTCTAAATATTAATTTCCAGAGTTACACTTACTCCGCTCCTTCAGCTGTGGTAGCCGGTTCCATTTATGAATCGGGTCTTGTTAGCTTTACCGCCAACCTTCTCAACACATCCGTTCTGTTCAAACTTCAAGATTCGAGTCAACTACTGTTCTCAATCGCTATCACATGATCACACCTTTAACGTAATAGCTTAATTTACATATTCAAATTAAACTCCTTAATTCGAATAAAAAAATAATAAATTTCTTTTCAAGCACAAAATAAATTTCTTTTAATTAAATTCACACTTTAACTAATTTAAATTTTTATTATTGGGGAAATAAAATTTAAATTTCTTCAACAGTTTGTTTCAATTGTTTCACTTTAGGACCACCTAGCGCCTTAATAGGGCGTTTCCAGACATGGTTTCATTAGGAATATATTGATCCTTAGCCTTACCCCAATACGTGATTTGAATATTAAGAATTTTGCAACACCCTGTATATATATATATGTGTGTGTGTGTGTGTGTAGTTTAAACATACTTCCCAGCATGCTTAAACTTGAAATTTCGCATTCTTTTATTATTTTTTTTGTGGGTGGGTGGGTGAGGGGGATGAAGTATTTGGCGGCAATCCAAAGTGTTAGACGCCAACCCGCAATACACTTTAGTTAAGCGGTGAAGATCACAACTGGCTGAAAAGTCGTATATTCTCCGATCTCGTTATTACTTAAATATAAAAAGTTTTTTTTACTTTAGATGTGCAAGGTTTTTATCAAGTAATTACTTGATTGTTGCATATGATCGCTAAAGATTTAATAAAAAATATTTTCGTTACAGAATCTCACGAAATGTGTGTTCTTCGTTTCTAAATAAAAGACTGAAAGGATGAAAAATAATGTCTTTTAATTTTCTTATCAAGGTAATACTTCCTCTAGACTGAAGAAATGGCTTTTATTATACAAAAAAAAAAATTTGTTAGAAGTGTTTTTGGAATATACTAAACTGGAATTTTGATATTGTCTGACTTTTCGAAAAATTAATAAGAAATTCGAAGATACTTTAAGGATATTTTTTTGATGAAATTTTGCTGATAAAATATCCCTAGGAAACAGTAATACAAAACAATCAGTGTGAGCTTTTTTTTTTTTCCCCCCAAAGAGATTAATTCAAATATAGAAAATTCATTGTTACTTATTTTCTTTTCCCTCACTTTTAGCAATAAGTGTTAATTTTGAATAGATAATCTATATACCGAGTGATTCATAAAGTACTGGAAAGTACTGGTGGTTTTCACCGCCCCATATCTATTAAACTACTGCTCATAAACATCTGAAACTTTTTATGTAAAATCATCAAACATATAAGAGTTATATTTTCATGTTGTTATTTATTCATTATTATTGATATTCATTTTATTTGCGTTCAAACACCCCCAATATATCGAAATTATTATCGAAAAATTATTCGATAATAAGTCTCTCACAAAAAAGTCTTTTGTCAGAATGCATTTTCAAAAATATATACTTTTTTTTAAAAAATTAAACAAAGGAATTAATTATAAAAATGTTTAGATTAAATTTCCCTAATTAGATTTCTGTATCATTTGAATATTGGAGCGATACTTTTAGAGTTTAAACAAAATCACAACAGTTATTTAAATATACGATACATTGGGGTGTTTGAACACAAATAAAATGAATTTCAATAATAATGAATAAATACTAACATAAAATATAACTTTTATATGTTTCAAGATTTTATATAAAAAGTTTCAGATTTTTATAAGCAGTAGTTTAAAAGATATGGGGCGGTGAAAACCACCAGTACTTTATGAATCACCCGGTATATAGGTTACCTATTCAAAATAGATTAACACTTGTTGCTAAAAGTGAGGGTAAAGAAAATAAACAATAATGAAGTTTCCATGTTTGAATTGATCCCTTTGGGAATTACTTTCCAAACTTTATGAATCACCCGGTATATACATACCTAGCTATTACAAACAAATAAAAATATGTTTGTATGATGCCCAATAAAAGAAAAATCAATGATTATATCAAAAATAGGCATCTTCAACACAATGCATGGAAATTTGGGAGAAAGATTACTGCTTTTGTATCTTACTAAAAATTTCTAAATCCATACTTCCTCTTTAAATCACATCGTAACATATTAAAAAAACTTCATCTACACTTCATTTTATTATCAAATTTTCGGAAGAATTTTCTATCTTCCTTCTTCAAGATTACAATGTATAGTCAGGTGATATCAAATTACAAAAAATTTCTTAGCATAGTTGTTAACAAAACTTAGCATTTTATCCTTAAAATGCTAATAACATATTATTATATTTACAATTGTTTCAAATTTAACAATTCTTAATTTTAATACAATTGTTTTATTTTACTAACAATCATTATAATAATCATAATTTTTTAAATTCATCGATTATTACACTTTTTTTGTTCTTGTTCATATGAGTTTTTACCATTTCCCTAGCTAAATTTACGAAAATACTCTCAACTTCTAAACCTTTGCTTCTATTGTAATTTAAGTTTCTTGAGTTTCTGATTATTATGCTTTCCAGTATTTTTCTTGTTTTTGTATCTTTTTCTAACATAATTATTTTTACTTGCTCCCTGATCCAATGTCCATTTTTCCTACAATGATATATATAGTTTTGTTAACAACTATGCTAAGAAATTTTTTGTAATTTGATATCACCTGACTATACATTGTAATCTTGAAGAAGGAAGATAGAAAATTCTTCCGAAAATTTGATAATAAAATGAAGTGTAGATGAAGTTTTTTCAATATGTTACTAAAAATTTGTTTTGGGAAATGCTTCGATATTTCCTTTTATATTCGACTGAATTGTTTAATTTCTTTGATTATATTTCTTTGATTTTACAACAGTTTTTATATTTACTCTCTCTTTGTTTTTTACATTGTCAATTACAATAAATTGAACTTTGGTATTTGGAATTGTTTCTGCAAGCGATAGCGTCATTTCATTTCAAATTTACATGAAAATGTTACAGAGATTCTTTTATCTAAATCTCTTATCTACGCCAAGGTTGATGCTCTTTAGTTGAAAGAGAATGGCGTCGAGCAACTTCCAAATACTTCACATTCAGACGATTATGAGTCTAGTGGTAGTGATATCTGCCGTGCGAATAATCACAACATGAAATCTCTTTTCTCTTTTTCCCCTTCTGCAGCGCAGCCAGTGGTGCGAATCCAGTTATAATAACAAATGCTTGGGAAGCTGCTTCCTTTGCCGAGAAGGCGCAAAAGCCTGCAAGCTTTGAAAATGGAGCGACTTTAAAATCACCAATGGCTTAAAACGGAAGTCATACTGCGAAAGAAAGGAAGTAATAGGCAGTAACAGTTTTAGGGATTACATGTACAACGTCCTTGCATGTATAATCAGTGAAGGAAAACTGCCTAAAAGCTGGCTGCCGTTTGCCGCCACCTTCCTTGATGTCGCGACCCTTCCACCAAACATTCTCGGCGGTTGTCTTTCGCTTTCTCAGCAGAGGCTTGGGAAGTTCGCAATATGGTTCTCTTTCTAAGATTACGCTGCCTTTGTGACGGAGGTTTCAACTTTTCTGTATTTTTTTCCTCGCATTTTGATGAAAATACGATGACAGATTTTTGGCAAGAAATAATGTAGCGATAAGTCATTTCACGAAACTAATTTTTAAATCCGCTGAAGTTAGCTTCAGATAGAAGTAGAGGTTCTGCGAGGTTAAAGTTAGAATGAGCTTAAGATGAATTTTCTGGACCGCCACTGCCTTATACAATTGTGAACTGTGGATGGGACTTTGATGGGATTCGACAGAATAATGCACGTTAATTAGTGATAAAATCTCGGAAAGTGAGTAAAATCAATAATGATTATTACGTAATGTGTTATCCTCCACAATAATAATTAATGCAATATGAGAAATTCAAAAGCTTTCTGGACGTAGATTATAGAAGTGGCGAGTATACAAATAAAACTTAAAAATACAGACAATAAAATATAATTAATGTGAAAAGTTAGGTCTACTCTTAAAATATAATAAGTTATTATTATTTATTTTTACGAGAAATATAGCAATCAGACTATATTTTCGTTAAAATGTTGATAAAATTTAAAAATTCCTTTATTTAATCATTAATGAATATCAAAGATTATTAATTCCTATAATTCTTTTCATTGAAACGTTTCATCTATATAAAAATACTACAGAAGCAAATGATGATTTCGGAAAATCTCATATTCATTGGAAAGTTTAAGGAACTTTCGAGAAAAAATAAAAAAAGGACCCTGAAAAAATGGGTCTACTTATTTCTCAAATTTAAGTACTACCGTGCACTGAATAAAAAAATCCTTTCCTTATATGGCCATATTCAATATTAAAAAAAAATAAAGATTTTTCTTTAAGGAATCATCGTTTTTGACGTTTCAAATTAGAAATAAACTTCGGTTTTTTTTTTGGAACGTTAACAAGAAATTTCCTTAATTGACATACACTATTACATTAAATATCAAATATAAACTTTTCAATTCCATCGCTATATTATTTTTTCTTATTATATCTCTAACCTAATAATTGTGCTTTCCTTTGTTTATTTCGGCATAAAACTGATTTCATTAATATAACCGGTCGTTAGTTATCCTAATGGTCAATTTAGCTGTTAGATCTGAAGATGACAGGATTAACTTCGATCGCTTCATAAAAAAATCTATTAACTACTTACTATGGCGCAGCTTAGCCGCAGCTGCTTTTGCGCCATTAAACACCAACCAACCAACCATTAACTACTTACTAAGAAAACGAAAGAATTGCCGTGAAACATAGAAAGTAAAGAATATTCTTACATTCAAAGATACCTTTTTTAATTAATATTATATTTTTATTAATATTAGACAGGTTACGCTTGAATGGCATCATTAAATGGTTATTAAAATTAGTTATATAACATCGAATATAAACTTTATTCAATTAGTATAATTCCTATAATAAAATTTCTAAATGGTAAAAATCAAAGCTTCAATAATTTATTCAATTAGGCACAACGAAAAGATAATACTATTTTACAAGATATTTATAATAATGAAGGGAATTACATATTTCTCTTAATTCCATAGAATAGAGGAAAAGATTAGATAAAAAGTAATTGAACCATTTTTCCAATAACATAAACATAACCGTCAAAGCTCTAGATCATTTAACAAGCTTTAATCAAATTAAATTTTAATGAAATTTAGATCAAATTGAACCTTTGGGTGTTAAAAAAACTTTTAACTCTTACGACTTTTGAAGAGCTTAAGTCCAAATCATATCATATAGCTCCTTAATTACCATAACTTAATCCTGAAGATATTTATGACGCTATTGACTCTGATACAGTTTTGATTATTTGTAGGAGTCAATCTAAAACATAAATAAATATTTATTCCATAAATCTCTCTAATTCTCTTTCTTGTGTACATAATTATTAAACTTACACTCACCTCCTCAACTCAAAAGAAATAAATACGATATTCATGTAGAATGGCGAATTTTCGGAATTTATTTCGTTAATTCCTTTTACTAGCCTAATGACTCAAAAACTGTGGAAACAAAGGATGTGCATGAATACAAAACAAAGTAAAGGAACAAATGTATGATATAGATTGAAATAATAAATACAAAGCCAATACATCAAAGGAAGACATTATCGTTTGAACAATATACATGACTAAATACTAAAAATTGTTGATAACAAATGATAAGAGGAATATAAAAACAAAGGAAATAAATTTACAAGTAAATAAATCACATGGTAATAATGAAAAAACTCAACATAAAGCCAATTCATCAAACGAAGCATAATTGTCTGAACAATCAAAATTTGATAAATACCCAATTAAAGAAATAAATCTATTATCTAATTTTGCTCCATCACTGCGGTTTAGATTCCTCCCCCTAGTGTTTCGAATGATAATGCTTTCAACAATTTTCCGGGTTTTGGATTCCTTTTCTGTGCGCAGAATATTCACTATTGAGCTAATCCGGTGGCCGAACTTTATAGAATGTTCCGCTAATTCTGAAATGTCAGTTTTTTTGTTTCTGATGTAACCCGCGTGTTCTCGAACACGTTCATGGATTGTTCTTTTTGTCTCACCCACATAAAAATTGGGGCAAGAACCACAATTTATTCTATATACTAAACCCATTTGATTTTCCTTGACAATCTGATTATACTTTTCACATAATATGTTCTTCAATTTGTTATTATAAGAAAAACCTAATTCAATACCATATTTATTACAGATTCTTTTTAACTCTATACTGTTGCTGTTTGAATATGGTATCATGATCCTATTGGACTTATGTTCACATACCTCTCTTATATTAAATTTATTGTAATTCCTTATCGAACTGTCAATAAAGGAATCACTGTAACATAGACTTTTCTATCAGCACGCAGACAAACAAAAAGATATTTCAATAACTTTTCATGTTTTAAACAGATCTTTTTTTAAATAAGTAGAAATTTAAAAAGCATGTTTAAGTAAAAGATGAATATATTATCTCTATCTATCTATCTATCAGCCTTTATCAGCCCACTGCTGGACGAAGGCCTCCCTCAGACAGCTCACTGTCTCGGGGGATGAAAGTCTAATCTCCCACTCTGACTTTCAACTGCGGGTTGGGAGATGCATTTTAACCCTAACTGCCAGGGTAAAGAAACGGGAACGCACAGAAGGAGAAACAGAAGAAGAAAGAAACATCCATGCCACGACCGGGATTCGAACCCGGGAACTGGCACACTGGCCGCAACGGCAGACCTGCCGTCTAGACCGCACGGCCACGCCAGCACGGCGAATATATTATAAGTTGGATTAATAATTTTTTATAATTTTAAATTTTTATTAATTAATAGAAATTAATAATAGTAACAGTAAAACATTAAAACTTATTTAAAGTTTTTAAACCTGAAAAATACAGAATTCTTAAAAACTCCGGAGAAAGGTACAAGAGGACTGAGGATAGACCTCTTTTATATCTAATCGTTGGACGATTATTTTCTATCCACTATTGATTGACGGAAAGACATGACCATTTTTCTTTTCTCTTTCAGAATTATTATTCGTCGCTTCAGCCACCGCCCAATAGCCTCAAAGACATTCGCTTTTTTTCCCTTCCTTTTCAGCGGCGAATATTATGAAGGCAACTCTACCTGAGTGATGACTCACCAATACATTTCTCGCCCAGCCTCCCAATCCACTAGAGATTCGAGAGGCGCAGAAATTCTCGGAATTGAGAGAATAAATCTAACCCGGAGACAAGACCCACCATACATCAATTGTCTACAAATATTGGATTTGTGGTCCGGCGAGCCACCTGGGAAAGTCGCATTGGGTGAGGCCTCTGGATTTTCTTTAGATTCCACGTTATTACATCAAGAAAAGGAATTAAGATAAACGAAGACGGTTTGACGGTGCCGTTGTTCAGGACGAGCCATTGACTAATTGCAGCACATAGGTAATGTTTGGAAAACGACCACACCATATATATCTGTAAGATTCAGAAGGAAGATTAAAATCCTTAGAGGAACAGGATTATAAGTGATTGCACTGATTAAGTGCTAATGCTGACATGGAAAACCCACTGGCGAAAAACACATTACCAGCAAGTAATGAAATTTACCGTTAAGGACTCCATTGTTCCATCTGGTAGATGGTAGTTATTTATTCTTTATTGTTACATTTACACGTTTATTGCTTCTCTACTTGATTTCTATTAATTTAAATTGAATTTAAACTTGAAGATATCTAATAAAAAAACTGCCTTACAAAGATAAAAATTTGGACATTTTAGGGCGATTAATTGCACAAATTAATTCATTCTAGTTCAAAGTTTTGAAATGTTAATTAAAAGTCACAAGTACTGATTTGGTTTCTACTAAATAACAAAGAAATTTTCAATTGTAAAATAGCACTTTGAAATCAGCCATTTAAATGGGACATCTATAACTGTTTGTGATAGTTTCATATTTTGGAGAATTTTCGTATTGCCATGGAATTAACAAAAAAAAAAATCAAACATCAAAGTTTTTTTCTTGAACAGAAATATTTTCAAACTTATTTCAAACATCAAAAAATGACATAAAATCAAACATCGTTACAAGATTGTATAATTTTATTTGAAGAGAAATTCTAAATCTACATTGTTTTACATGTCAATTAAAATAAAAAAGTTTCATTATATAAGAATTTTTGTGGGAGACTGTTAAATCCATACCCCTAATAAAATACATAGTAACTCAAAAACATATTTGAGCTACCTTGTTTAACTGACGATATTCTTGAATATTCAATGGCTACCACATGTCTTGTAATAGTTGCATACCGTGAAAATACTTAGAGTCTTGATTTGTGATTTTAAATCCTTATTTTTGGTAGATATTTAAACTTATTTTGATGCTCCTGAAAATTGCTGAAACTGAGTTGGAATGTTTGTAAGTGGAGGTATCGAAATTACTTTAATCTTTAAGTTTTCTTTGTATGAAATTGTTTTCCTTGAATGCTACTAATTTTCAAAAACATTTTGATGATACTTTTTCAAGAAAGTCCTTCGTTTTTGTTCTATTTAAACAATAGCTCCTTAATAAGTTCTATTTAAACAATAGCTCCTTAATAAGTTCTCAGCAAGAAGTTTCATTCCAAAGGTTGTAAGTTTATATGCATTTGAAAGCTTTCATAAATATTAAAGTCAAATTTAACGCTCATATTAACTGTGAAGTCTAATATCTTACTTCGATCTTGTGACTATTAACATAGCTCTTTGATTTAAAACTGCCTTTTCTCTCTTCAATTCCAGTCCTTCCAGGAAGTTATCCTTTTTAAACGTATCATTTGGAATCACCTGCAGAAGGAAGCGCTAGTTTCCAAAATATCTCCCATAGTTTGTTGAGTATTAGAGATCTCTACTACACATATTCAGCTAGAGCACGAATCAAAACCAATAGCATCTCAAAACACTCAAAACCAGCGTTATTACAAAGATCCCACTATCATTTCAAATAAAATCTATATTCATCAGTAAAGAATATCCAATGTCAATTGTCGATTCGATGTTAATAACACAGTTGCAACATATAGGACATAAATGGAAAATCAGGCAATGAAAATTATAGCTGATTATAGCTCCATTCTCCACCAAAGATTTCGAAGAGATGCTTTGTGATCTGTCAGTTTGGATGCAACATCGGGAGATGGAAATCTCTTAATTAGGACTTCACATTATTTTCCATCTAACAAAGTGGTATCCTATAGGTCGCATATATAACTTACAAACCAACTTCCTTCCAACTCGGAAATCTCAACATATGACTCATCAGTTATGGTGTGGCAAAATCTTTCACTGTCAGTGTTACACTGCTCAAGAAACAATCATTAGCTTAACAACATATGATATTAGGATCTAAGGAGGCTCCCTACTAGTGCAGGTGGGGATTTAGCAGTTTCCGAGCTACGCATATCGAACCACTCAGCTATAGTTCTCTAATACTAATTATGGATGTTTCGGTTCTATAAATAAAATGCTTACTTTACAAAAATTCACCAAAATTGAAAAGTAAAAAAATATTTTTATAAATGAACGCAAAAGAAAAATAAATCAAGTTCTTTTATTGAATAACATAAGTTCCTGAAAGAAAGATCTTAATTTCCTTAACATTATTATTCAATTGGCTGCTTTCATTTAAATTTTTGAAGGAAAGGTTTCAAGACAAAAAGTTTAAGATCTTCGAAAGGTCTATCGAATGCTTAAATTCTTATTGGCAATTGGAACTTAGATCTTCAGAACTTTTTAGGTTTTTAAAAACTTAGCAGCATTTTTTAATATTGCTGGCTTTTGTCTTTTTCAACAGACAAAATATTTCAAAGCAAGAATTACATAGTTTCTTTCCCATAAATATGTATGGGATATTTCAAAATCTAATGACTGGTTCACTGTTATTCGTAGTGAGTGCAGATTTACGCCTACTACACATATGTTAAAAATTTTTACTCGTGAATAGCCTAAAAAATAATGTAAAGCTCAATTTGGGAACGACATTTTTAAAAAGACACATTCACATTCTCAAAGCACTAAATAGCTTCAATTCATGAACTGCTTTTATTAATCAGTTTTTACCGCTTGTCTGTAAACTAATGAGATGAATGTATATTGATCTTTATCTTAAAAAAACATCTTTGATTACGAAAATTAAAAAAAAAATTCATCAGGATACCTTAACCATCCAAATGATGGTACTAATTAAAGCAAAGTACAGAGAACTAATTAATGATAATTTAATTGAAATCTGAATATACCTTTACATAAAATCAATAACATTTTATCCATTTTAATCAAGTTGAACTCTTACAAATGGTAGCTCAATTTGTATCAGGGAAATTATATTCCGCGATTCATTAGCATTTCTAATACTGTATTGATAAAAAAAATTCAATTAATTCAAAAAGCAATATTTGTTGAAACAAAATACAAAAATTATGACATTAATCTAGAAAAATTTCGCTTAATATTATAGCAATTACAGTAAAATTTTGCCAAAAGTCTGATGTGAATTTTGTTAAGTATAACAAAGAGTGTGGTCGGTTCGCACCGAAGTGCGAGCTTCGTTGCCGAAGCATCCGTGCTCCAGGGAGCGCTAGTGTTCCCAAGACGGCGAACCCCTAGCAGACTCCCTAGAATTACAAGGGAAAGATACTGGGGTGGTTTCCCGTGGCCTTCCCCAGGACGCCATTAAGGAATGACGTCAGACCGAAGAGAAAGTGAAGAAGAGGCTACAACACAGGAAAGGAAATTTTTGAAACATCCATGCTCGCTACCGGGATTTGAACCCGGGCGCTGGCACATTGATCTCACAACAGACCGACGCCTGAGACCGCTCGACCACACCAGCGCGGCAAGTATAACAAAACTACCTTGATTTAATTTTTCTATTTTACTTAAACGGCGTTTTTGGGTTTTTTTTTGTTTCTAAACATCTTATAAGTAATTAAAACTAATATTATCGGTGTAGAAATTGCTTTTTGTAATATTTTAATACTATTTGCTCAACAGGTCGGTATAGTCTAAATTGTCAGAATAGATAATTACTAGGAAACTTTTAACTTAACTTAATTTTGATTGTTTATCAACAACATTTAAAGGTGGATAAACAATTTTAACATACTTAAAGGCGACTTCTGGTCCAATGCTACGCTTTGAAAGTTCAAATTATATTAAAGCTCAACTATAAAAGTTCAAATATACAAAAAAACCGGCAGATTTTTTTTTTTCCAACTGGGAAAATTTCAAAGTGATCTCACAATTTGAATTTCTTTTTCATCCACATCAGGTCATCTGTTTTTTTTTAACTAACCCATAAGAAGAACTGGTATTTTAGCTAGTTCTATATATATTAATAAAATATTTACTAGAAGCATAGAAACAGCTTACGCTTGCGAATTTATTAAATTAATAACTGATTTTTTTTAAAGCATCATAATTGAAATAATAATAATAATAATAATAATAATGTCAATTAATCTTACTAAGCCAAAAGATAAACTCCTATTAGGGGTCCCAAACTGTCCCACAGAACATCACTGAGACTATCCACCATCCCCTTTCATTCTATTTCAATTTCTGGGAATTTTTTTTCTTCTGTTGGAAATATCCTTCAGTTTTAAGCTATATATTTCAAATTAGCTTATTTTCTTTTACATAAATCATGATATTGCTTTAAATTCTGTCTTTTGATATTCCTTTTAAATTTAAAACCTTTTTTTTTTTTTTTGAGTAATTAATTCTTTCCATGCTATCACTTAAAATGTTTTGCATTTAATTTCTTTAAAAGAAAGCAGCAAAACTTAAATCTTTTATTGCACACTGTGTGATCAAAATTATGAATACCACCAACCTTATAACGAGTAACAGCAATAAGTCGATACATAGAGTCGATAAGATTCTGGGAGGGAGATAGATACACGGCAAACTAATCGAACAACAGTGCTTCCGATTGCTAGGCCGCAGACCTTGGTGATGAATCCAAACGGAGAATCCTCAGTCCATGTGATCCTGAAGTTGTTCATTAGGATTCAAATCAAGCAAGGCGGCAAGTGATGATCAAGAATTCATCCGCGTGTTCCACGGGCCATTTCAATCCGTGCAGAATAACATGGCGCATAACCCTATTGGATTACACCGTCACCTCTTCGAAAGACCATTGCCATAAAGAGGTGATCTTCATCTGCCACAATAGACAAACAACGAGTTGCATTAAGGGAACCCTTGATTCGTATAAGGGACCCCAAATTGTCCTAGAAGAACACCGCCATCTTATCATTATGAGATTGCGCTGTCTGCACCGTCCATCCACACGGAATAGCTGCAATCGAGACTTATATGAGTAGGTAATCATTCAAGGTCCAATGGCGATTGCCTAAACAAAAGTACATCACTTTTGCCGGTCAACCTGGATATTACGGAAAACCGGCGAAAGGTTCTAAGCATGATGATCTGCTACACACTAAGAATATTCTTCCGGTTCCATTCGCTTTTTAGTTGTTCGAAGCTTCATACAACTGTTAGGACAGCATTCGCAGCTGACGCCCTCGGGTAATCAATGACTCCTAGCCGATTAGAAGTCATCCCACTGCAAAGGTGTTCTACAAAGGTATTCTACCTCAACAGTTGCACTGCAAAGACTGACATCTACCATCGTTCTATTTTGTCCTATTTTCACAGAGTGTATCAAGATTTTGATGTCACAGGATTTCATAATAATTTGATCACACAGTATATTTGAGCAACGGAAATTTCTAAATGCAATTAATTTAGAAGGAATTTTAATGAGCTTTTTGTTTCTGAAAAATATTGATTTATTTCCCTTGAATCAAGATGAAAAATATTAAATATCATCACATAATTTAAAATTGTCATTAACAAAATATTTATATTTAGTACTACAGTATCAATACAGTAACTATTGAGTATTGCTAAAACAAAACTGTGAGAACAATCTCTACATTGCTGAATTTCGATGATAATGGATGTTGATACATAATATCATTTTTCATCTGGATAGAATAGGTTTCCAACTGAACCTCGTTATAACATAAAAGAGTCTCTTACCTTCCACCCACTCTGCTCCCCTGAAAAAGAAAAGAAAATTGCGAGGAATTTAGTTTCTGAAATTTTCGTTATTCAAGATTTCATTATTCTACAATTGATTAAATTAGGATGTAAAAGCAATCGAATAGGTTAAAAAATGTAAATATCAGATGAGAAAGAACAGATGCTTTAATGTTTCCTGCTACTAACCATAAAGGATTAAGATTCTGCGATTGTTTAGTTCCAGAAGACTGAAGGGATCGTTAAAGGCGAAAGGTACGATTCTGTTTTAATTACGAGAATTGACTTGCAACGAGAATTCGAATATAAATGGGTTTGGTTTATCGTTTTAATGATCATTATATAAAATTGCTAGTTTCCATTTCCGAACTAAAGTTGTATCGCTTATTGTTGAAAGTTCAAAGTAAAGAGAAACTCACGTAACAAAAGTTTTGCGAAGACAAGACGAGGAAAAATAAAAAAAAAATAGATAAGGCAGCAATATCTTTTGATTAAATATTATTAAGGTTAAATATTATTAAATTATTATTAAGGTGGGTCCACTGGGACCCACTGGAGCCCACTGGAATGCTGCAGGTAAGGCTTCAACGTTTGAGTGACCTGGGACTGAGATGAGGTCGAGTAGTCAGCACAAGGCTCGCTCGCATCTCCCCCGGGATACCCATTCGGTACAGAGGGCTCAATAGACCCTGGGACCCGTTTGGTAGAGAAAGGAGCATGGAAAAAATCCGTACCTTCCGCCTGAGACCACCTCCAGCCCACAGCCAAGCGCACTACCACTCACTAACCGGGCCCACAAATATGTTTAAATATGACGATTACTCTGGAAATAAAATGAGGTAATGCTCGGAATTTATTCATTTTTAATAATATTGTTCACATTAAATGTTGTTAATATTTTGTATAATTTTATCTTATTAACAGCAAAGATGTTTTAGATACTCCATCTACAAAAAAATCAGCATTTTTATTTTTGTTTATGCCTTTTAAAGGAAATTATGCAATAATAATACAACCGTGCATAAAAATACAATAAAAAAATCTTGATAAGCATATATACTGCTGAAGATTTTTCTAAAGTCTTTGTAACTTTCAAAACTTCAAGTTGAAAATAAGTAATAATTCTTAACATTTTTATGTTTGGAACTTTTGACACACAAGAAAAATAGAAAAATATAACAATACTTCAAAATAAAAAAAGAAGAAAGCTTTTCACTCGATTCGGTAATTCATATATTTCACATTGAGAGTACTTGACAATAGAGAAGGCAAATCATCAGATGTATTTATATAAAAATGCTGGCGATCATCCATCACAGTGAACTTCCTGAGCCTGGCTTTGGAATGGCACAATAACACTCATTCAATTCCCGATTCATTTACCAAACACTCCATCCCCTCATCGAGGTGAGAGGATCAACAAAAATTCTGAAATCAATAGATTTTTCCGCCTGCAGTTCTGACTGCTTAGGTCGCAACGAGATGCTTGAAGTTCTTTTGATTATTCGAGAATCCGGAGGGCGAGAAACAGACTCTATTCACATCAAAGAGCAGCGGTGCGCTTTTTTTTTTCGTTGCAGCATTTATTTACGGGCTTGTTTACACAATGGCGCTATTTGTAAGAAATATATTTATCAAAACGATTTATGAAAATTGGTTCTCAGCCTAATTATACAACCCTTAGGAGATTTTAGTAATTAAAGCTGCTTTTTAGCGGTCGTAAAGTTGCCGGAAGATGTAAATTAGAAAGAGGAATAAGCTCAAGATTAGTATTGAAACTGTTTCACATCAAACTATCTTTAAAACTAATTATTATAAGCGATAAGTTACTGGAAAAGCGAGCACAGCGAGCAGTTTTATTATTCGAGGATATTTAGAGTTTCAAAGAGAAACACATGTTTCCTATTCCAAACATGAAATAAAACATTTGTTATCAATGCTTAATTCTTATACAAACGATTTAGAATAAATACAAGTTAGAGTTTAATTTATCGACAGTAAAATGGACAGTGTTGAACACACTCTTAAACCCATAATAAAACCTAAATCGTTTTAATTCATCTTAAAAAGGCAATAAAAATTAAAAAAAAAATACTTAACATGGACAGTTTCAACCCACTAAAACTGCTGGGTTATCATCAAGTTAAACAAAAGGTAAAAAACGATGATCACCTTTTGTAGGCATAAAAAGGAATAAAAACGCACAAGAATAGACACTGAGCTGCCTTTGGATTTTTGGATACCAGGAATTCAAGACAGACTGTTTCAGGCTTATTAACCATCATCAGCTGAATTTACCCAGTATCTGCAGTTCAGTGAAAGTAACAAAATATCAACAAAAGACAAGTAAATTAAACAATGATCCTTGTTATTTTGCCCTTTTTTATTATAAATAAAATAGCATAATAGATATAAAAAGCAATAACAAGAAAATTAAAAATAAAAAAGGTCAAAATATCAAGGGCCATTGTTTTGTTTACTTATCTTTTGTTGATATTTTGTTACTTTCACTGAGCTGCAGATACTGGATAAATTCAGCTGTTGATGGCTAATAAACCTGAAACAGTCTGTCTTGAGTTCCCGGTATCCAAAAATCAAAAAGCAGCTCAGTGGTTTCTATTCGTGTGTGTTTTTATTCCTTTTTATGCCTACATATTTGTTCCACGCACATTAAATTTTTCTATAACGATGATCATACATAGGAAAAATTTCTAAAGGTCGCGCAGTATTGTAAACATTAAGCAATAAAATTATTCTCCCTTTTCTTATTTAGAATCATAAAACATTATGATTTAATATGTGTCTAATTTGCGATCGTCACTTTCGAAAATTTTCACCTTATCTACGACCTTTGTTTTTCACTTTTATTTCAGCAGTTTTAGCGGGTTGAACCTTTTCCTTGTTAAGTGTCAATGTTGTACTATGTGTCTTAGTATTTTTAACACTATCCATGTCAACTATAACTTTCAGGTAAAATTTCGAAAATTTGAATTTAAAATTTTGATGACATTTATCTACATTACTTAATTTCTGTTTAAAAGTATTCTTTCTTATACCTTTCCAAAAATGATTGTTACTTGGATGAAATGCATGGTTGAAAAAGGCAAATTTCGTTAAGGGTGTCACTCAATTATTTCTTGCCGAAACTTAAAACTTAGTTTTAATCTATAAACAAGTATCGAAACTTCGGAGATAACACATTAAATAAGTTCTTAGATTTTTCTCCGTCTGATTTACAGCAACTTCCAATCGGGGTTAGACACAAATGATTTTGAAAAGAATATGATTATATGTTATTTATATGTACTCAATTATTTGTTAATGGTCAGTAAGTTAAAACATTATTTGCAATTAATTTACGTTATTGAAAAATTATACTATATTTTTAGATGACAATCCAATTATCCGTGATATTTTTATGTGATGAAATTTACTTTATTCCTGCCCTGTAATGATATAATAACTTCATTTAGCTTTCAATAAGTTTACAATAAGATAATGTTTCAATACTTACTATATGGCAAGTGTTTCTTTGTTAGGTCACTGATCATATACGGAGGGTTGATTCACGTTTATTCAGTCGATTTCAAGGGCGCGCGCTATCTCTCAGCATTGTGTCACAGCGTTGTTGCGTTCGAATCAGAGATCATAAACCTGCATAAGCCTCCGCAGATCTACCCCCCCCCCCCCCTTAGTGGTAAGTGGTACCAAGAAGCCAATATTTTATCGCCGTTTTGATGCCAAAGAACGATCCAAGTGGCACCACCAATGCAAAGAAAACTTTTCGAGAGGATTCATGATTTTTACGGTTACAGTTACAGAGGAAAGTTGCCACTAAAGAAGGTACCTGCAAAGATCAAGATAAATGCTGCATTTTACCGAGAAGAAGTATGGAACCCTTGTATCATGACGATATTCTCGCATTGTACGGCGGCGACAAAAGATAGGTGTGGATTCATCAGGACAAGGCGTCGAGTCATACAGCTATTGGCCTAACTGTACATGGCCAAAATGGCGACTGAAACCGGAATACGAGCAATCCCATGTAGTATGATTCCTGTAAAATCCTCCGATGCATCTCCAATGGAATTCTGCGGGTTCGGGTTACTTAAACGGACTCTGCAAAAACGACGACAGAAATCAGTAGAAGGGAATTGGAAAGCTTGCAAGGAGGAGTGGAACAAGATCCCCCTCGTCTACCTCCATCGCAGCCTTCTTCAATGAAACTGCGATGCAGAGCCATTGCCAGAATGCAGGGGCACCCCATTGAACACAACCGGTGGTGGAGAAACGGGTTCTGCTAAGTCTATGACGTGATGAAAATCGACAGAATAAACGTGAATCAACCCTCCGTAGCTACCTTTATTGTCATGTGAATTTAGACTTTAGAGTTATCTGTAAATTATCTTCAAGTAACATCTTAATCGATAAAAGTCTATAATAATATCTAATGCGATATATAATACCGACAATCAATAAAGAATTAAAACTAGAGTTGTTTTATTCTACTTTTCAACATTTGATTTGAAATTAAGTTTTTAATGTCTCTACAATGAATTTCCTACTTTATCGCTAACAGAATAATTAATTTGAGACCAGTAAAAACTACATTCTTCTTCTTTTGCAAGCAATACAGATAATTGTGCATATCCTATTCGCTCATTCGAGACCTCCATGTACGACGATTTTTCTTTAATATGAATCTGCCTGCAGATTCAATTAACTCGAAGATAGTAATATTTAACCAATACAGACGATTTCAGTTTGTTTGATAAACAACTTGTAGTTATATGATTACAAGCTTTCAAGAAAAACCGTAATCGTGAAATATAAAATTATTTGCACCTTTCATGAGTTCATGAAAAAAGAGTAAAGGGGTTAAAAATATTTTTTAAAAAGAAGTTTTTAACCCATTTATTTCCTTTTAATTTTCTTTTATTTCAGGCGTAAAATAATTTTCTATTTCAGATTCTCATATTTTTATTGCAAGTTCCACATTATCATCAACTTTTAATCTTTAATTGCAGAATATCTACTTATCTCTCTAATTAATAAGAGCTTCTGTTTGGAAGTTGACACTTATCAATTTCAGCAAAATTTCAAGCTAAATTTTAGCTTCTTTCATCGCTAAGTATTTGCCAAAATTGTGATTTCTGTACCGCATCGCTGTTACATTGCTACCGCACCTAAAATCTGCAGATTCAACAGTACTAAAATCAAAAGAAAACTTGTATTTGGTAGAACTTAGTAAATGGAGGATATCTTCTGATAGGCTGTGGTTTTTGTGATCTAAGAATGCTTGCATTTGAACACATATTAAATTTCTATTTTAAGAATACGATATCGTAACTAACATAAAACCATCTATGAGTTTATAAATATAGCACCAACTTTTATTGTTACGACATGTTTGCTTGCAATCAATTCAGTAATAATTCCAGCTTCAGGAAGTCTTTAAGTATTTGGGGAAATGCTTCTACAAGAGCAAAAAACCCTCACTTTTTTTCGCCTTCTGCTGACAAGTCGGAAGGTTCCCTCGTTAGATTACGATAGAAATCTCATTGAAATTCGCTGTGCGTATATCAACAACGTCGTAGAAGAACGACATGGCATATAAACTACTAATTTCCAGCATAGATTTCAGATACGTTCTATACTAGATTTCAAATATCTCACGATAGATTTCAAACATGTTCTAATAAATTTTAATGCCGTCAGATCATTGAATTGAAGATGTGTAAAGAGCTTATGTTTCAAACATTTTCAAGAGCCCTACAGAAGATCCCTAGGCTTATTCCCACATATTTTCAAGAATTTTATAACACCTAAGGAAAATGAGAAACCAATAAGAGAATTTAAAAAAAGATGTGAAATACGACTGTGTTAGGATAGACCAAAAAGTTATTAATTAATTTCCTCATCTTAGAAAGACCTGAAAATAAAAATTTG
>JAFIDM010005346.1:32275749-32376662 GCA_023159025.1 Thereuonema tuberculata | reverse complement strand
CTATTATACATCTCTAATTGAATTCTGCTCATTAGCGTTTTAAAAGTTTTTTTATTGTAATACTGCATAAATGAAAAAATAAAAAGTTTGAATTGATAAAAATGTTTCCTTTTAAGTGAGGTCGTTAGCATTGGGGTCTTTTGAGACTTCATTCTTTCTGGGATTTTTTTTCCTTTCCTTCTTTCTTCGATTAATTAGAATATTTCACCTCTCAAAGAAAAAAAGAATCAAACAGGAAACAAACAATAGATATTGATTATTAAAAGAGTTGTTAGAATCTTCTTTTTAAAATCAAGCGTTTTCTCAATAAATTTCAACATCTTACCGATGACTGAATATTTCAAAATTGTTATCCACATGCTTTTTTTTTCTCCACCACTTCTTCTTTTCCTTTTATTCATTTAGGAGGAAAAAAGGAATGTCTTTTTCGTTTCACATAGTTGCTGCAAAACCACTCAGGCTTGCCACCTTCAGTGATGATGCTGGCCATTTATCATACTCTCTAACCCAGGTCCCTGTGTGATCCTATCATCAATCTTCATTCTACAACCAATCAGTAAATTCCTCCAGTTAAAGACGCAAGATTTATTTCGACAGTTCTCCATTAATATTCCATCAGATCCCTCATATCAACCGAAAGAAACAATGTAGACAAGCCTACAGGTACTCGCCACGATATCGTATAGGTTCGAATATAATCAATAATCCCCACGAAAGGTCAAGCTTATCGTAAGAAAAAAGCCATCTTACCCTTTAAGAATGGTAGAGTCTTTTTTGAAAGTAGAGATCAGATGTTAAGTCGATACATAGCTAGCAGTAAGATTAAGAGAATTTTAAATTTCTAAAATTTGGCACTTTATTTTTTTTAAAGTAGTTATCGTAAGCGCTAGACAGTAAACACTTTTTTAGTAGCACTTCCTCTACTATTTAAACTCAAATCATTATGTTAGCTTTTTTTTCCATCGCTTTAGTTGCATTTGAAGAAATGAATGGCGAAATCTGCCATGTCAACAATTCTATTTGAATTAACTTCAAGGGACATCACAGAATTCTTGTTCCAACGTATTTTTAGAAATATTTATTTATAGCAATACATTTAAGCTTATCTGAATTTACTAAATTTAAATTTACTAAATTTAAACTTATCTTAATTTACTAAATTTTTGTGCTTATTAAAAAATAGTAATATTTAATGAATGGCCGAATTACAAATACGTCATTCATGCCCCTAACAAGGGAACCTCTCCAACCTTATAATCGCAGATTTTAATGAAACTTTGCAGAATGAATCATTAGATTGTGTTTATAAAATGAAATAAATCTTTGAGGCGGAATCGACCTCGAAGGACCACTTTTTTGGGGCCAAAAATGTTCGAATATAGGTCGTTTTACCTCTGAAACACTAAATGGCGCTAATGACTTCTTGCTAACGTCTATATCTAGTAGTTTCCTATACATTCTAATAGCTAAGTTAAGTGGCGTCATCTGTTGTTGACTCGTGATATAAACTTATTCAAAGTCTTTATTTTGTTTTAAATTTAAAGTTTTCAAATTCGGAAAGATTCTTAAACGTAAATTAGAAAGAATCAGATATAAGAGAAAACCTTCTACATTAGCTGGTTATGATGTGTAATATATTGATAAATCAATTTCATTTACAACTCAATTTCATCGGCGTCAAAAACACAGCACGCGTTGAATCTAACGAATTTCAATGCAGTTTTATGAATTAAAAGTACTGATGATTTACTTCAATAAAATATTTTGTGCATTGGGTCCTTTATTAAACAGTCTCCTCCTTTGATTTGGCATTAAGTTTTTTTTAATAGCTTAAGTGAGAGGTGCGTAGAAGGTTCTATTTGTAGTCCAGTTCTGATCATTGAGAGCTTATAACTTCCAGTCACAAATCGGTCGGAAGATTTTATTATTTTAATAAGTATTATTTTTCTCATATTTTCTTCTTTTTCCTAATAGTAAGTTCTTTTTTATTTCTTTTCTTTTCTTTATCTTAACATAAAGATAAACGGAAAAAAATAGTCTTATGTGATTAATTTAGTGAAAAAAGAAATGTAAGCAAAAATTAAGACAATAAAAACAATTAAATTTGAAATAGTAATACTTATTAAAAAAAATTACATCCTTTCCACGGATTTGACTCTCGAAATTATAAACTCTCAATGTACTTGACTACTTCAGACACCTTCTACGCACCTCTCATTTCTAAGCTATTAAAAAAAAATTAATGCCAAATCAAATTAGAATGTATAGGAAACTACTAGATATAGACGTTAGCAAGAAGTCATTAGCGCCATCTAGTGTTTCAGAGGTAAAACGACCTATATTCGAACATTTTTGGCCCAAAAAAAGTGGTCCTTCGAGGTCAATTCCGCATCTAAGATTCATTTCATTTTATAAACACAATCTAATGATTCATTCTGCAAAGTTTCATTAAAATCTGCGATTATAAGGTTGGAGAGGTTCCCTTGTAAGCAGAATTATGGACGTAGTATGCTATTACTGCATTTCAAGTGAGTTCTACATCTCAATGAAACGTGAAGCCTGACGAAACAGTTCAGTGTTCTAATTCCCTTCACGCTTCCTCACGATTCAACTACAGGAAAATGTTTGTAAATCATTACTATGTTTGTAAATGCTTCGTATACTCGAAATGTCTTATTTTCAGGTTCCTTCTGTAGAAAATTTGAGGCTTGTGTGTAGGTGTATGTGTGTGTGTGTGTGTGTGTGTGTGTGTGTGTGTGTGTGTGCATTTCTTAATAATTTTTCAACCCTGATTGAAGCTTCATGAAACTTGATATGATCTTTTTTGACCATAGATGATCTAATTTTTAATTTTTCTTTTTCTTTTTCTAAATGTGGATCCTTGTCGATAATCTAGTGTCAGAAGATGAGAAAAAAAATCCCTTAGAAAAAAAGATAAAAAAAGTGAATATTAATCCACTTAAACGATGCTTGCGCAAGTAGCATTATGATTAAAGAAACTTCAGACAGTTTGAAAAACTGTCTATACTGATTGTATTCAGCAATTTTTTTTTTTAATAAGAAGAGGGATCAATATCGTTAGGTTTATAAAAAAAAATATTATTATCTATTTGCAAAGGTAACTGTAATTGCCAGGTTTTGTAAATTAAAGAAACTCTTTTTATGGAGGATCTTTCTAGCTAGAATAGGATCTTGAGAGTAGTTTATTTACAAATAATTTCCCTGTGCCGTCTTTCGCTTCGAGCATAACCAGAGATTAATTATAATTATCTTCTGGACAATTTGATAAAGTAAACTGCCCAGTTAGTGGGAAATTTTGAAAGAAAAAAATAATTTATATTTTTATAAAAAAATAATAACTGTCGAGATGTCAAGGGGATTTACGATCATGTATACCTTGGTTTCCACTAATTAAGGAAAAAACGAAATTAAGAAAAACTTGCGATAATTCAAAAAAGTAAATGATTAATATATGATAGTTGATGAAAACTTGTAGCATCTTGTATGTTTGTTAATGACTCAAAAATATTTGAAGCGATGACATTAAGGACCAGTTAATTAACATTTACCAGTTCTTTATACAGTGATCAAATTAAATTCTCAAAGTGGTCATCAAAGCAGGCCTCAGAGCGATATTCTATCCTGTTGATTGTGTCTAGAAGTCCATTAGTTCATTGTTCTTTTTAAAACTCTTCTAAGGTTTTCAGTCGATTGTGTTGAGGATAGCATTACGCCTCCCCTAATCTACTGTCGACTGATCTGACAAGCAAATTTTGCGTAGAATGATCTCCATTTCTGATTTACAAGCGTAGTTCGGTTTTCTTCCATTATCGTCTTGTTAGAGAAATGTATTATCAATGCCGCCACCTGTTAGAAGCACAAATAGGTCTGTATGATCATCGAATAGATGCCACCTTAATCATCGTTCTTCCTCCACGGATATTAAAGGGATTATAATGTGTCTTTCGCTATCTCAGACTAGAGCACGATTAGAAATGCACTGAATTGGGAAGCTGGACCTATCTGTGAATAGTAATGAGCTTCAAAAACAGAACGTCTTGCAAATTTCAAAAATTCTCTCCTCTTTTGGAAAGGGGAAAGGCATCCAGCCTGCTGGTCAGCTTGCTAAAGACCTCCCTGAAGCCTTCTGTGCACAGTGAAAGCTGATACGCGTTTCTGTAGCCACAGCAAGAACATATCGCAGCTCTGTCGGGACAGCATTGCTGTTCGTCGGAGCATATAATCAAATATAGCTATAATCCAAAGAAGACATAATGCTGGGCCTTCCTTTGTGATAATATATTTTGAAATCGGTTTCACTGTCTATGAACCACGGAAGAATTTCATTTTAGAGATCATGCTGCTTCCATCTGGCTTTGATTATCCTAGTTTTCCAATAGCTTTCCAACTAAGTTCATCTGTCTTGAAATCATTGCAACACATCTGTTATATCAAACTTCGTTTTCCCACAACTCGAACACAAATTGATGAACACCTTCCAAAACATCGCCTTTTGAGCTGCTGGCTCATTTGCTTCAACCAATAACATAACATTAATTTCAAAACGACAGCCACATTACATTCAAGTTAAATACCGAAATGTCACACATTTCCAACTCATTTTTAGCATGTAATCAAATTTTTCTTGTTTTTTCCTAATTTATAGGAAAATATTATATGTATTATATTTACATATAAGATATATAATTTTCTTTATATTCTTTGCAGTATATTCATTAACATTAACTATTTTATTTGTACAGAAACATATCTTATTAATAGTTTCCAAAAATTATAAACATCAACACACTGCAATATTTATATTTAGAACAAAACAAAGTTATACCAAATAACTTAAGGAAGAAGAAGAATTACTAAGAATTACTGCCCTTAGATTTTGGTGTAGATTTTGAATCTACAAGAGATTTTAATCTAGTATATATTGAACAACAGCAATAAATGGTCTTTGAAACCATAATTTAAGTGTTCTCAACGTTTAAATATATAAATAAGATTTGTACATTATCACGAATTAATTTGTGACTTAAATTTTTATTTATATAATGCCGAAAAAATTCAATATGTAATTTGTTGTTATTTTTAAAAAAAATTCTTTAACTTTGCAAAACAGCACTTCCTTTTTTAAAAATAAATCTAAAAAATATATTAGGATATTATTTTATAAAAACAGAAGCAGAAAAAAAGTAAAAGCTTAATAAGAGATTGATTATCAGTTTATTCAAAACAAGTTTAAAAAAAAGATGACCTTCTCCCTTTTATTTACTTTTCGTTTTCCTTTTCTCTTCTTCAACTGTATATGTGTTTCATTACATCTCGCAGTATTTTAAGTCGCCATTTCTCGGTTTTGCAATTTTCTTTTGCGGAATTACAACCAAATTCATTCCAGTGGTGAATAAACAACGGAATCCGAGCTACGAAAAGTAGAAAAAAAAAGAAGAGGCGTGACCTTCCAAGACAGGAAGATAGCAGCTGATTTTATGAGAGATCTGCGGGAGGCCTAACACCGCCCACCCGAGCTGACATCCAGGCGGCAACGATTGCCGCGCTCGGTATATGAAACCATTACCTTCCCAAAGTTGGAAAGCCATTTCGGAAGCCCGAAGAGAATCCCCTGTGCAGCAAATGGGATGTAAACTACTTCGACGGCGTAGAAAGATTGGTCATACTTCATATGCCTGGCACAGACAACTTTTATACGATAACCATTCTGGTGGAACATCAAGATTACGCCGTATTTTTATCCGTTTTGATATTTAGGGCAATTCCCGATTATTGTGTGCAGCTACAAGAAGAAAAAAATCTGTGCTCGTATGGCAGTAATTTTTATATCCCCCTTCGCTTTTGTTGAAATATTGCTTTGATTACAGTGTGCCGTGGAAGCGAAATGAGAGAAGTACGAAATGTTTCGTGCGAGTTGAAAATAAAGCAACTAAGATTTACCCGGAGAAAGAAAAAAAAAGATAGTAGCCGTAAACAGTGAAATATTTTTTAAGCAATAGTTCTGCAGTACTTGCTTCATTGTATTAAATTTATAAACTAATATTTTACATTAATATGGAAAAAGATTTAAGAATTATTATGAAAAGAAAAACAAGAATTATTCTTAACACAGAAACAGATACATTATTTTAGAGATAGATTCATTAATAAAGTCTTTTTATTTTGGTCACTTCCCCGGTAAGATAGAAAACTGAAACTTGGCACATGGATTCCTTGAGTGGTCAAAGAATCCATAAAACCTATAAAAATTTCCAATTTAAAAACTATTAGAATCAATGTAGGGGCTATAACCAAAACCATTATCAATTTTTTTTTTAATAATTTTCTTATCAAGATTCCTAGAAGATATAAAGATGCGTGCAAAATCCTAAATAAAAATTGACGGGAAGTTGTTCGTTTTACGTACATTGACTTAGCGATAAAAGAGCAGTCAATAAATATGTCCAAATAGGAAAATATCTGAAACAGAAGAAAAAATATTTTCCAAAAAAAATAATAATAAAAATGTATTATTTTATTATGAAATATGAAAATTATTAATTTATTATAAATAGCAAAGTAGAATATTCTTATTATTATTATTATTCTAATTATTACTTCAAGCGTCTGTGATAGTTTAGACTTTATGTAAAAATTCAATTACAGTGAAATAAAAGTGGATTCAAAAAGAAAACGAATTTCGAGGAAATACTCTTTTACATTTTTACATTCTTTGTGTCTGGGGTTTTTCATTCTCTTCTTTAATATTGCAGTAATTTGTTTGCCTCAGGATTCTGATTTCTATTAGTTTTTGATATATCAAATCCTTTGAAAACTGTCCATTAGTTAGTACGTTATTAAGAAAAGATTCACATATTTCACCCAATACAAATGAAAAACATACATTGGTCAGTACGTAAACTTCAATGTACTTTCAAGATTATGTAGACTACTGAGAGTCACTTCATACGGACTTGATTTAAACAGATTTAATTATTCTACATCATTGAGGAACTGATTTGAGTTTTTGCCATGTAACATATTCCCTTTACAATATCGAACGTACGTAATCTTTGGAATTAGCCTAATTGTAAAACAATTTCTGGTAAATTTACATGTATTTAAACTGTTGGTGTTACATGTTATCAATTGCCATTAAGCCAGCAAAAGCTGGGGAATTTGTACACCTATTCCAATCTACTTATCTCCGTCAACGATTTCTCTGAATCATTTTCCTTTCCTGTTTCATCCTTCATCCATTTACCGCTAGGCAACGGTTTTAGACTTATAGACGTGTTATTCATTAATCATTCTAATTAGAAAGTGCGCGAAAGAACAGAGCTTGCATCCACCATCTCTCTTGTTGCCTCTTTTCTTTCTCTCGGCGAGCTGCTGTTTCCTCTCCAGTTAACTGGTAATTACGCCCAATGCCACAACAAACACGGATTCTTGGTATGCACTGAATGTCAGCCGAGATTTTCAAAATCTAGAAACACATCTTGGATTGCAGCGAGTGGAGCCCAATTGCTATTGTAATGTAATACTGTGCTTTTTGCTGTCGTAGCAGAAAAACAGAAAAGGCTGAAATGTTTTTAATTAATAAGAGTCTAATTCTGGCATTAATACCTCCTAGTTGCGGTTAACATTCATAAATGTTAAAAGCATTCGCCGAGTCTCTAGAAAATGAAATTGTAATAGGATTTGTACTTAAGGAACTGGCTTGTTTTCTTTTTTCCCTCGGTGAAAATTAAAAAAAAAATGTTAATAGTTTCCAACTTCCTAGAACTTTTGCATCGTGTTAGACAATAAATTAATATTCATAAGAAAAGCATGTCTTCCAGTAAACAAGCTGATTGTTATCTTAAGCATTAACATTTTTCGTAATGAAGCATTATTAATTATTATTAATTAAATCATAATGTGCGGTAAATTTATTTTATTTTTATATCTTTTTGGGAAGAGATATTTTAAACCTTAGTTAAAGAAAATCCAGGTTCTAAAAAGCATAGATCTAAATCATCAAAAGAATTAAGGAGCTCCTTATAGCAGATAATGGTGTGTCAATTCAATCTGATTTCTTTGTATTTTCTAAATCTTTCCGGATTTAGACAAAAGTTAAAGAAGCTACAGCTTCGGACCTTACAATCTGAAGGTCTCAAAAACATTCTCTTAAAACAATTAAAAGTCGTATATATGTTTGTATTATGTTTTTGAGGCACCCATAATTCTATTTTGATATACACCTTTCTGAGATCTTCTGATGTAACGTTAAAGTGGCTCTAAGATTTACTTTGTATAGAGCCTCATCAAATCTAAACCCGCCAGTGGTTTTGTTAATCCTACATGCTAGTTATTATGTATGGTAATTACCAAAAACCGGAAGCATAATCTCTAAATAACAAAGTGTTGTTATCAATAAATAGGATTGCAACAACTTATTAATTTTTGATATTGATAACAAATATCAAAACTTAATATGTTATTGCAATCCTATTTAGTCATATTTCTGAGTACCAGTTATAAAGTACAGATACGTTTGGATTTGAAGCTGAAGAGCTCAAAAGTATGTTTCTCTAGAATGTAAAGAAGCAAAGATGTGGTTGATAACAAACGAATAAAGAAAATTAGTGTCATCTGTAAAAGTGTAAATCGAATTATAGTGAAGCCATAATTATAGTTATCAGTACATCGAAGAGGAATTACAAATAGTTAAGCATATTAGAATGCGCTTAAATAAATGCAGCTTTATAAAAATACATAAAATATGCTCAAAATAAAATTTTATTCTGTCGATGGGTGGCATATCTATACGTTTCATTTTTAGCTGATTAAAACAAAATATTCAGACTAGAATATATGTTTTGTAAGTAATTTCTTTATTATCATTATTTTATGCAGAAGTAGACCTTTTCGTTACAGATATTTATTATCTGTGAAATTTATTTTTTCCAAAGAACAATCCCTGGTATTTATTTTTCTTCACATATTAAGAGTAATATTTCAATCAAGGTAACTCCTTAAATGCTTGACCTACAACAGCTTTTGTTTAAGAATGAAACCATTTCGGCATAAACCTAATGTGTTCAATTTATATTGCTTTGAAATTCCAACTGAAATTATGACTAATGTTGGAATAATTTAACATGTACTTCGATTTGTATTTCTGCATTTTGAAAAAGTCTATTCATCTATGATAAATTAAATTCTCTATTTGTACTTTTTCATAATTTACTTTCAATACAAACAAAATATAAAATCGTGAATAATTTCTAATTTGCTTATTTTTTAAGGTAATAAAGTAATTGGTAAATAAAATTACAGCTCCACACAAGCATAACACAATCACTAACAGTCCGTGGCATTCGCCTAAGTATGACGAGGCTTCTTCAGTGGATATATTGCGGCAAAAGCTATGGACTGTTAGTGATTGATTTATGATTGTGTGCAGGCTGTAATTTTATCTATTATATTGGGCACAAGTAAAAACTTAAGTAAAAAAGTAAATGATTGGAAATACTGAACGTATTGCTAAAGGCTAAATCTATCGATTACTAAAATTTTTTTCATCTGTCCGGCGCAGTTCAACAATTTAAGGGGGTGACAAGGGGGGTGTGCCTGTGTAATTGTTGCGAATGCAAAACGCGCAATTGTTGTGATTGTTTTGATTTATAATATTCACAATGGTAGTGCAACAATGGAAAACGGGTGTTGAGTTTTCATTTTTGCGAGGAAGTCGACAAATGCAAAATGAGCATTGTTGCACTTGTTGAACTCTCCCCGTCAACAATGGCGCGCGCTATCAAATAATGAGTTCATTCAAAAAGGAATAATATATCACTATTTGCTCAACTATTCAACAAATCATAACCGCTTTCATTGGAAACGATTCTTCTTGGATTATCCGTGCTCTTAAATAACAACCAATATAAATTCCTAACCTTATTTACTGTAAACTCAATTTACTGTAAATTCAAAGAATCACCAAGCCAAATTGTTAACAATAAATAAGGTTAGGAATGTATATTGGTTGTTATTTAAGAGCACGGGCTGATTGTATATTTTCATACATCACATAAACGATATTGTGAAAGATAGTGAGAGGAAACGATTGGAACAAGCACAGAGTTGGATCAAAAGAATGAAGCCGAACGTAAAAGACGGCCAAGAGCTAAGGAGACAACGGAAGAGACACAAGAGACACAGAGGTTAGACGCCGAACGATATCAGGCAGAGAGAGAGAGAGAGAGAGAGAGATATTTTAGGTCCCCGAACTCTACTTCATCTAACATCCATCTCAACATATCTCTTCTTCAAACATCTCTATCGATGAATCTATACACGGAGACCTGATATACTATAAAAATAACAATAAAAGTTATTTTTCTCCTAATTTTTATTTTTTTTTTAGTTTTATTCTGACTTTCACTATATCATTCCTGGTTTTTTTGGGAATATTTATCATTTAGATTGTTACGCTGGAATTTTTGAAATGGAAAGCGCTACATAATACTATATCTGCTTTTTGACTTCGATATTGACTCACGAACAGCCGAAGAAGGCAAAGGATATATTCGGTAGACCTTTGATTTTTCTCTTAGAAACTTCTAATTTTCTTTCGAATGTATTCATTCACTGTTTGTGTTGTGATATCAAAGAAAGTTGAACTCGTTAACTTGTTCGCAAAGGTGATGATTTCTTCTGAATTCGCCCGAAGTCTTGATTACTGTCAAGAATTTTGGAACTGGAATTGTTAATGCTCAAAAAACCCTATTTCATTTAAAAAGCCGAAAGGTTTTGGATTCTCTTCATTCCTGTCTCTCAAATTTAACATTTCAGACACGTGATCTAAAGATTGACATTCAAACTTACATAAGAATAAAGAAAACAAAATACACTGGAACGTACAATGTGGCCAAGAAGTTCCCGTTCCTCCTATTATGTTGAAATAAATGTAAATATTTGTTTGATGGTCATGTTAATGGCGAAACTAATTTATATATTATTTGCTGTTACCAACATGATTAATCCTACAGCTTGAAGACGGGGGTATCATGGAACGCGTACGGCTACAGCAGGACTGTGCACCTGCTCACTTCGCTCTTATTGTGAGTGGGTTCTAGGATGCATTACTCCAGCATCGGTATTTCCACTGAAATGGCCACCACGAAGTCCTGACCTTACGACGCCTGACAACTCATTGTGGGGAATTGTCAAGGCCTGTGGTCTGAACTATACTACAAATGAAGAATTGCGTAATGCAGTTCAGGACGCATTTCCAACCATCACACAGGACATGTTCCAAAAAAATGTCAAGTAGGACGTGGCGGCATATGAACTTGTGTGTACAGCATGATGGCGAACACAAAGGTGATTGGACAATTAACGTGTAAATATTTCCTATAATATGACCAACAATTAAGAGCTACGGGAACTTTCCGGCCACACTATAAGTACGGGTTATTTATAGCAACTGTTATATCAATGAACAATGACAATTAAAGGTTATTACTCGCGAAACTTTAATTATTTTATTGCTTTAATTTCCTTGACCATGCCGAAATCGCTATTGTTATAAGGGAATAAATATTCCAAACTAATTTTGTTAACTGAAAGAATGACGTCTAAAAACTATAATAAATATCTCAATATTTCTTAATGGGCTCCTTTGGGACCATAGTACCGCTTTAAGCGGATGTTGGAGTTGTTGAAAAAAACAATAATACAGAAAAAGATACATTACATGCCTGTAAGTTAAAAGAAGTGAATCTAAATGTTCTCAGCTCATTGTTTGATAGTTTTGAAAATTATTAGAAATCTAGGGAAATTAGTCGCCAAAAGTGCTTCAACTACTGCACTTTGGTATTGCCTATTCAGGGCTCTTCTCCTTCAGAACTGTTAACCGTTGAGAGAAGAAGCGGCACATATCCTTTTCATTACATTATCATATCCAAGAGTATTTGTGATGAAATCTGACTTTTAAGGAAAGATATGTAAGTATGCCAGGGATTTTTCTCGGAGCCCCCCTGGATTCATCCTGCATAGGGTCATCTTATAAATATTGTAACAGCTTCCAAAGATGTAATGAGCCTTTCTGAGAGAGGAAGGAGCATCATTTTCTTAATCCTACTAGTCTTCGCATATTTACTGAGCACAGAATAATTATCCTTGCATCAGTTTTTACGTCAGATTAAATGCGTCAGTTTTTGCAAGGAATGTATCTCGAAGGCACATTTAGACTTTTTCCAGAAGTAACCGTAGAGATGGTATTGCTTTTGCGTTAGATGAAAAACAAGCAAGGGTTGATCAACTGCTAGGATTTTCTGTCCAAGGACCTGGATCTCATTAATGGGTAGGCACGGGAAATTAATGGGTTCGGGTTCAGGACCGATCGAGGTAATCCTATTGAAAAGGGACCTTTTATTAATTGCACTCACATCAGGCAATCACACCAAGGGGATTTATATTACTTACTTTTCATTATTAAATAAATTTTTATTATGCAGTATTTCAAGTAAATTAGCTTAACTAAAATATTTACTTTTAAAAGAAGAGATATAAAGTAGTAATTATTCTAAAGAAATCAAACTGCAAATGATCTAGAAATCGATTTGAAACTGCTAAACCTGGAATTGTGCCTCAGATTTTCTCTCTTGCTTTAGTTTTCTTTTGTTATCATTATTCATATACAACTCATTTAAATCTATTAGATTTCAAAATGATTTTTTTCCCCCTAAATTCCACCAACGATTTACAAATTACGATTTTCCTTTACTTCAAGTAGAGATTAGTTCAGGAATCCAAATAACGATTCCTGATTTCTTTTTTGAATTAGACTATATTTCAATAAAAGTAATTTGCTAATACAGTGTTAATGATCACTTAGATTAATTCAACTTAAATTTCGATGTAACAATTTAGGATCTGCAAAAAAAAAAAATATATTACGCAACGAAATTGATGTTAATTCCTACAACGATCCTACATCTCACATTAAGCTTTTCAAATAAATTATATAAATTGTATAAAGGTGAAACAACGAAAAGACTGACTCAAATCATCAAGTATTTCATTGAAGATTAATAATGTTTCCAAACATTAATTCCTTGTTATGTATTATTATATTGACCATATAAATGAAGACAGCATTGCACTTTATCCCTAATTTAGTAACTAAAGCAACTTCTTCTTACACTTAAAACATCTTTAATCAATATTTCTACTTCTTTAGCAGAAGTCTTCTTCAGGAAAAAAACTATGGAAAAGTGTAGAGAAAACATAAAATTTACCTCTACACTTAAAACAGAATTCAAAGCATAAACAATCATGGAATCATTCATGACATAAACTTTTTTGAACAACAAAACCATGAAATCTCATACAATCCTTCTTTAAACAAATAAATTCTTACAACATAAAACAATTACTAATCTAATTCTTATACAATTCTTCCTTAACAAATTTATATATATATATATATATATATATATAAAACAATTTATGCCAATTTCAATTTTTGTTTCAGAATTTTATTATTTTTTATAATTTTTTCAAAAAAACTGAATGAAATGGGATTCATTTTAAGTGCTTTAATTTTGTTAATACAATTTGTCAGCTTAATAAAGCTAAAGAAGTAGGAATATTGATTAAAGATGTTTTAAATGGAAGAAGGAGTTATTATGAGTTATTTGTATTTATATATTAAAGAAGAATTTTTGATTTTTCATTAAAGCAACTTCATTTAATACCTTTCTCAATTTTTTATTTGTATTTATTTCACCTTCGATAGGTTTCTTAGTAAAAAGTAATCTTTGGGGGATTGATTTAGTATTTTCATTATTGAGTTTATTTAGAACTGTGTAATTTTTACTTTTTTACTAGTAAAAACATAATTAAAGGCAACTGCAGTTTGTTCTTTTGATTATTGAAAGAATATAATTTAGCTTTAAAACCTGTTTCTCTTAAAGTTGCAAGGAAGTTTTGAAGAATTTACACAACCCAAACCGCATTCTGATTGCCAGAGGGAGCTCTTCCGCCACGCAACCCTTTGCTGTCATTTATAAACACCTGTTCCATCGTTCTAAGTTTGCACACTGCCAGTAATGTTTACTCAATTATTCCTGCAGCGTAAATATTTGCAATGAATGAACTTTCCTACTTGGCATGGAAGAAGGAAAAAAAAAAAAGTAAAATAATAATAAAACGTGGCATGAAGAAAAGACAGTCAAACGCGATGGCTTTTACGAGTTTGGAACAGTTGTGAAAAGCACGAGATTTCAGAATGGGTTATGTCTCAAAAGTCAAACAGAAATTGTAAGAAAACGACCGAATATTCAGCCCCCGCGGTTCAGTGGGATTTTATGAGAGCTCGCCATTTTTAATTACTCCCCCCTGAAAGATGAAATATGAGAACGCCATTCAAGAGAGGACAATATCGGCGCAGGCTATGAATGTTATCTCTGGAGCTCGTAAAGAATAAAAGAAAAGCTTTTTTAAATGTGCATTTTCGCCAAGATTCTTGTTTCTCTGGGACCCGTAAGGCCGTACAAGAAAGCAGAATATGGAAACGAGAAGGTGGTCCAACCCTGCAGCTACATTTTTCATTTTGTTCTGCTTGGTTTGAATAGGCATTTCTAATGAAACTACATTTCCTTCTTAATTTTAAAATTGACTGCCGAAAGGCCTCTGAAAGGCGATTGCATTTATATTGTAGTTACGAATGCATCCCTTCAGCTACATTTATTATTACACAGTAAATCTTGGCAATAGCAGGGAGTTGCTATATATTTATTTCTGTTTATTTTAACAATCCTCAGAATTTTCAATGCGATCAAGTATACTATTGTTGCAATTTCTCTCCTCTCAATAATACTTCCAAGAAGCACTATATATAAAAATAAAGTTTAATATGTTACGTTTAACAAGTAAAAACAAATTTTTAAAAGAATTTTTAGAAGCAAATTACAAAACCGCTGCTACATCGCAGATCGATTTCCAGTGTTTTCTCAATATAGCAAGGATGGCAAGAAATATTCAAGGAATCCCTTACATATTAATTTCAGGAAAACTACTTTTGTTATGTTGAGACAGAATTGCCTGCTGATATGCAAGATTGTGTCGAAGATTTGAAGATGACAAGTAATATTTCAATTGACAAACTTTGAGTGCCCTAAACTATTATTTGTGATACTTTGCTAACTTGATTTATATTTCAAATATTATGCTTCAATTTGAGTTTGTTACATCTTAAAAACGGAAACCATAAACAACAAAAATCTATGGTAAGTTTTAAGAAATCAAAAAGCAGAGATAGGATAGTTAATAACTCTATAATGAAAAACAACTAATAAGTTTCCTAGAGTAATTTTCTTCTAAGATTTAATTAAAGAATTTTTATAGGAATATTTTTCTTTCACTTACAAAACTAGTTAAAAAGAAACAAAAAAAAATTATTAATTAAAGTAGCACTTTAATTTGCACATCAATTTTTGAAGAAAAGTCAGTCTCTCATCAATTAGTTGACTCTTCCATTTCAAAAAAGCAGGCATTTGGAAAAACAAAACACGATAGGAAAAGAAAGTCAATTATAATTCATTTCTTTCTGAAATAATCAATACATTAAGAAACTATTTTTCCTGTAGTCGTTATTTAACTAAAATTAAAACAGCATTAAAAAAATGTTTTGAATACTTAATTATGTCAGTTAATATATCGTGTCAAACCTTGTTTAAGAAAACACTAAGAAATCTACTAAAAAGAAGTTGCAAACATTGGAATATACAAAATACAGTTGCAAAAAAATGAACTTTTTCACTTCATACTGGTGTGACACTTCCTAGCAATTATCTTTAAAAGAAATTTTGTTTGATTGATATTTTTTGTTCTGCTTACTTCCGAAAATAATTCTGAAAAAATCAAAAATCGTTCATTCTCGTTTTGTTTAATATACCGAATTCCTACACTGTAGTTCTGTTTCAAAATTGATTTTTTTTTTATTTCCTTTTCTGTTTCCTTTTTAGCGGCCCCTTTTGTACAGCTTCCTGTAAAAAAAGAGAACCGCTATTGGTGTTGCTTTTGTGCTGGATATCACACACTGTGATATTAGAGACATTAGAATGAAACCTTCACCTTTGTGTTCAGCATCCAACAGTAGGTGATCATGTCCAAAAAATCAGACCTGTAGGACCACTCCCTGACCCCCCCCCCCCCAAGGAGTGTTTTGCTAATAATGGGTTGCTACAATCCAAGAAACCTGGTTTTGTTTTAATTTCCTTATTATTATAAATGTGATTGTTGCGAATGCAAAAGGCGCAATTGTTGCGTTTACTGTGATTGTTGTAGAGGTGCATTATAAATGTGATTGTTGCACATGCAAAAGACGCCATTCTTGCAATTGTTGTGATTCAAATTGATAAATGACGCTTCCGACAAAATTGTGGTTATAAAATTGTGCATTTTATGGGGCCGCTTTGCTTTTGACACTGTCTAAAAGCATTAATTACCTTGTTTACTTTTAACATAATTATAATGGCATTACTTGAAGTCTCACGGGTATTACGATACAAAGCAGTGTATGAACCTAATTATACTATAGATAATACCACACTTTGACAAACAGTATAATCATGTGAATTTAATTACATAATAAAATTTAATTCTACACAACCATGGGTGAGACCAAATTGTTTACGAAGTGGTATACTGGAACAGCTGTTTCACACTCTTTGGCGATCATCAGCCAGAAGCAGTCACCAGTGAACAACGAGGCCTTATTGTTCATTTTTTCCTTTGAGTCACCACTGCGCTTTCGACGAACATTTAACTCTATTTGAAGATTTTTGTTCTCTGCGAATCGATGTAATTATTTGTTTATGCTGCATCAGTTAAAATGGCTGAACAGATCCTTTAAAATTTGATACGAAGCTCATTTACGGTCCAACTTAAAATAAGAGCAATATAATTTTTTGTCTCCACCCACGCCCTAGTTCTGGAAATGGACACTTGGCGCAACCTTCTCATGATGGAAAGCTGAATGTAAACTTAGTTATAGGCCTACTACAGATAATATCACACGTTGACAAACTGTATAAAACTATGAATTTTATTACATAACAACATTTAATTATTTTACAATGTTAAAAAAAATATTTATATATAGCTGTTCAGTAATAATACAAACAAAAGGAGTAAAAATGAATTTCTTTTATTTTATATAATGCTATCAAAATGACCGTTCTTCGCTCGGATTATACAAAACAAATGTCCTAATATGGATGATAAATTGTAATTGCGAGATCACTTGGAACTTTCCCGGTTGGTACAAAAAAACCACAAGAAAAAAACAACCCAAAAGGTCTGATTTCATTACAAATATATAACTATCCCGAAAACCTCGTAGAAGTATTTTTCAACCATGTTTGTCCATCCACTCACCGTCCTCCCAGTGTACAACCATTGTTCCAGGTTATTTGAATTTTATAACGTCATAACCCTATCACTTTAAACCTTTCCTAGTTCGTAAAAAATCATCTGATCATTACAAATCTATATCTAACCTGAAAACCCCGTCGCTATTATGCACAACAATATTTTAGTTGCAATTGTTGCCCAACATTATTTGTATAGTTTCAATTGTTACCACCGGGTGCATATGTAGCGCTATTGTGCAGAACAATATTTTAGCTCCAATTGTTGCATAACAATATTTGTGTAGTTCTCATTGTCACGATAACAAGTCCTAAAACCTAAGAATAGTAATGGAAGCAAACTTTCAGCTTTATAACTTAAAGCAACGCTTTTTATCTTATCCCTGGGGAATTTCGAAACATCTTGAAAAGGGTTTTAGTGATTATAAATATCTACTTACATGCCAAATTTGAAATCTCTACTAATTGTAGCTACGGAAATAATTATGAAAATAAGAAAGCTTTCAAGCGAAAATAAACCCTTGTTATTCCCGAACCCGTTGGAATTTCGTAAAATCCTGAAAAAAGGGTTTTAGTGAATATAATTACCTATTTACATGCCAAATGTGAAGTCTCTACTAATTATAGTTACGTAACTAATTACGGAAATAAGAAAACTTTCAAGCAAAAATAAACCCTCGTTATTCCCGAATCCGTGGGAATTTCGCAAACTCCGGCCTTATTCCTTGACTACAACATAAAGGGAACCTCTGTGCAAAATTTCAGTTTTCTAGGCTCCAACAAGTTTGGGCTGAGCGTTGATCAATCAGTGAGTGAGTAAGTGAGTTAGTCAGGTCTTGTCTTTTTATGTAGTTAGATTTAAAATTCCAAACAAATACAAACTTCATCAACATGTCTTCAATATTTCGTCCTATTTTTCAAGGACTTTCTCAAGATCCATATGTTTAAAACTTAAATAACGAAAAATACAAAATATGAAACATAAAAGGAAAGAGAAAAATCCTTTTTCTCATTCCTAACATTACAAATTATAACAAACTCTCATATGCGAGATCTTACATTGTAAATTAAACAATTGAAATCAAATATAATCATAAACAATTGAAATCAAATATAATCATAAACAACTGAAAACAATACAATCATAAACAACTGAAAACAAATAAACAATTAATTTTAAAATAAATATTTGTGAATAAACATGTGAACTTTTAACTAATCTTTAAAATTCTTTTTAATCTTTTGTTTTTTATTAATGATTTTCTAAATATATTTAAGGATACCTTATTAACTCTAAGTGATTTGTTTTTATTTATACATATACAACAATTTATTAAGCAAGATTCCAAAGCGCAGTCAATTTTACTCCTAACACCTTATCGAAATTGTATAAGAACTAGTATAATCAAGTAAGAACTAGTTCAACTATAAGAACTAGTATAAGTTTTCATTTGAAAGTTAACAAAATTTACTTGAAATAGCTTACATTAATAATTACTGTCACTCATATTTATTAACCGGTTAAAAAAAGAAAACTTGTGCAAAGTTTTCTCTTAAGAATTAAAGAAGAGGTACATGAGATTTATTTATTTATTTTACTCAGTTTTCCGAAACAGGGGAAGTCTGTAAATATTTTTGAAATATTCTTTGCCAGTTTATCGAAACAATACAAACATTCTCAAAAGAGATTAAAAGTAAAATAGTTGGATACGTTCTTTTCCAATTTGCTTCTTTCTTGTTTAAGCCAACCATTCGAAATGATTTAGTGATTACACACATTTTTGAAAGAAAAAAAATTGATTTTTATCTTAAATTAATATATAGAATAAAAGCGTTGTGTCGTAACTGCAGTATTTTAATTATATGTATAAATAGATAATGGAGATGGACATACGATAATAATAAAAATATCGACTTTCAAACAAATGAGTTAAAATGGGATATTTTCCTGAAGGCTATATTTTTTTCTTTTTTTAAAAAAAAAAAAAAACAACAAAAATTGGTTTGTTTTATTTTGTTTTGTTTTTTAAGAAAAGAAAACAAATTAAATTTAGCCTTCAGGAAATTATGCATTTTAACTCATCTGTTTGCAAGTCAATAGTTTTATTACTACCGTATATCCATCTCTATAAGCTATTTATACACATAATTAAAACCAAATAACTTTTTGGATAATGTAAATCCATCTGCTTCGGAGTTTTTGCATAATTCTGTAATTAAATAACTGCTGTTATTTAGACTATATCTACCAAAATTCAAACATTGCTATTTTGTTGTATAGCTTTTAACTTTTGATTGTAGATAAGATCTGTCGTCTACAGCGGCTTCTTCACTGTCTCTGATTGAAACATGGAGACTAATTTTGTGTTACGAAATGATATGACTTCATACATATATTTGTACAGAAAAATCGAAAATGATCTAAGGAACCGTAAAGTTTGGTTTTGAAGTATTTACGAAACATCTTAAACAAGCCTTCTAGATAAAGTTGAGGCATTTCACGAATGGAAAGGTAAAGGTATAAACATACACAGCAATATAAACATACAAAGCTTGCACAATTGTTAACAGGTAGTTTTTAGTAAGTTAAAGATCCTTAAAAAATATATAGAATTTCTTTTGAACTGTATTGGGAATTATTGTCAATTAAACATATTCTAAGTTTTTCTTAATATAATAGAAGAATTTCGAAAGCAAAATGTCTATTATAAATTTTAACTCGCTTATTAAAAAATAGTGGAAAGTTTTAAAGCTCTTATTTTTGTCACAGTAAGGAACTACCGAGAAACTAATGATGGTGAGGATCGATTCATCATAGAACAAAAAAATAGGAGAAAGATTGGAACGACCAAAGACGAAATAACGATTTTTTGATGGTAACTAAAGAAAAAGATAGAAAAAAAATTGCGGAATAAAACCGTAACTTCAGGATGGACACAAAGAAATTTGATTAGCGTTTCGTTTCCGATTGGTGCCATACCCGCTTTTGGATTTAGCCAATATAATGAGATCCAATTAGGGACACTGAAAAAGATACCCTAGTTTATCTAATGAGATTTTGTTTTGGAAACTTTATTGAATTTCAAAATCTAATAAGGTGCTTATATTGTTATTTGAGGAATTTGAGGAATAGGAGAAAAGATATGTAGAATTTTGAATTTCGAGAGGTCTAAAGCTTATTAGCCACGCTTCTGAGTTGCGCTACGGCTAAGTCAAGAATATTATGCAGTTATAATCGGTAATACATTATAATAAGAATGCAAAAAGAATAAACTTACTAATCGAAATCGCAAAATTTTCTTTTTTCTTCTAAAGCAATAAAAAGGCAGAAATACCTTTTAAGGTACGAATTCTTTTAATTAAATATATTCTGATGTAAATTGGAAGTACATCTTTTCGAAGTTTCTGCGAGGATGACAGACTATTACGTGTGTATGTGTGTGTCTATTACTTCTACAAATACAACAACCGACATTCGCCTGTTGATGGGGTTCTCTCAGAAATGATATTGAGAGGTAATTCTAGAAAGAATTGGATGCTATTGAATGATCTGCATCATCCCGCGACAATTCATACGTATAGCATTTGAATAAACTATACTTAATATCAAATTTATTGTGTAAGTTTGTGTTTCCTGTTAAATTATTATTCTTGTAATTTGTTCGTGTAAAGGAAGTTTCAGTATTTTCTATTTCTTATTTTTTCGTTTCTCGTATATTGTCTAACGGACTAATGGCAATGGATTTCATTAATATTGCACTGTTTATAGTCAGTGCTGAAATGGTCTGACTTCTGAATTATCTAATTGGATGCACCTGAAGAACTATCTTCTTCCCTTATTCTCATCTTCTTGCCATAATTACAGAAATCAAATTAAGAAATAAGTATAAGAGCGAGCATATAGAGCATTGCTCGTCACGAATAATTACCAATTATTATCCAAATAAAAATGATAGCATTGTTATTAAGACTAATTATAAGTTGTAAAACATGCATGTAGTATGTAGACCTTAATAACAAAACAATTTAAACAATTGAATTTTATATCCTGTATAGATACGGTGTAGCAGATCGACCGCATTTGCTTAACACCTCATTAAATATGATGCAAAAAGTTATATAATGTTTTATGATCGGAAGTACACTTTTCGAGCTAATCGGGGTTTTCTGCGTTCGGAAGGAAGGCAAAAATATTCTTGATATCACTTGATAGCTAAAATTATGTAGATTATTTTCATAATAACAATTTATCCGATCATTGCTTACAGAAATTATAAAAAGCAATTCGAGTGCGCTTGCTCTTCGCTGTGCCTAATATTGGCATGAGGCGATCGTGCTTAGAGGGTCATATCATTTTAATCGTAGCATGGGTTGGATTCACTTATTGCAATTAGCTTTTTTGTACCTTAATAAATGGAGAGCCAAATGACAATGTTTTATTTTAAATACTTGTCAGTCCCAGAAAAAAAACAAACTTAACAGAATGTCAGTCGAGGCCAATTTTTATCTTCAAGTTTTCAAGTTTCTGATTTGCAATCACCCCTTTTCGATCATTTCTTTCTGCTGCAAAAAACTCGATTATGTCGAAAAGTATAAAACCGATCAAAAAAAGTTATTTATTATTTTTGAAGCATATTTAATGAGGAACCCCCTGGTGTGAAACAGATGCGGGCGATCTGCGACACTCTGTATATTTCTTCCACATTCTCAACTTTCTGAAAAAGGTCGCTTGCTTACAGAACTGACAATTCTTTTTTTATGTTTTTTTATGTATTGCATAAATTTTTAAATTCATTAGCTACTTTATATTTGTACTTTATACGTTCCTAGATTCTTAAAACTAGAGTTGTGAATTTATTCTTCAAGAAAGGCTTTGGAACTGAAATAGAAACCAAAATTATAACGACAACTGACCTAGTAGAACGGCCAACACAACAACAAGAACAACTGGGGAAGGACTATGCAGTGTTCTTGACAAACGAACGGTATTTGGATGAAGTCCAGGAAGGCTCATTTTTATACTTAAAAAAACTAAATAATATTTTGTAGATTACGGAAGGGGGATCACGCTCTACAGACTCAATTTCACTGAGTTAAAGATAAGATGCAATTAATAATGACGCTACAAAAAAAAGTAGCTTCAGGGCTTTAGCATCAAGCCAAAAAAAATGCTAGGAAAGTAACTTATAAAATATAAATTAGAATGAGAAATAAAATGTGACCAGTCGTTTAGTTTTTTAAAACTTTTAAGAGGGATAAAGCACATACCCTGAGGCTTCACAAAATAACTCTTAAACCTGAAACTGGGAAGAATGGTTTCAATTTTTGTTTTCAAAGAAAGGACTACAAGATTTTTGTTGTTGTTATTGTAGTAAAAACCTTCTAGTTTCAAAATAAAATCTTAAAATCACTTTTATTAGTCTTTAAAACTGTAGAAAATAAAAAAGTTAAAGAATTTCTAACTTCTTAATTTTAAAGTACATTTCCATGTTAAGAAAGAGTTTTGAAAATTTTAAAAATTGGATGATATCTAATCTACAGGATGATACCGCATGAAACTTTTATTTTTCCTACTTTGTTTTTTGTGGTGGTGTTTTTGTGATATCAGTAGGATTTACTTATAAGTAATACTTTCTTTAAAAATATTTTACCTGATAAAGATGAAACCAGTGTTCAATATGAAAACCTGATTAGTTTATTAACTACGAATCAATTCTTCATATTGCATTAGTCCGACGATTTCAATTTTGTGTTATGTAAAAAAAAAGATAAATTTCAATTGAGCTCATTGAATAATAACTTAAAGTTGAAATAAGTATTTGAAAACTAAAAACTATTCAACTATTTTTATAAACTCACATTAATTATAAGCGTTACCATTCTAGAAAGATTTTAACATTTAAAATTAAAGAAAAACTATGAATTTAACTTCTTGTTTTTTCTAAGTCTGTGATGTCTGAATTTTTTTTTTTACTAATATGAGAAAAATATAATATGTTCTCAATGTGCCTATAGCTATTCTTTAAATCAATTTATTACTTAAGGTTTTCGTAAATTAAAAATAAACTGAAAAAGCTGAAAAAAAAATATAACAACATTAAAAGGTTTGAGATCCAGTGTTTAAGATAAAAATTACATCAGCCACCGCACTTGATTAAAAAATTTAAAAAATATTTACGGTTAAAAAGCTTCCAACTAGTGGCGTCCAAATTGCAGACTTGGACATAGGAGGTATCCAATGTATTACTTGGTGATATCTCAAGATAGCTATTTCTTGCTCTTTACGATCATCAGCTGCAAATAGTCACCCGCAAAACAACAAAATCTCAATTTGGTGTTGATTATAATTTTAATCGGAAAGAATACGGAACCTCAAAGAATTATACTTAAAACAAAAATTAGTTTTTAGCAAAACAATAATTCATTATTTCTTTTACACTGCAGCTTATTTTTGTTAAATCCTTGCTAATGGGATTTAATAGAATAATATATAATATTATTATAATAATATATAATAATAATAACAACAATAAAGTGGACCATATGTATTTCCATTGGGTTTTAAGTTAAATCAATTTTGCTTATATTAATTAGTTGAAGATATATCCCAATGCAGACATTTTATAATCTAGCTAACATTCTTCAAGGATATGTTATCATTAAAGATTCAAATTTTTCCAATAAATGTGTTGATTTACAAAGATAAGGCTGTAAACATAAGATTTGACTTTTTATGGAACTGCTTTTCTGAATTCGTTGCAATAAAACATTTGTTTAAAACAAAGAAGAAGTTAGGAATAACTTGTGTGTGTTACACTTAACGAGGTCTTTATTCACGGTGGAAGTGATTTTATGATATCTTTGAAGTTTAATTGCCCAGAGAAGCTAGGTCAAAACATACAGTAGATAACATGTATTTTTCGTTCTGATGTAGTCTTCCTTTTCTTAGTTTATCTCATGACTTTTTGACTTCTTGTAGTTAACTATTTTAATTACTAATGAATAATATTAATTTCCTAAATTGGTTTTGAAACTGCCAAATTTGACGATCTATCTGACTTATTTAACCATTTGGACAGATAGTAAAAAAAGAAACATTTTCTGTTTCTGTGACCTAGGTCAGCAGCGTTAATACTCGGAAGCGGACTTACGTGAAAACAAGTTTACGACTTGATACCTATAAGTAAGAGCCCTCCTAATGCAAGTGATGATGAAGCAGAGATATTACAGCCCACCGCCAGCCTTAGCTCCTCTAAATAGAAGGAGTTCGGGTAATGAGAAGGAATCCGGATTAACCCCTTGAGGCTAAACTGTTGATAACATTAAGACGAAATAAAAAGGATAGAGAGGAAATTGTAACAAGAATAGTCATTAGGAAATAGCAAGAGATGCTTCCCGCTGTGTGCAAAAAAAGTCATCTTCTTTGTCTCAGAACTATGTATCCGGGAATAAGACATTATTTCTTTTTATTTTGGCTTGGAAAAGTATGATAGGCTCCACAGACCTCATTTCCTGCTTAATAAAGAGAAAATACACACTCCAAGACAATCTTCAATTAGAAAGTAATATCCAGAATATATTGCGGTTTTAAGAATACGAGATTCTATCTTTTTTATATGAGATAATATAAATTCCAGATTTAATTTCGTTCCGTTCCTTTTAATTAATTAATTCACTCTCAAAAATGAAAATGTTGTTATTAAATATCATTATCTTGCACAAATCACAAAATGATAAAATAGGAAAGTCTAGATGAAATAATAATTTTAAATATGATTTTAAAGATAATTTTACATTTATTGTTGATTAATTTTAGTAATTGCGTATTGATGATTCAACATCATTGGTTGGAGATGTTTAAAATGTAAAAAAGCCTGAAAAAGCAAAGTAATCTACTTTGCAAAATATTGCATTGCAATGGAGATAGTAGGAAGAAATAAACGTTATGTTACGAAATATATGAAAACATTTATCCAATCATTCCTCTTCTTTACAGGCACGAATGAAAATAAATTTCGAAAAATCATTTATTATCGGTATCTGAAAAAAATATGACGCAATGGAAATATATGCAGAATACAGACGTACTGCACATGATGTAAACACACTGAATAAGTCGACACGAAAATGGCGGCGACCACTCGCCTCAGCTGAGTCCACCACGCTAAATGCGCCGAATGAACGAAGCAAGCACCGTATCAAACATCCATGCTTTAATTGAAAAGCACAGTATGAGAAAAACGACGAGTAGCAGGTCCATACCGAATTCAGTAACGACAGCTTAAAGACTGGAGCTTTATCGACAGAAAATTGCTGAGATTTTAAATTAAAGATTTATCTTTTAATACATTTATCTCCTTTTTTTTTCTTCTATTAAATAACAAGGCAGTAGGTGAACAAAATTTAACAGTAAAGAGTAAAATATAAATGACTGAACAGGTAAATAAGCCAGAAATAATAAATTTCAAACAATAAGGACTAAAGGCATTATTGTAGAATGTTTTTTTTCCAATTCTGCAAAAAAAATAAATATTTTTTCACTAAATCTCAGTTGTCTTTCTGATATTAAATTAAATGGAATGCTTATTTATTAGAGATTATTTTTGTATTGCTGAGAGTTGTTATGACATTAAAGTAATCGAATTACAACGATTTTACCTGGCTTTATATGAGAACTTTAACAATGGCTTTCGAGTGCTACTTTAAGATGATTCGATGAAGGAAATTAAGCTAAAGACGAAATAAAAAGTAATTCACAATAGACAGAGAGAGAGAACGTACATTGATGATCTAAATCAAGGAACCGAGCGCAAAGAATTTCATTAAGGAAATTATTGGCCTTCGATTTCTTTTCAGCGGAAATAAAAGACGATGCAGCAACATCAATGCGCAGGGTTTTCGTTTGGATATCGATTCCTCTTAAATATTAAGTTATAGGATTCAGTGAAATTTTGTTTTCTTAAAGTTACTTAATTAGGCGCAAAGACTCTAGGCACTGAAATAAAACAAGAATGTTTTTAATAAAGGTCGATTCAAATAATATCAAAGTAGAGATAAATTTTCTAGAAATTTACAGATAAAATATTTAAAAAAAGTTAATATTATGAATTCTAGAGATACTAAACATCGACTTATTCGTTATCTTGAATTTGGTAAAACCACCCATTCTCGCGCACCAGATTACGATTGTTTTTAATTATTAAAAAGTAACTTTTCAATAGTTGGTTTATTTCTTTGAAATATGTACAGATCTTTCAGTGTGCAATTTGTAATGGCGCAAGAGCAACAGCTAATAAGCTGCGCCAGGCAAAGTATGAAATTAAGAACAAGTCTTTGAAAGGAAAAACAATACGTAGAGAAGGAAGCAGGAAACATTCAAGCCCATGCCGGCATTCGCATCCAGAATTCGAGAGTATTAGCCATATGGCAGTCCGTTGCCTTGACAACGTTTCAAAAGACATTTTGTAAGGAAACTTTCAGTACGCTGTTAGAAAGACATTCTTTAGATTTTATATTTTTTTACCCTAAAAGAACGTTCTAGAATATTTACACTAATATTTACGTTATGAATAATTTTTCTTAATACCATACAGGATTCTTTTTAAACTTACGAGACACAATCGTTAAAAACCAACGTAACATCCATAATAATCATATTAAGACAAATTTAACGTGCAGAAAAATCATTAAAGAAATAAACAATTTTATGTATAGGCCTTGGTTTTTTATTTGACGGTTTGAAGTTAACGTTATCTGCCACAGAAACCGAATTTTAAATCTCAAAGAATTAAATGGAGAAGACGAAATACTAGAATAGAAAGTGAAACAGAAAAATAACAGGTTAAAGAACTAAGACTTAGACGTTATTATCAAATAATTGTATTTGACTTTTTAAAACTTCTTTTCTGTAGGAACAATTTATAACAAGGTAGTGATTGAAGTAAAACAAAGACCTAATAAGGCATGGCTAATGGAGTTCCAAAGCTTTCCTGATGGTTGCAGTGTTAGAGAGAGGCGTGACTTTTGACCAATGACGAGGTCTTCGCACCCGACAGTGGACAACGACCAATGACGCTTTTCATGTTCCTATTATTCTGCGAAGGAGGACGGAAAGAAAGAAAGTGGCCTTTGGGCTTAGAAATAAGTCGCAACCAGAGTCAAAGAATCCGGGGAAGGGTATGGCCTCGCCCAGGGCATCTTCCAACACTCTGACATTGCCAACTTTCTCAGGAGAAAATGACATCGATTAGTGAATGATGAACTGAAAACACAAGTTTTGAAGAAGATTACATTATTTTTTCATCCTGAAAATATCCTAACTTCAAGTTCAACAAAGTCTCTTTTTTGGTTTCTAATTTCAGTTCACGAATGGCAAATAGAAACCTTATGTTCCAACTGATTTTGTTGGAAAAAAAATTAACTATCAGAATTTTTTTCAATTCTGTCTAAAGAATGTTAATGTCATGCTTGACATAATTAAGCGATAAGCTACATAGATATACATGAAATGATATCCGAAAATTTCATAAATGGCCGCACGGAGCGCTAACTACGAGTAGAACATTTATAACTGCTAGGTGGCGGTAGAATAATTACTTCTGAAGCAGTGTTCCGCATGGCAAGTAGAGAATGCACGTAGGTTTCTCTAATGAGCAAGATAATGTAGATTTTGTTATTCATTACACTAATTAATGTAATTTATGAAAGCCTCTAATAAGTTGAAGGAAAGATTCCTTTACCACACATAAAATGAAGATCGTGTTTGTATTAATGAAACATAAATATTGAGGTTTTTTCTATTGATCACACTGAATCCCTACCATTAAATCTCTCAATAGCTTGAATCAGTGGCGGATATAGAATAGATATTTTTTTGGGGGGGAGGGGGCCAAGATTAATGTAAGGTTAGGTTAAGTAATTTTAAGTAGATACCCCATGATACTTTATATTTGCTGCTCATATTCAGAGGGTAATTTGTGCTGAATGCCCTGAATGCTGAATTCAATATTGCATAAATGCATGATTCATTAAAATAATTCAGATTACGGTACTTATCTTTTTCTTAATATTCATTATTTCGAGGGGGGGGGCCCTTCGCCCCCCCCCCCTTATATTTGCCCTTGGCTTGAATTAATCTAACATTGTGATATAAGGAACAATTATACCATATCTAAATTTACCAAAACGAATTTAAAAAAGGAAATTTCTCAAAAAATTGCAAAAGAAAATCAACTTATTAACGTTTATCGTCTGTATTATTAAATAATTCAAGGACCATACCCACCACAATCCAAACCTAAAATAATTTGTAAAACTATTCATGACATGTTTCGAGGTATATGCCTCATTATCAGATTACAAAAAGAATAACAAGTCTTATAAATGTTTCAAATGATATAAAAAATAGGAACATCGACAACATCTAATACTAATCTTAAATTAACAATAATACATCATTTACCTCTATTGATAACAATTGCATTCAACAAAGGTCATACTCTAATGCATTCTGTATAGAAACTTCAATTATCAAAATGATTATCAAAACACACCGTTGTTACAACACTGAATTATTTTATGCTTGAATTGTGGTGTTTAGGGTCCTTGAATTATTAAAATCAACTTATTCTTAATGGAAAACTGAAAATCCCCTTAATAAGAGCTAAATCTACTTAATTTAAGAGTTGAATGTATAAGTTATCCTTATTATCAAGTATTTTAAAAGAACTTAAACATTATATTATATATATTATAACAATATATATATCGAACAGGCAAAACTCAAAGCATACTCTTCGAGTTTCGCATAGCAAAGATTTCAATCAATCTTTTGCAATTTAGAAAAAGTAAAGAATATAACAATAAAATTAACTAATATTACTAAACTATATAAAGCCGGACAGTGATATGGTCTTTGTATTGGCGTTTTTCAAATTCCACATCACTGTTTCTGATACGTATTTATATTTTTGTTTCATGTATATACATAATATGAGTTGCCTAGTTATTAGGAGATTACTTACTGATGACAATTTAGAGTAATAAAACTAAATTAGGATCTAGATTTGCTTTTTTTTCTCTAAGAAATATCGCTCGTTGTAGTTAGCAAACTAACCTTAAAAATATGTTGAAAAGTCCCTGAATTAACAATATCTCAACTCCATCCAACCTACCAACCAAAACAGCAAAGTTCAGCAACGGAAATCATCTTACAGCTTAGCTTCTTAAAATGCTGAGTTATAACGTCACCTACAAATTCATTGTGTAATCGTGAGTGGGGGCGTTTCTATGAATTTATCTCTACTTACAAGAATCAATAGGGACCTCAGTTTAGGTAATTTACAACATATACCAATATTTGGTGTATAAAAGAAAACGATTCGAGCTGAAGAAAATGCCTATTCGCTTTGAAAAGTATCAAGAAGGATTAAGTTATACTTTTTTGTATGTGATCTATTAGAAGAAATGTGCGACTAAATCCTCTTTACAAACGCTTCCCAACTGCTACAAGTAAACAAACAAAACGAAATAATACATCAAATAGAAAATACAAATGATGTTAATTCCTTTTAACATCAATTAAAAGCAGATTTCACAATTAAATAATTTCATAAGTAATCGGACTTCTAAAACTATGCCGAAAATAGGTCAATTTCAATAGGTCAGTTTCAGAATTTTATGATCAACGGTTTCTGAATACTGGATTTTTTCAGTAATTGAACATTTGTCTTCCATGACGTCCTCCTGTAGTGAAACTATAAATTGTCAACCCCTGCCGAGTCAAAGCGATTTGGACCCATCCATAAAAACCGCAGAATTCACATAAACAAAAATTAAAAAACAAAAACAAAACCTGCTGGCCAAGACAATGCGAATTGAGAACAATATAAATAACTTGACTCTGTTCCAAATAAAATGTTTGTAAGCGCCGTACTGACTAACGCATTTCTAAAATATCTTCAGTATCACCCTACTTATTGATAATCATTTAGGAAATCCTGCATCTGAATGTTAACATATATATATCATATATATATAAAGCTGAAGAGTTTGTATGTTTGAACGCGCTAATCTCAGGAACTACCAGTTCGATTTGAAAAATTCTTTTTACGTTAGATAGCCTGCTTATTGAGGAAGGTTAGTATATAATATCATGCTACGACTAATAGGAGCGGAGCAGTAAGCAAACGTCAACCGGCGGGGGCGGCTTGGCCGCACGACCAGAACCGGACATTACCGAATTTAACGCGGATGACACCGCAGTGCACAGCTCGTGTAGCAGAAAAGTTTTCATTTCACTATTTTTGGGATTGTAAGGTAAGGATATATGTTTCATGTATGGATTTCAATTATTTTTTTTTCAATGTAATTTTGTATCTAAATTACAGTATATAGAAAAAAATCAACACTTAAAAAAAATTCTCAAACTCAAATTTAGAAAACAATGTTATGAAAAACAATGTTGCGGACACAGCAATGTTACTTTATTATTACATTCCATTTAAATTAACTAATAATTCTCTGATTAATAACAGAATGGACCATTAGAAGTTCAATCCCCATCATCATCGCATATCATTTTATTTAAGCTCAGCAGTTATAGGACAAAAAAGAGTATGATGATAGCATGATAGAAATCTTATTTATTTATTTACTAGCTGTACCCGGCATGCGTTGCAATGCCACTCAAAGAAAGAAAGGGCTCGTTGAGAAGGGGCCGTAAATATAAGGTCCCGGTGTCGATCGGGTGTGGGACACTTATGCCGTTGTGTCGCCATCGCCCCACCAGTGTGTGTTGTCCGTGCCCCCCACAGGAGAGAGAGTTTGTCCCTTTTTACAATTGACTTGGGGAGCCCGAGAAGGGGCCCTAAATATAAGGTCCCGGTGTCGATCGGGGGTGGGACACTTAGGCCCTTGTGTCGCCATCCCCCACCCATACGGGGTGTCCCTGCCCCCCACAGGAGAGCGAATTTTTCCTTATTTGCAATTGACTTGGGGGGACCGAGAAGGGGCCCTAAATGTAAGGTCCCGGTGTCGATCGAGGGTGGGACACTTAAGCCCTTGTGTCGCATCCCCCCCACCCACCCAAGTGTGGTGTCCCTGCCCCCATAGGAAAGCGAATTTTTCCTTATTTGCAATTGACTTGGGGGGCCCGAGTAGGGGCCCTAAATATAAGGTCCCGGTGTCGCTCGGGGGTGCGACACTTCAGCCTTTGTGTTGCCATCCCCCACCCGAGTGGGGTGTCCCTGCCCCCATAGGAGAGCGAATTTTATTTTATTTGCAATTGACTTGGGTGAAATGTTCTAATCTTCTAATCTCCTAAATCTTCTAATCTTCTAATTAGGAGAGTGAATTTTTCACTTTACACAATATTGTGTAGTTCTCATTTTCACCACCAGGTGGATATTGGGTTTTTCAGGGTTTTACCCCTTTTCAACCCCTGGGGGGGGGGGGGTCCGCGTTCCAAGGTAGCCTATCTTTTTCGCAGGGTCCTAAAGAGTAATTCTGCAAAGTTTGGTCCAGATAGGTCAAAGGGCCTAGGAATGTATAAAGGACAAAGAAAGAAAGAAAGAAAGAGACAAAGATACATTCATTTTTATATATATAGATATCATTTTAAATTTTATCTATTTTAAATTTGATATAAATTTGCTCGAAATTTAATATTATAAATATGGAGCAGTTTTATTGGAGACTTTCAGGATAAATAAGTTACTTTTAAAATTGAATTAAGATAAGTTGTCTTGAAATGAAAGTTTCAAAATCTTGAAAATGAAATGAAAGAAAAAATGATTAATGTTATATAAAGAGAGTTTAATTTTATCAATGAAAGAACAGAGTAATTTGCCGTATAAACCACATCTTTAAAAAATTTATTTGATCAAAACGATTTTGTTTGAAATCAATCTATAAGTTGGCTACTCACATGAAAATAATAAAACAATATAAAAAATATCGACCACTTTTCCCACAAGTGAGATCGCGCCACCTGGTGTAGTGTTCGGCTAACCTATCGTTAAGTAGCCAATTGCAATAACGAAAATAATTACATTAATTATAAATTATAAAACTTCTAGTCTTTACTGTGGACGACGATTACAAGAATTTTTATAAAATTCGAGTTGAATTCGTTGTCTTAAAATCAACAACATATTCATTTATTCTAATTCAGTACTACATGAAAATGAAAAACACAATTTCTAATCCTTTTGATAAAACAAACACTTGGCAGATTCTAAGGTATATCTGATAAACGAGATTTTGTTTCACAGTATTAAATTCGGAGCTCAAATAATATAACAAATGAGTCATCATCCGATTTACTTAGAAAATGGAGAATAGAAACATTCGAAATGATTTCACAAACGAACATCAACACCTGTAGCTCATACTATTTTTACCACACGATTGACTGAAAATTCTCTTCAGTTCAAAGGCCAAACAAGGACTTCAGAATTATAGTTTACTAAATACCGAATAAAAAAACTATTTGACAGATGAAATGGCATCTTCTGCTGTAATTGATTAATGTATTCATTAAATCTGGCTAAGGAATAACCTGGTAAAATTAGAAGAGGAAACAACCAATATTAGTACTTTTTGGTAGCAGATAATAACTGAAATTAATTATACATTAAAAAAAATACATTTTAACAATTATAGCATCGTTTATCTTTACTGGGTAACTTTCGATGTAAATTTTATTGGACATATGTAATTAAACAGGAATTAATAAAATAGAATTATGTAATCCTTTTTATGTTTTAGGGTCCCCCCCCCCCTAATTTTAGACAAATTTATTAGCTTCTAAAATTTTTCGACATCCGAACTTTAAGTTTCTGTAAATCGCCACCAGGAGGTGATGCTTTCACTGAACAATTTATGTCATCGTGATTATTTGCTCCAGTTTTCCTTCCTAGGCACGACGGAATAACAAAACAGAGTGGGTGTGGAAGCGGTTCCTAATAGATTGGAAGAGTGCACCGATGCGCTCCGATTGTTTAAACACATACCGAGTGGGGGCGTTCCAATCGAATAATCACGTACGATCTCCTCAGCAGGTTACTCCGAGTTTGGTCGAGCCGCGAGGCGCCACCATAAACTAAACTGTCCACCTTTGCGCAAATAAGCAGCAGTTGAGAAGGAACAGTTGCAGAGACTTTACAAGCTTTTTGGGTGATTAGAATCGCTTGTAATCGTTGGATTGTAGCTGATTGATTAATGTATCTTTTGTTATTCATTAACTATTGCTGATTGGTTAATGAACCTTTTGTAATCACTTGAATGTTGTTAATTAATTAATGTATCTTTTGAATTACTAGATTTTAAAGTCTTTCACTGGATGATACACAATGAATAATTTACAATAGTTATTAAAAAAATAGCTGTAAATTATGAATAGCCAGAGAATTATGTTTGAATCCGTATCGAAAATAACCTAAAAGCACGTAATTCATTATGTCTTAACATAATTGTTGTTTTATCTCTTCATAACACCCGCAAAGAAATTTATCTGCTACATTTGAAAAGATGGTGTCAAGAGGAAAAAACAATTTACTTGAGGACATGCTAAGACGCTTTCAATTATTTTTTTTTCTCCTTGGTAAATTCGAAGCACGTTTCCTAATCTGCTTAAATTCTACAGGAACTTCAATAAGAAATCATGTTCGTAAAAAGTATTTTCACGTTATTTATACTGTATTAGCAGGGTACCGTTGCTTCGCTCCGGAACCATTGCATACATAGCTTAAAACAAAACATTTATTTATTTAGCATATTAATATTGAGATCGGAAAATATACGAGTTCTCAGCCTGTTGTGGCCTTCTCCGGAATCTCAGATGTATTGCGGGTTGGCGCCACACACCTATATATCGATAAGCCAACTTTAAAGCGAAAATAAATCCTCTTTATTCCCTATCCCGTGGTAATTTCGAAAAATTCGGCCATATTCCTTTTTTACATTATAAAGGGAACCTCTCTGCAACATTTCAGCTTTCTAGGTCCAAAGGTTTGGGCTAGGCGTTGATGTGTCATTCAGTGAGTGAGTCACGACTTTTCTTTTCATGTAGGTAGATTATTTTGACGACGTATATTCAGGAGTTACTTATATTCTGTTTCACACTTTCTTTCAATTCCAACACCAATCAAGACATTCAATTTCCCGATTCTTAAATTGGGGATCACAAGAACCCTGTCCCTCTTGTGTTATTTAGAGGGTAAAGACAGATGTTTTCACCTTTTCGGTAAAGTTTCAATAATCTTCAAAGTAAAACAAAAATGCAAAGGTGTTATAAATGATTATCTCCAGAATGAAGATGTTTGATCACTCAAATATCAGAAAATCATATTTTTTTTTTTTACTTTCTTTCCATTCTAATTGATCTATTATTTGTTTATTCTTTTAGAAAAGAACCTCTGAATGGTTCGCTTTCTTGTCCTTTACTAAACGTTCGTAAACACTTTAAAACAATACCGATGAAATCAATCGTAACGCAACTGAGAACGAAAATCATTCGCAAAGTCGTTTTATCACAGTTCAGTGAATGTACTGGGGGGGCCCACGGAGGCGTTCAAGTAGGTTGGGATAGCTGCGCGTTCTATTGACAGACGCTTGAGCCGGGAGCCCCGCTGGCATGTTGTAGATTAGAGTAAGTGGCGTTGATTTCACATTGCTCACAAAAATCAATAGTTTGCAATTTCACAGTTTCGACTGGGTGCGGAAACCCTGACAACTTTTCGATACTCAGAACCTATTGCTTACAAAGAGCTATGAATATAGGCAAAGCCAGGAAGGGAAAAAGAGAGCTAAGGGAAGCACACGATCTCTTCCCATTCTTCACAGAAGATATCAAAAAATATGATCAAAAAATTGGAATTACATACTGAAGTGGAATATCCTTGATACCGAACCGATTCGGATTTTCGTGAAAAATGACACTTGCACAAAATCGAGGGAGGTTTTTATGAAGATAAACGGATTGGAAATATTTCCATCACTGAATGGAAAATCAAACGCATTGTAATCCAGGTTTTATCATGAATAAACGTAAATGGGCCACAATAAATCGTCCTTCACCTGTTGAAAAAAATCAGACAGAAAGAAAAATAATACACGATAAGTTTAATAAGGCATAATTAGAAAGTGAATTTAAAACTGAATAGACTGTACTAGGAACTTAAAGACAGAACAGTCTTAGTTAAAAGACAGAACTTAAAGACTTCTTCCCTGAAAATGTTGCATATTCTAGTGATCTTTTTAATAAAGTGAAAGCATTACAAGTCATTATTTTAATCGATAATAACCGCATCTTCATATTTTCCATTTTTTAACATTGGTGAAGTTGCAAATATAGGTATATCTCAAGAAACATCCGTTCAACTTACGACTGTCACACTTCTTCAATAATTAATTTGAGATTCAATGTTACGACAAACGTTCTAGAAAGCCTTCACAAACCCTTTCGAGTTTCATACGAAATGGTCGTAGGCGCAAGTCTCTAAATACCTTTGTTCTAGGCGTTTCCGTGTAACAAACCAGCTGTGTAACTAATATAATAAATTACAATGCCGTACTTTACAGCTATAATAAACAGCTATGCTGCAGATAAGTGTATACACTCTTTATTGCTATACGTTCCTGTTAACAGTCTCTCTCTACTGCAAAAACATATCGTAGCCTACTATGTGCTATTTTTAACTGTCATTATACTTGTACTATGGTTATTTAAATACTGTACAGTTTCTGTAGAGTATTTTCAGTAATATTTATATATTTGCAATATTATTTCAGGTTATATATCTAAAAAAATTGAATTCAAGTATGTATTATACTGTACATATCTGACTTCCCAAATACAAATTTCAACTTGCGATCAAATCGACTTAAAACAGATTGGTCGGAACGTAACTCCGTCATAAGTCCAATTATACGTATATACGATTTCGTAATTGGATTGATGTGGAAATGCCTCACAAAATCAATTAATTTTAATTGAATTCAAGTTCATGGGCACATTAAAATAACCCCGGCATAGGCACCGCAAAAGCGATTAAGCCTATTCATCCATTATTAGAAGTAAATATAATACTGAACAAGGAGATAATTTGAATTTCAAAAGGTAGATCTTTGTCTTGTATGTCATATTTCTTGAAGAAACATTCACTGGATTCAAAATTCCTACAGGACTAAACATGCAAAGATTTAATAAGCATAACTTGAGAAATAAGCTAAATTCTTTTTCCAACAGCACAAAACGTGAGGTTCAAACATAATACTATCAAAATCTTTTAAAATAATAACTTTTTTTCTTTTTTTTTCTTGTTACGCATCCTAAACGCACGTTCAATTTGGCTATTATGTGTGTGTTACATGCTAAACCTTGAGCTAGCGGGGATTAACTTATTGCCCATTTTATTCTTAATTTATATTTTGATGTTTTTTTTTTAACTAAAGGGTCATTGTTAAGTTTATTTGTCCTTTGTTTAGGTTTCTTTTCGTTCCACTGAACTATTGAGTACTGGGCGAACCCAACTGAGGAGAGATGGAATCACGAAACAGTCTGTCTCGGGTTTCCGGTACGAAAACTCCAAAAATAGCTCAGTGAACTTTTAACTGTGTGCGTTTTCATGCTTTTTTCTTGTTATACATCCTTAACGCACATTAAATATGACTATTAAAATAATAATTCAATAGATGTTTCAATAAATTGATCTACTTAATGTGTACCTGCCGATGTCTTTTAGTAACATTTTATGGTACGAAACTCAAATAGTTATATCTACTGTACATGATTAACCACTGCCACAGCCTACATCACTTTCCGTATTTATGAGTTTGACGATATTGTCTAAGCCGTACGAGTAGATATGGTGTTCACTTTCTGGGCTATTTAAAATGATCCATCAATTGAAACAATTAAATTCACAGAATGCAAAATTAAGATAGGGCAAACTTGTTTAACAATTCATCACGAATGTATTCTTGTTTCAGAAAACAAATAATTGTGTGTTCCTTGTAAGATACAATACAAGGTCAACAGTTCTGAAATAACACTCAGACTAACATAATCATCAATTTTATTTAACGAAATCTAACGAATCATAACGAAATCTAAGTAAATTCTGATGCTTCTGCATATAGTTGAAGGGTCATTTTCCTTAATGTCCCATCAATTCGGACCTTTCTGAGGTCAACGAGTTCTTCTTCAATGTCAATTTAATTTTTTATTTAAATTTATACTTAAACTGTTGGGATATACAAAAATATAATCATCTAAGTTAAAGGCACTTTTATTAATGCTAAATTTTCTGGCTAAAAGGATTGTTCAGAACTGCTTAAAATAACGACTTTTGGAAAGACGAATATGAGGGAAAATAAAGCATCTTGATATAAATGTTTGATAAATAATAATAAAGTCAGGTATACATTAGAAAAAAAAATCCAAACAAACACTCAGACTTAAGCGAAAGAGAACTGTTAATGTCAATTTTCTGAACTGTAAGCAATTTTCAACTCAGAAGATAAACTGTGATGCATTTGTGAAAAACAATACACTCATCTCGCAATACTTTACATGAGAATTAACAATAATGATACAAAGAATTAACGTATGACCATTGAAGACTGTTTTGTTGACGGAAAATAATAATGTTATACTAAAGTATGGTAGTTGCACGAGCATCATGTATCAATGCTTCCCAGTTGTAAAAAAGGAGAAGACGAACTTAAAGATGACGAAGAGAATAGAGTTTGGAAATCTCTATTATGAATGCAAGTTGAGTCTAAGTGACTGCATATATTCAGCGGACACGAATAGTGATATTTATGATTAAAAACAAAGTGTGTAAATATATATTAATCATATTCATATGTTTTCTTTCAGACAGAAAAGAAATAGTTTCAGTGCATAAACGCAACGGAGATTTGATTCCCGCCATATTGAAAACGTATTACAATGTTCCAAAGTGTATCCAAAGTACAAGGATCTGATGATCGTTCTAGTTTTTAGTAAACGGAGTTTGTTGAATATTACTTTGAAGAATTCAAGTAAGTGAAGATTCTTTTCATAATAAAACACAGGACACTTTAATCAACCAAAGACTCAGTTAGAAACTAAAGTATCGTTGAAGATGTCAAGTCAACATATGTTTATTCAATAAGGAATTCACATTATCTTTTTTTGTGGTATCGTTAATACTCAAATAACTGTTAAGTGATTATAGATTATCGACAATGACTAATAGAAAGTTAATACTTTTTTTAGTGAACAACATTTAGTGAACTTTTGATTTAATGTATAATGTGAACAATTACCGTCGTGCAACAGTAATGACATATGATATTATATTAAAGATATTAGTGAACATGAACTATATTTATGAGAAGTGAGCTTTTGATATGTGATATAAGTTTTAAATACAAAAGGCCAATTGAAGTAATAGACCTTAAGAACAATTTTATTTTGTTTGAATTAAAATAAGATTACACTAGAGTATGTGTATGTATTTATTAATCTGTTGTTGACCCTATATCAGCACTGCCTTAAAGACTTGGGAAAAAAGTTAGGAAATATATATATTTCCACAGTTTGGTATTCTAGTTAGTAGCTTAACTTTATTAATGATAATTTATAATAATAATATTCATTATGATAAAATTATATAAAATAATTAATCTTAAGCAATAATATAATAGTGAATAATGATATCAAGAACTATTCTCGAGTGTATTTGGAAAGGTAAAATATAAAGCCTCAAACAATCGAGTACTAAATCTTAAGAACTGGCTATTAAAATAATATTTAATAGTTCTAATATTTTTAATACTTCTAATATTTCTTATAACGTCAAGCTCTTCATAAATTCTGTAAACGACTACTGTTAGAAAGTTGCTAGCTGGATAAACTGCTGCTATAAATGCACTTATGTCGGCTTCTTCTAAACGCAGAGAATTCTCTAGAACAAGCAGTAGTCCGTGATCAGCATTTGTGATAATTCAATAGCATTTAGACACTTAAAAAGACTCACTTCCTTTAGGTTTGTGTTAAAAAACAAACAAAAGAACAACGAAATAAAAAATACTCAGATTCTTTCATTACAACCCTTACACGCCACAGAAAAATAAGGTTTTCGTTAATTATTGTTTACTTTCGTCACCCCTATTGAGAGCGTTCTTGCATTTTTAACCATTAAAAGTTGGCATTGCAAATCGTAAGGTGGTGCTGAATGCGGCTAACGAATGCATGTGAAAAAGATTTAATTCGGGAATGTCGCCTCCTCAGGCAATTGAATCACTCCGAGAAAATTGGCATCTTCATTAATGGCCAATTGCTTTCCAAAGCAAAACGGAGTTTGAAAACATCCCCTGCGCTCTGAATGGCACACATCTTTATCTGAACACGACTATTTTCTCATCTAAATTAGTTTGAATGGGCATTAAAGAGAAACCGTAGAAGCTACCTTTATCTTTTCTAAACGAAAATAAATATCTTTTAGAAAGGAACTCGAATTAATTGCTCGTTTAGCGGAAATGTTTTCAGTTTACTGAAAGTTTTACTTCTGTACATCTTACAAAAAAATAATTACACAAGATGCACCGAGATGCACAGATTTTACTAACCAGACAATGAACAAAATGTGAGCAACTTTATTTCAACTGAAGAGTTAAGGGAATTTATTCCTTCTGCTGCAAAGTTGGTAAACTTTTTAAGGTATTGAGAACAATTCTAAAAAAATGCTATATTCACTTAATTTCTTTCTACTCATCGTTTGGTAGAAATGTTTTCTGAGATGGTCATACAGGAAAAGTATTACATGTACAACCTGATCAGATTACACACAATTCAACAAAACAAGTACTTTAAATTGACTACCAACATACACATATTTAATGGAAGTTTTAGTAACTAATTACGATAGAACTAATAATTATAAAAAAAGCAGTTTTCAAACAATAGCCCACTGTATCAAGAGATTAAAAGTAATAAAATGAACTTATACAAAAAATAGGCTTTTAGTTAATTTTTTTTTATTGAAGTATTTTATATATTTTCTGTAATAATTTATAATGGTGGAAATTTGCGAAACCACTGCATTAAGCTTTTTGGTACTTGTAAATGACTTCGCCGCCAGCGTGGACAAGGTTAAGGCAACTGTCCTTTCACAATGTTAATAAAAAAAAATCCGGAAAAAAGCTGACACCTATACAGAAAAATGATAAATTTTATTTAAACTATATTTGCAGTGCAGTTTGTAATTTTATAATTCAGTTATTTCAAAGACAGTGTATTTACATCCCTCTGGATAACCTACTATTTGTGCCAGTTCATAATTATTCGGTCCAAAACACAACATAGCCTGAACGATATGTTTTCACATTATATCTTTTCAATTCTTAAATATCGTCGTTTTATATGGGCTTCCCTTTAACAAGTGAATTAAAACATGTTGGGTTTTTTATGCCTCAAAGCTCAGTAATTGAAATTGATGGTATGCTTTATCGGAAGCATTTATCGCCAATGGTTGTATAATAGATGAATATTATAACATATTGTATTTGTCCTTCTTATGGTTATATTATTTGAGCTTGGATATTTAACTTTATCATATTTCAACTTCGTCCTTAATAATACTATTCAGTATTCTGATCCCAATATTGAACACTTTAATTTGTTTTAATTAAGACAAACAAGATAACCGAACTTATCCTACGGTTATTTTAATAAAACAAACTAAGCTCTTTTAGAGGCATTAAACTTAGTGAATAAATAAGATTGAACATAATTATTCATAGATTCAACATTTATAACGACTGAATAAAATTATACATGTATAAACCCTTAGGTTCCTATTAAAGACAAATAAAATTTATGCTTTCAGTAATTACTAAATCTGAAAAATCAAAATTCATTATATAGTCAAGCAAAAAAAAATCAATATTTTGAAAGAAGACTAGAAAACCTCTTTAAAGAAATTTAATTAGTTATAATCTACCAACATTTACTATCTAATCATCATTATATTGCTTTCAATTCTTATTCTGTTTTTCTAATGTTAGTTAATGGTTGCTATGTCTGCTATAATATTTAACTTCTGTACAATTGTATTATTGTATTTTTTATCTTTCATTATTAATAAAATATTATTTTATAGAAATACAATATTATATTGATAAGGAAAGATAAGCATGTGATGTAATAAACAAATATTTATGAAAAGACTATTTTTTTAAAGAATAGGATATTTTTAAAATTTCTTACAATTTTAAAGGAATAATTTTCCTAAAACAAAAGTAAAAAGCTAAGGTAGTTTTTATGTGTGGAAGTGCTTCAACTTGCTTGAATGTAACCGACTGTCTCCATCACCAATTTTACTTTTTATTACAGATATTACGTTTAAACACGTTTGACGGCCTGTTTAATATGCACGACGCTGATGTTTGGGCAAACGCAAGTCCAACAATTCTCTCTCAATCTTTGGGTGGCTATCGTCAACAATCAAGCCGCGCCCTCTACCGCGTCAACTCGACAGTTACGGACATACATTGTTTGACATAAAAAGGTTTGTTTAATGTACCCTATCTCACCCTTAAAGTTTGTTCTATGAATTTAAAACCACCATGTATAGTAAACCCACCTCTATTGAAGATATGACACATAGTCTACTAACAAGTAAGTGTTTTAAAAAGCATACAAAGAAAAAGAGGATGAAGCTGTTTTAATTTCTATCTGTAGTTTATGTAATTGAACAAATGGAGGTTATACCTTCATTAAGAATTGCGATCCTTGAGTTCTATTTATGCTGCTGAATTCCATAAGAGAAATAATATTGCAATATCAGTCATCTAAATCAAAAACAACGAATTTGGAAATATATCGAATATAGCTTGAATATAATCAACTGCTCCCATACACAAAGACATGAAGCTTAATTTTACAATCAAACTATTCTAATGCTTTGTATTTCGGTTTAAAATATTCATTGAAATACTCAAATTTATAATTTACTTAATATTTTTCCGATATTAGAAATTCGTTCATATTTTTTCGTTATATATTAGTCATTTGTATCCAGTAGTCACATTATTGGTCAGAGAATCGGTAATATGTTGATACATAAAATATACGAACATATAATAACAATAATTTTATTTATTGTAAGACATGCAACAATTCTTTGTTATTGTTTTTTACTGCTGTTCAAACTATTATTTACTAAAGAAAAAAATTACACCTATTTATATTCACCTTCTAAATTATTCTTTCATTGTATAATTTCAGAAAACTGTTTTCTGAAATTAAAACACCCTATTTACGAAAAATTCGGAAATTGAAGGTTCCGGATCTCAGTAACTGGATTTGTACCACTTTCAAATATCTATATTCTTATATTATTAAGATCAACAAGAGTCATTGACATTATTCACACTGACATGCTCTGGATATGGTTTATTGGTCATCGTTATAAGAAAACAGGCTTAGAAATGAATCAATGTTAAATACTTGAAATGATTTATATTTGAAACGTTCTGCCAATGGCAAGTTCTAATTCCAAAGTTAAGTTTTATTTTACTGAAATTATTATAAAATAAAATCTGAACTGAAATTTGGTACGAAATGTAATCAATAAAAATAATGCTAACAGAAACAGTGGTTGAAATATACTGAAAGGTATGTACGTATTACATCACACTGCTACTGATAAACATTACCAATAAACGATAATAATAAATTTTGTATTTGGATAACGAAAAGAAATTAAGTGCCTGGTTATCAAAATTAAATAGTAATAAATTTTATTACAATAATAAAATCAACTTTTATTCGAACGATACAATTATTGGACGCCTAAATTTGTAGTATTAATAGAATTCCATTTTAAGTGATACAGATATTCATTTCAATAATGGACATTGTGGAAATTCAAAAAAGTCAATCAATATCTTTATAAAATATATGAAAAATACTTTTAATCCTTTAATATATGATATATTTCTTTCTAAACAGTGCAAAACAAAATTTTTGTTTTTCTAATATCTTATAGTTAATTTCAAGTTTCTAGAGACATGAAGTTTCTATTTAAAGCCACTTTTTGTCAGAATATTGAAGATGAAAATTTTATCGAATTTGCTTCTCATTTCCAACACGGCATATCTTTTTTTTTTCTACAGCAACTATTTGCCTATAACAGCGACAAAAAAAAAGAAGAAAGAAATACGGTAACGCCTTCATAAATCTCACTTTGCACTGATATCTTGCAAACTGATTATCCAATTTCTGTTCCGTTCGGGAATCCCCTTGGGTGCAATTACAGAAGGTGGAGGCGGCAGACGAGGCACCTGACGAAATCTCTCTAATATTTAATTTTCTTCGTCCTAGGAATACCTTCCATCTGGCAAGTGTCTGGCAAGAGAGAGACGTATTGCTTTTGTAACGGTCTGTGCAATTGACTGCAACCTGCGCTGCCGACCTCGTTAGAATTATAGTAATCACGTATTGGTATTTTCCACTTCGCTTCCACTGCAGCCAGTCAAAGCCGTCATCAACTTATCTGGAGAAACACACTTTTCGCAAATCGTGTTCACGTCATCCGTCGCACCCTTTCAGCTGCATTTTTTTTTCTTTTTTTAGAGTTGATTTTTATGAGATGTTGGATATATACTTTTTATCTTCGTGTCTTTGGCGTTTGCTTTTTTTTTTCTTCTCTCATCATGGAGCAAGAGTTCGCGACCCGGATATTGGATTTTAACAGATGGGGATAGTAAAGGAAAGGTTTTCCAAGTGAAGTCGGATGTAGCTGTTGGCAATGAATGAGGTCCGCATGTTCCAGCGAGAGAGAGGCTTAGTCCATGCTTATACCTCTGCCCCCTCATGCCACCAAGAGTAATAACCGCTGATTGTCGGGAGGATCACACTGGTCTTCCGGTGGTCTTCCGGTTTCCGGGGGAAAGGTACAGTCAGATTTTCTCTTTTCCTGGATTGGCGTAGATACTTGAGGGATTGATTCTGTCAAATCAGCACACCCACGCACTTCATCAGAAATTGGTTGCTTATTTCATTGATGGACCTAAAGGGGAAATATAAACCTCGCTTCTATTGAAATCCCACCTGTGGCTCGAAAAAATAAAGAAACAAAATAAAGAATCACTAATGATAGTATAAACATTGCTTAACAACCGACATAATTTCAGAACAAAGCAAAAAATTGCATTTAATCTTATTGATTCTTTAATTTTTTTGTTGTTTATTTATTTTTCATTATGAGATAACTACATTAATACAGTCAGATTGTATCATTTGTTTTTAATTAGCTACAGGACCTTCCGTTTCCCGGACCTACTTCTCTATGAGTCGCCACAATCTAAATGGATAGTTTAAATTATTCCAGAAACATTTCTGCATTTCAAGGTAGCTGCTATTGAAACAAATATATTGAACTCTCGAATAACTTAAAAAGTTAAAGCTGTTGAATAATAGTAAAATCCAATAAAATGCTTAACATGGAAATCAGGAGTGACTTTTCAATATTCAGCAGTTTAGATTATTTTCCGCTGTTAAAATTTTTTTTAAAGAAAACATGTTTCAATTTATTTATTGATTTAAAGTTTATAGTTTTAATTAAATTTTGAGGGAGATCTTCAAACCGTATTAAGATAAAAAATAGCTGGTTTATTAAAAGTTTAATAACATCTTTGCTAACTACACTGAAATATTTGCTGGTTAATTTTCCTGCAAAGAAATCCTTGGTCCATTACCAAATAGTAATGGTTTTCATTCTCGAGGATTTAGAAAGACTAGCTTCTGTGTAGGACCCCAAAGCTAGTGGGTCCTACCATTCGTTAAACTGGTGATCGCAGTATCGACTACTTCCTTCCCATTAAGAGAAAACCTTTTGATGGAATGAGATATTACATTTTTATAATATTTTCTTTTCTAATTAATGATAATAATAAAAGCTTTATGTGTTTTCATAAATTTCCTGAAAAGTTATGGAATATTTGACTCCTTTTCTTTCACCGAAACAGACACGCACAGCAACTTTCAATGTGTTTTACTAGATTTACTATAATTTCATCCATAAAAAAAGTAAAATTTTGATAAAAAAAAAAAGAATCAAATATCTTAATAGCATTAGTTATTAATCGATATAAACGCTCATTTTAACAAACGAATTAACTAAAATGAATAGATCTGAATATTAGGTTACGCTCTGTTTAATGGGGGTTGAACATGTTGCGCTGGACGCCCATGTTTTGAGGTCTTGGGGGTGGGATGGAAACCAAAATAATTGTGCTCCATTTTAAGTTGAATCATAGATAAGCTTCATATCACATTTTTAAAAAAATCCGTCTAATTGGTTAGGCCTCCTTTTTAAGTTGGACCATAAGTAAAGAAAGTGCCTAACTTAAAGAAAATCTGTCCAGCCGTTTTAATGTGATGCACATATAAACAGACAAGCGGACAAAAAGATCAACGAAAAATAGTGTTCAAGTGGAATAGTTAGACCACGCATACTCAGTCAATGTTTCTGGTTTCGTGTATTTTTCGTTTCACCAATGAAAGTCCTTTGCTGGGGTAATCCGCTTATAGATTGATGTTCCAGGACGGTACAGAGACATCTACTCCTAAAATTATTAACTAAATCTTATAAACATAAAGAAAACATTCTTGTTTTTGTATATTCACAGATATATTTTTATATTATTGATATTATATAAATAATTTTTATAATTACTAGAAATAAAAACAACAACATCTTGTCTTCTTCTTAAATATAGCTATATTTCGCAGGTTAGACATTTTATTTGCTTCTTCAGGCTTATCCGTTACATGGAATGTTCTTCATAAAAACATAAATATTAACAATATCAAATCATATATGGTAACTATAATCTTACATTATTATAATTAGAAACAATAATTATAACAATAATAATTATTAATTAATAATTTGTTAATTTTATGTTGTGCTAAATTGTTTTTCGTTGATAATTTTGTTTCAAATTGTTTGAGGATAAAGTTGATTTTGTAATTTTTATAAAATTTATTTAAATGTAATTTTTTTAATATAATTATTAAGTATTAAAATAAATACAGCCCCTGTTGATAGGAATTTAAATTCCTAACGGGACTGAAATTTAATTTAAAATAACTAAGAAATAAAAAAAAAATATAGGATCATTTACATAGTTATTATTATTGGTAAAAAATCTAGGATCATTTATATGGTTACATAACAAAAATAATATAATTACTATATATGAGTTGATATTGTTGATATTCAATTCGTAAAAACTTTGTTTTTTATGTTTTTATGAAGAACATTCCATGTATCGGATAAGCCTGAAGAAGCAGGTAAAATGTCTAACCTGCGAAATATAGCTATGTTTAAGAAGAAGACAAGATGTTGTTGTTTTTATTTCTAATAATAACTGTCACATTAGTATTATATATGGATAATTTTTGTAATTGTTTAATAACTTGGTTTAGCTGTGTAATGTCTTCTCTCGCGTACTTGCTGTTGCAGAGACGCGATTTCTAAGTTTGACGTCATGATTTCCAGACAAACGTGTCATCAGATTTCGCCATATAAGGAGAACTTGCTTTGCTGGTTCTATTAAAATTTAAATTTAAATGATAAATTCAAGACAAAAATCACTGTTACTGCATCCTGGAGAGTGCAGTAAACAAAAATACATGATTAAAAAGAATAAATTATGGAATTACACAAGATCAGATGCGCAGAATCTAATAAAATTATAATTGTAATTTCATAATAAGAATCTCGAACAGCGTAACATGAAAACTTAAATTAGGGGAGGGTGTTGTACCTTTGACCGATTGTACCTTTGACTATCCTTGCTAGTTCCACCATCTATCAGCATACTTTAAAAGCTTTTCTATTTAATGTGTAACATTCCCACTATTTGCGCCTTTAAACCTTCAGTAGCAGTTAGATCTTTGACTTGCAACGAGTGAAAAACATTTTTCTAATTCCATCACCGAAAAGTAAGTATTTTGCAAGTGAATGTTTCTTTAATAACATTGTTTGTTTTCGTTTCATTATTATTTTAACAAGAATGAGTAATACATATATGCCTATAGATTAATTGGCAGGACTTTTAAGATAACTGGATTAACCTAAAAATTGTAGTATGGCGTGAAACGTAAGTTTGACTGATGTTGTACCTTTGACCATCGCAGGGTATTGTTCCTCTGACTAGGTTAAAGGTACAACATACTGAATAATATGTAAATGTTTTTACTTACAGTCAATTTAGCATTAAGTAAGATGGAAATTTAAATATTTTTGGCCAAATTTTTATTTTTTTATCAAATCTTATCCAAGGGAAGTTAACAATCGATTGTTTGTCCATGACTTTGAGCCTGATGTTGAATATTGATCAGGGGAAAGTATTTTCGATCTTTCAGATGAATGCCATGTGTTCGAGAAGGAATTAAACTTTGAAAAAAAAAAAGATTTAGTTGAAGAAAGTTATGTCCTTTTCAAAAAAAAACCCAAGAAATACTTTTTGGCCCGAATAAAGAAGCAGCAAGTGATTATTTTATAGTTAAATGTTTGAAAAAACTACCGAAGATGGCAAAATTCTTCCAAAAAGATAACCAGCTCAACGACATAGAACTACAAGATATTGTGACCAGGCTACCAAATCCAACCACAGCTGGCAGCAAAGCTCGACTAAAAGAATGTCTATTTTTTGAAGTTGATTTTTCATTATATAATGTAGAGTAAACGGGCAGGAGTAGGCTACTGAAGCCATTAGAATGTATTTCATGTTTTATTATTCTACTTTGAATTGCATATATTTGCCAAACGTATAGATTTCTGAATAAAAATGTTAGTTAAATAACTTGTATCTAACTGTCAGTTTCTACTACCATCTGGTCAAAGGTACAATACCCTCCGGTCAAAGGTAGAACACGTAGTTGTACCTTTGACCACAAGGTATATTTTTTTTTTTTTTATAAAATAAAAATAAAATACTTATACTCAAAATATAATATATACATAAAACACACGCAGTTGATGGCAAGATGAGTGACGATCACATGTATCCATTCAGGTAAGGATTTAATTGAGTACAAAAAAATTGGAAAATTCATTTAGTGAAAACTGGTGAAAGGTACAACACCTTCCCCTACATTTTATTATAATTATATTTTTTTAAACTTATTAACAATGTGACAGCTCCAAGAACATTATTAAAAAAAAATACTTTATGCCTGAAAAGGTAAGAGATTCCATCAGCAGGTCATGAAGTAGCAAAACGAAAGGTTACGATTCCCAGCCTTCGAAACGAAGCGAGGTCAGAAGTTCATCATCCTTAACATAAGAAAAGAAATCAGTTCCCTTTGGGCAGAGAACGGATGAACTTTGAATCAAACAGATCAAGAGAATAACTAAGCAAAAGGAATAACTTTCCTTGTAGGGGAAAAACTTGACTCTTCAACTATCATTCAGCCAAATATTCAAATCATTATAGAAATAATAAATATCGGTGTTAAGGGTTTACTCAAAATAATTAAACCGTTCATGTTCCAGATTTGTTTCTTATTACATAGATACATTAAAATTTTGGAATGCATGATTGGTTATTTTATAATATATTTAATTTCAATTAATGATAATTTCTCCTTGGTAATTATTGTAAACGAAGCCGGAATCATCAAAAAACTTCTGTGAAACTTCAAAAGTAGAGAAAGGAAAATAGGGAGACAAACAAAAAATATCTAACAATTAATGCAATCTGCGATTAAAGAAAAAACTGAAATAGCTGGAATACATTGGCGCTCCAACTGTTCTGCAAGTTTTAGCAAAACATCTCAAAGGAAAATTGCATTGGCAGTGGAATGATTTATATCGTTATCCAATTTATATTCTATTCCTTTATTCCATCCACTAAAGTTCGCTCTGTTGAACCTATTTGTGGTACCTGATCTTCTGTCCATACTGGATATTTTATTCGCGTAAATGAGAGGAGTTCTTGACTTCCTAATATATTATTAAGTAGATTAAGTTCTAACGAACAGTTACGTTTCTTTAAATGTCTGTTGAGACTTATTACAAAAATCATCCAAGTGGCATTCATCTTTGAATATATTTAAAAAAAATACTTTTAATAATAATCTTAGAATTTATAAAACATAGGATGAATTTCGAACAACTTATATGTGGATCAACAATGTGCAATCAAAACCTTCTTTTTTACTTTCGATTTCATGAAGCCTTAAAAATACTTCAATTTCTCAATTCATGCACGAAATCCTGATAGGGCTCACGAGAAGAATCTCAAAAAAAAATTTCTGATTCCATGGTTTTCATTAAGATGACTGATGGATTGATGGTCATAAAAAAAATCTCCGTCTCTCTCTCATCTTGACTGCCTTACACGTGCGAGGCTGGGTTCCACAGAGGGAAAAAAGTTAAACTTGCTAAGCAATATTTTTGTTGTTGTTGATTCCTGTGCTTGGAGAGTTGTACAATAAGCTGCGTATTTTTTTTATCTGCAGTCTGTAATTCAAACAAGCTTAAAGTGTGCAGCAGTAATGAACGCCATGTAACTAATGATATTACTTCAGATACACATAAAATTGTAGGAAGTGCCAAAAAAAAGAATTGCAAAAGCGAAACCAAATGAAGGAAAAATTCAATCATTTCTACTATCACGTGATCTTATTTTTTTACGTGATTCTAATTGGGTTATGAATAAGCCAACGATTGAGAAAGATGTTTAGCAGAGTTTGGTTTGAAGAACACCAAACTACTTGCACTGCAAATCCTTTTTTCCGAATTACATAACATACAGCAGCTTGTCTGGTATTGCTTTCAAACATTACAGCTGATCATTTCACGTGAATATAACAATGTTAAACCTATGCATGAATTATCTATGGGATGTAAATCTTTTAGATGGTGAAATGGCTAATGGGCCCACCTATCTGTCAAAAATCATTAATTTGTAGATTTAAAAGGATGAAGCTAACTATTATAAGAAATACTGAAATCTGAAATTCCACTGTTACAAAACTCATGTATATGCGTTTCAGGTTTTAGTTATTCAGCAATTTCTCAGTGAAAAAAAATTCTGAAACATATGAAAGTGATGCGCCGTTGTTGGTATATTACGTAGGCTAATATGGCTCTGTCCATTAACTACGTCATGCTAATTTTTGTTATTTTCGATCCCATCACTGTCATAAACTGACAGACGTAGTTGATGGACAACTATAAATGTTATGATAATTTAACGTTATAAAAAGAATGTAGAAGTAAGGAGTAAACAAAACAGTTATAAAGGAATCATCCTGAATACAAAACGTTTTAAAGAAGTTGTAGGTCATGATACTAAAAATCTTTTCATTCAAATTTGTTTCTAGAAGAAAATGTTCATAAATTACAATCTAAGTATTTGGTTTATTTTTAAAAACACAAGAGTTTTTAAGAAAATAAGATTTTTACAAGGAAAAATTATTTATTTATTTATTTTTCATTAGAATTTTGTTTTTGAATTTCCATTATTATAGCATTATTATTAGTATTTGGACGAGATTTTCCTAGAGGAATAATAAAAGTTTTCTCCAGACGCTTCTTTACGATTCATATTTCTTTGCGTAGCACCATCGTAAAATAAATCAATTCTTAAGATACTGCTAGTTAAAAAAGTTACTGTAGGGACGGCTGCAATTCGCCTGCTATTCTTTTCTTTCTTTAAATATCTTTACCAAGGAGATAAACGTTACTGCACATAAACAAGCAATCAGCGAGACCATCTCTAATTCAGCCTTTTAATCCCTGCTCGTGGAAACAGTCAAGCACAATTGCGTTTTCCGTTTGGATGAACCATTACTATACCGTACGGCGGAGCTCTTGCTTAATTGAATTGGAAGAGAAGTAACAGTCGACCTTCTTTGCAGTGGTCCAGCAATCTGCACCCGACACAAAGCAATCAAACCCAATAGATTTCCCTACGGAATTAATGCATGTTCATTGAAAACGAATGAATTTCCTTCATCTCAAGCAGTCATACTGATTCCTTATTCTCCTTCCACATTCAATGTCCGCTCGGGCTTTTATATATTTCTGCGCAGTTCATTCCACGTCAGGATTTCCCTAAATGTAAAAGACTTCCCCGAAAGAGGGTTTCAAAAGCAATTTCTCCTGCAATAATCTTTCTCCTTTTTTTCTTTCCTCATTTTTTTTTCAGATATCGTCCTGACGAAAGTTCTACATCGTGATAATCGAAATTCAAAATAATAATTATTCTAGATATGCATTTTATGGATTTAATGTTTTTTAAAAGAACTTTAAAATGTTCAAAGCTAAAATCATTTTTTTTATTTAATTAACTAAGCGTTTAAAAAAAAGTTTTAACATTTTGTAGTTACTGTGAGTGTTAGGGGCCGTTCACAGTATTACGTAAGCATTAAAGGGTGGGGGGGTCAGAGCAATGCTTACGTAAGACAGACAAACATGCACGTGAGAGAGTGCGCTGAACGAAATAGACTTTTCCCCTCAGTATTTCATGTTCCCTTTTACATTTAATTTGTTATATTTCAATTCAGGAGTGGATATCATGTAATTTTGACTATTTTAATTTATTGTTCAGTGGTATTTACTGTTAAATAATGGTTTGGTTTACTGTTAAAAAAATCTTACGTAAGCACAAGGGCGGAGGAGGCCTAAAATGACTAAAAATATCCTTATGTAATATTTGAACGGCCTAACTCAAATTATAAAAAAAGAATGAAAGGAATTTTTACTATATTTTTTTTTTAAATCATTGAAAGCAAAACTCCAGCATGTTATTACAATGTTTTGTTGTTACTTTTATAATAATGCCCATGGACGTTCGAAGAGTCAAAGAATTTGATGATGAAGTAAGTTTTGTTTGTTAGATACAAAAATAAATTATTTAACTTTAATAGAATTAACAAAAAATTAAAATAATACTTAAAAATTTTTTCCATGAATACCATAATTTAGAAACAAGATTAAAGTTTTAACTACATTCCTGCCCCTTTACTGGACTTTGCAAACAATGGAATACGAGGAGATCGGATAGTCAGCCAGTCTTTTATACACCTTTGAATCCCGGGAAAAATACTAAGGCCTCTTTTACACAAAATACTGGGGGCGAGACCTGGGATCGGAAGTAAAGATGTCGGGGAAATTGTTGACCGTCTCCGGAGATCCGTCTCGGCTCGAAGGTGGTAAGTTCATAAATTATTTGTTGTGTATTGGTTCTGTAAATATTCTGAAGTTAACTTGTTAAAAATATTCAGGGTTTTCTCAGATGCACTTTGTTAAGATTTTAAGAAAATATTGTAATACTTCAGTAATAATCTCTCAAGTTCTTTAAAACCAAAATAACTTACTAAACCAAAATGAAAAACAGAAAAGAAAAACAAAAAAGGAAAACAATACAAAGTAACTCAAAAGTTTTACTACAACTTTTTTTTTTTTTTTTTTGAAAAACTGATAAACAAGTATTTCAATAGCAAGTAATTTTGTTTAATAATAAAATTCCAGGAAATAATAAATCGAGATTTTAACTGTCTTTTTCTGGTTATCAAAGTGTTTAAATCATATTAAACTTATTCAGTGTTGGCTGAGGAGAATTCTTAATAATGGGACAGATATACAATATTTCGTGTTCTTCATTTTATTTGAATGTTTTTAATCCGAAACGCTAAATCGTTAAATTGTATCGGTTTTCTTTCTTGTTTAAGAATTCAATCAAGTATGTAAAATTTTACAGTTTACCGAAATGTAAAAATTTTCATGTTTAAATAAATTCATTTAGAAACTCTGTGTGCCTGAAGATTTAAGAAAAATAATTACTGTATTCTAAAACTAAAATTAAATAAAAAGTTTTAACTTTTTTTCTTTATTTAAAATCATCGTTATCATTAAAATTGTGATTACAAGTAATTTAGATTTGATTGATAATATTGTAATTATTACAATGGACTAAATAAATAAATAAATATTTTGTAGTAAGAATTAGTTTGACTGTTGCTGTTTTAGAGATAATTGTATAAAAGACTTGACTTTTTTTTCCTTTCCTTTTCTATTTTTCAGTGTAGACAATAAGCCGATGACATAGACTTCGATATCAAAACTGATTAATCTGGATAACAAACTGCTGACATTAAAATTCAATCATTTTAATCTATAATATAAAAGAGAAATTTGTGGATGTGTGTGTGTCTGTCCGAAATGTTCCCAACATGCTACAAACTTGAAATTTGGCTTGTCGGTAGGTTCCATAGTGTAGACAATGTAAAAAGTATAAAAATAAACTTTTTATTTTGGGGGGAGGGGAGATGAAGTATTTGGTGGCAACCCGCAATATACAAGTATTAAGCGGTCTGCACTGCATTCCCCCTGCCATTTTGATGTGATCTTACAATTTCAATTTCTTTCTCATCCACATCATTGTAACCTCTACGAAGAACGGAATTTCGCTAGTTTAATATGTAATGCAATAGTAAAGCAGCAATTTGTATGGACTCAAAATTTTGACTATGTAGATTAAAAAAGAAGATGGAGTAAAATCTGTCTGGGTCATGATTCGATCAGACTGTGATGTTTATTTCTTTCTTCTTGTTCGTAGTAACTCAAGGGCTCTGGTCATGCATGGGAGGTCAGTGGACATGTTCCGAATGGAAATATGGTCTTGTTCCAAAGTGGTTTAAAGAGAAACCGTGGAATCGAAGTTAATGACTCTGATAGTACATACTCTGATTTGAGCAAGAAAAAACCCAAGGGATATATAACAGAAAACAAGAAATATGTAAAACTATCAAAAAACGTGGCTTCACATTATGCCGTAAATTTTTCTGAAGATACATTAAATAAATTCTACGTCTTTTGATAAATATGCGTATCTGTTTCTAAGTATTGTAATTGCAATTTTCTTTAGTTTTTTTATACTGAATACTTTTTAAATTCAATAAAAACAAAAGCTTTCTTTGAAGACAGTGTACAGTTTTTTTTTCATTTCTTCCAAAGCAAAAAGAAAGAAATAAAATGTTAATAAAAATGCTTTTATACTTAAAAAAACTTCATAATTACTTCATCTCATGATTGCTATATTTCTCAAGCTTTTACAATCGTTTCAATATTTTAAAATACAAAATGATAAATAATTGAAAAAATTAACAGATACATTTTAAGTAAATAACTATTAATTTTTAGAAGAAACTTTTTGTCAAAATATTACACTAAATACAATCAAACTTGGATAATTAGAAGTTGAAGGGACCAGAGAAAAAGTTCGAAATATCCAAAAATTCAAATTACATATATTCTCTCAAACAGAAGACATAAATAAAAAAGATTAACTCCACGATCAAAGATATACATAAACTTTATCTAAGAATACTGCTACTTTTTTTTCATTAAATCAAACATTTTTTACTAGCTTAATTATTCATCACTTTATAATTGCTTCATTGAATGCAATCTTTGAGTCATAGCATATGATTCCAACCTATGAATTGATACAAAAATACATTCCAACCCTCCCTTTTGTTTTCCTTAGAAAATCCGTTAAAATAAATAATGTATCTTAGCTGAGAAAAGTCTCAGGAACAATTTTTACCGTAATATTTTAAGGACAATCGTACGAAAAATTCGAATTTTCCAAAATAAAATTCGAATTATCCACGATTTTTTAACATTATTTTAATACAGAATTCTAGGGACAGAGCAAAAAATTCGAATTATCCAGAATTTCGACTTACACAAGTTCGAATTATCTAAGTTTCACTGTACTAAATGACAAAAGAAATTATAAGACATCTTTTAATAATATTTTTAGTGCTGTTTGCCGAAAATTTTATTATTCATTAAGTTATTACTAGATCTTTAATTGACGGAACTCATAACTTAAGGTATGTCCAATTGCCAATATGTTCAAGTCATATCCAGCCAATTAATAAACAAAATTCAATAAAAAATAATAATTCAGTAATATGTAAATAATAAGTTAGAACAATATTGAAACAGTATCAATCTGAAGACAGTGATGCATCATTTGCTTATTCTATGGAGCACTGTCTCCATCATGAACTTAAAAGGCTTTAAAAATGAATAAAAGTTGCTCTTATAACTTTAAAAGCTTGTAGTTCACAAGCATCGCAAAAATTCATTAGATTCTCCCTCTTTTTATTTTTTTTTTTCCGTACTTGATATTCTTAGATGACTGATTAAAGTTCCATTACTCTCATCAAGTAATCGATACCTTATCAATCAGCGGTGCCAAGCATCTAAGGAATAATGATATGCAAATGGAAGATAAGATATGGTTATTGATTATGCAAAACACTGTATGGGTGTGTGGGTATGTCTGAGTCACGGCATCACCGTTAGATTTCGGCTTTAGATACTTGACTTTAAAAATTTCTAGAAGTTTGTTTCGTAACGTCAGATACAAAATAATGTTAGGAGAATTTCATCAAAATAAAGCAGACTTTCAACTGTGGGTAGATATAATTTTCATTTTAAAAACAACATTCTAGATGACAACGTCTGGTTACTTAATAAAAAACAAAAACATTTTTATAGAACTAAACGATAAACAATAAGTTTACCCAAAATAGAAAATAATAAATAAAATTATCATTAAAGCTCAAAAAAATTAAAAATAAAAGTTCTATCAAATATAGATCTCAGGAACGGCCATTTTGCCTTTTTTGAAATAGATAATGCTTTCCGATTATTTATTTTAAAACGGATTTTAAATGAGAGCTTTTGGTTTATTTCTCAAATTAAGCTCAGACAAAAATAATTGTCTTCAAGTTGTTCCAACGTTATGCTTTCTTGATACAGAATATACAACAAATTAATTTTAATAACAAACATTTCTATAAGAAACATAAAAAAAATAACAATAGAAATGTTACACTGAAATTTATAGTTTTGTTTTGGTTAGACTGTTCATCCACTTCTTTCTTTTTTTTTTTTCTTTAATATAAAGGACAAGTTCAAAGTACAACACCAAAGGGGTATAAACAATTAGAAAAGGGCCTCATTGAGTTAGGATCTCCAAATTTGATCCTAGCTGGATAGAAATGTGGTCAGGCATATTGTCCACACAGGGGAATTTAAGGAAGATGTGAAGAAACCAACATGACGGGCATGGTCGGAGGAGTAGAAATTGCATAACTCCATCCAAATGAAGAACTATTGGACAATGAGGAAGGCTCAAAATGTGTTGATTCCGCTTGGTCATAAGTGACCCATTCGCGAAGAAGAGACAAGTTCCGATTTTTCAAATTTCAAAAGATTCTTGAAGGAAAACATAAGAATGGAAGTATGTTTTATTCTCCCTGAAGACACAGATCTGATTTAGAACAAGAGTACTTCTTAACCAGAATATAGAAGCCCATTGCGGCTTATGACTATGAAACAATGTAAACCTCCATGATGGCATTTTTAATTATAAATATGAAAATCCATGGAAGCTGATATTCTCAGCCTCCTTAGAGTTCATCATTCGACGTGCTGAACATTCCTAATCTTACTGTTCCACTTGAACATTTTTCTTCACGCATCACTTTAAAACACTAGACGGATTTTCAGAAAATTTGTTACATAGCACATTTCTAATCCAAGTTAAAGCATAAGCACATTTTTTTTTCGGTCTCTACCCCTTTCCTCAAAAATTTCCTCCTCGAAATTCCTCGTAAAAAGCCTTATTTCTTAAGTTTGGTACAGTAACTTAAAATTTTGAGCACAGCTTTGGTTTTTCATTCCCTAACTCGAAAATGGAACCACATCCCCAGCTTTGCAGGCTCAATAAGCACTGAGTGTAAAGTTAATAAAATATATTAGGATTAAAATGTAGGTCATCACAAATAAATACCTGTATCATTAACATTTCAAGAACATTCATTGTTATTTCGACTACATTATAGAAATCAAGGTTGGGTGTTTTTTTTCAATTCGAAAATGTGATTGTCCGTTTGTCTTGGAATTCTTTCTAAATCGATTGAACAACAAAGCGCATATTCCTTAAAAATAGTTATTTATTATTATTCGAAATGTTGAAAGGAATGGTAAAGATAAAAAGTGGAACTATTTATCGAAAAGTAGCGAGTTCAAGATATTGTAAGGAAAAAGTTAAAAATTGAGAATGTTTGCCATGATTTCACAGAAAATTGAGAAGCACTGGTTTCGACTGATTATATTAATTGTATTATGTAAAGATGCATAAACAATAAAATTATATATTTAAATTAATACATTACTACTTCGTGATCAGTTGAACTCACCAGTAGGCTTAAGAACATGTTGACACTTAGAAGAGAAAACGCAAAAATTCAAGAAACAAAAATGAATGGAATTCCAAACAAATGTCTGCTTTAACAGTAACAATAACTTATTTTGTTATCACAAGAAAGGAAATGAACACAGTAAATTTCCGATTATCCGCGGAATTGGGTGGCGCGGCAACCACGGATAAGCGAATTCCGCGTATAATCCGAAATAGGACGAAAAAGGACGAAAATCAACACAAAAATGCTTTTAACCTATTTTATTTATATTCAAATTGTAATACATACAGTTACAGTACATACAATATAAATACTTATTTTATTTTAAATTATTTATTTTTTTTTAAATTTTATTATTATTGGAAGGCTCTCCCGTAATTTAGTGTAACCTGCAGGCCTAAGCTCCGCCCACAAGGTCGTTCTTTAAATTGTTTGTCTATAATTGTCTGCACTTCGTTAGCCTTTTTATTGTTTACCTTATTCTAGATTTAATTTTTTTTTAATTCCATAATTCATTGTACAGTAAAAAAATGGAAACAGGAGAGGTCAGCGGATAATCCACAAAGCGGATAATCCGCCTGCGGATAATCGGGAATTTACTATACTTTCAAGACATAACGTTTGAAAAGATAAAACACTTAAGAACACTACATTATTATAATTTCAGGTGCACGTTTCCACTATCCTCTGTTTTAATTTGTTTTTGTTTTGATTAGTGTATTTATTTACTATTCGTTTATTTAGCTTCTATTTATTTATTTTATCATTTTAATCTTGGTCGAAGCCTTTTCCATGAGTTTATTTAAAATGGTTTCCATTAAATGTGACGACTGATCATATACAAGATGATGGTAAGTTTATTTACATAAACAAACACATGTATTTCCTAAAACAACTATTTAAAGTCTTAAACCCGGCGGCTAATCCTTTTTAAAACAAAAGGTGCCTTTACATAAACCAATGGTAAATGTATTTAACAAAGGAAATCAACTGTTTCTTTAATTTTTTTATATTGATTATTGTAAAAATATAAATTGTTAAGGCATATTACTTTTTATAATCTCAAAAAAAATATCTATAACGTTAAAATGTCTATATTAACTAGTTTTTAATTATAAATGATTCGAACAAATTTAAACATCAATTTCGTATTATTTTCTGTATGTATTAAACAGCTCAAACTAATATGAAATGTACGTTATATAATAATACTAATAATAGTACGATTGTTGTTATTTTTTTATTATTATTATTGAAGATTTATCTCCAGTGTAAAGATTTTGGTACCAGGATGTCATTTTGTGTACAACTTGGTCTCACCTATTGTTATTATTATTGTAATGATTTTTCTTCACAGAAATCAGAATTTCTATCTTGTCAATTTATTCTTACAATTGTTATTGTAGATATTATTATTATTAGAAAGCATTGTTCAAAATAAAATTTAAAGTTTTTTTTACTTTTAAGGTGTTTTTTTTTTTTTTTTTTTTTTAGTTTTAAATTAAGGATTTTTTAATAGCTACAGGGAACTATTTTATGAGTGAAAAAGATGGTAATAGGATCTAGCCATAAAAGTTAATGTGTAAGTAAGTTCAAAATTGCCATCTGTTATGGTTATACCTTTCAGGATTTAACGATTATTGCAATCTAATAAAACCTTTTAAGATATTAATAACGGCTACATTAGGATAGAGGAAAAATGTGAGAGGCAAGATGAGAACTCTCTTTCCCTAATTATATTGTAGGTTAGCTTCATTATTTAATGGATTCTAAGTTTTTCTGTCCTGAGCCCATTTAAAGATATATTCTCAGAGTAATAAGTAGAGGTGAATGTCTCGCGCATACAAATGACAATGTGATAAGTTGACCAAATAAAAACCAGAACCAAATGATATCGCCAAGTGCCCTGATTAGATTGATAACTCAACCAAATCTCGTGCACGGAATTTTCTGAATGAGAAAGAGCAGTAAGACAAGAGCAAAGTGAACGAGACCTGTGCTATAGTACCGTTATTATGGTGTGCTCTCATTAGCATAGCCATCTTAATGTACTCCCCGACCGTCAGTGGGGAATGCTTACACCAGCACATTATCATCTCATCACAGTTTTGCTGAAGCAATAAAATATAACGAGTCTTTTGGGGATGTGGTATGTTTATTCTGCTAAATTGCCAGACCCGTTCTCGGCTTCAATTCGTATATTCGTTACCTAAGTTTTAGTCTTTTGAACATCAAAGAATTCGAGAGGAGACATTGTCAAGTACCAGAATAAAAGTATATTTGTTTATTTTAATTGGGGAGAAAAAAATCTCTCGAACTTCGATAGAATTAAGCTTACAACCAATTTAAGAAGTGGCAGACCAAAGTGTTTTTAAAGTTAAAAGGATTATCCCAATTAACTAACTCGACATGCGTCCTTGATGTAAACAGGATCTGAAAAATAATTAAGGAGAATTTAGAGTTGCCTGAAACTTTCGAACCTTCTTAATAATTGAGGCAGGGGAAAAAAACAAACACACAATAAAATTCAGAAAAATGAAATTCTTGAAACTTTTGTTTATAGTTAATAAAGTAACCCGTAGAATGAACAAAGTAATTTGTTGCTGAAATGTTTTTCATACGATAATAGTTTGCTGCTTTAATGAAAAAAAAAAATCTTTGGAAGACTGTTAATTTTTACTTAATTTTGTTTACTGTTAAATTTTGAATTATTTTCTTCAAACATTTAAAAACATGTCTCTTCGATACAACAGCTAGATGCCATTTTTTTATTATTATTTAGTACTCCGTCTAAAACATTTCGTTATTTAGAATAGTTTTGTAATTAAATAAAAACACATTCTACAAAGTCCATCAGAAACAAGTTTACAAATTGCTAGAAATTAAATGTATGAGCTTCCCATAATTTCAGTGGTTGCTGGAATATCCGATAGAGGGCTGTGCTGTGTGGACTTTTTTTTGCCTGTCATTGGAGGTGCGCTCTGTCATTTCAAAATGGCAATCCTCTTGTATAACTGGTCAGCTATTGAAATCTTAAAGAAATTGCGCAACAAAAATCAGAAAGAAAAGTCGTCGTCTTTTGAAAAACAGTGTAATCCTCGTTCATGACAATGCCAATCATACTTGGCGCGGAACACACAGAACTTGCTACACTGTTTCCATAGGGAAACTTAAGGCATCCGCCATAGTGGTTCCTCCAGTGATTTTCATCTGTTCCCTGCCTTAAAAGATAGCTCATGTCATGATGCCGCTTCCCATGCAATGTAGTCCAACGATGCAAAAAAAAGTGGCTACCAAAGCAGGTCCTCACTTTTATTCAGCTGAAATGGACGAACTGATTAAACGTTGCGACAAATTCTTCAATGGTCAACGTGACTTTACAGTAAATACTGTATCTGTGTTACATTAAGAACACCATCTCATTTTCTTCCAATAAAGGCTTGTTTGTCGTACACAAGCTTGGTAAACTTTTTTTTCTAATCGACCTACGTTACTGTCGACTATGTCCTGGTTTTTTGTTTAGTTTTTATATATTTATCTGGAGAAAAAAGAAGATGAAGTTAAGTAGGTTTGGTATTTACCAAGAGCTACCAGCGCATTGATAGATTTCAGTTTAATCACTCTTAGTCATTGTCTAAACAGAAACAAAATATACGTCAGTGTCAATGTTGGAAAATGAAAGCATGTGCAGAAATCTGAGACGGAACTGAACTCAATTTTCGTTCATGTACTCCGTAAATTAGATGTTATTTAATAATAAATGAGAATGAAGTTTCTTAGGTAAAAGTAAAATTTTGATATAAAGTATACGAAAGAAGGTCACTTACAGTATTTTCCTAGATAATACATAAGTATAGTGTAGCTAGATATTTCAAAGAGATACTCAAGAAATTCTGAAGGAATAGCATTATCTTTATTTTTTTAGAACTCTCTTAAGATGATGAATTTATAGTTTGAATATTGTGTAAAATCGCTTTTATAAGGTTTTGAATGTGTCATTAAACGATAAAATTTACAAATAAAAATTAATTATATTTTGTTGAAGCTATGAATAATATACTGGATAGATAGTGCTTTAAGCGGACAAACCCTGCTTTCAAAGATTCCAGAATGGAAAGAAATCATCACAATATAAAACTAATATTTTATAAGTAAACTGTAGAATAATCAACTAAAAATTTCGATTATTTTTTGTAAATAGTAATAATAAATGGATGGGAGAATAAATGTTATAGTAGCCTGCTGAATTTAGGAATAAAGGTATGATAAGTCGAAGTTCTCAGGAAATCTGATTGTACGTCTTCAAACTCTGCAAACCGATCATTATTTTTGCACAGAAGATATATTATGAAATCACAATGGTTGCCCAAAATTTATGTTGATTTGTTTGTTTAAATCGTATTGCATAAGAATTCAGATAAATAAATAACTTATTTATATGTTATTTCTTTATATTTAAGCTTTGTACTGAACCAAAAAAAAAAGTAAAGCTAAAATTAACTCGAGTAAATAGAATTATTATTTTATTGGAATAATATGGCCTTAAAATTAACGGTTTTTAAAAGAGCCACATAAAAAAAAACCTAAGTATTTTAAGCTGCTGATTAGTTTTATTATTGAGAATGAAAGTAACCCATTATGTTACATATAATTATTGAGTGTTTTGTGACATAGTATTTTGAGACAGCATTAAACAGTTTATGGTGTAAGTGAAAACTTTTGATATTATTCTTCTTCTTCAAGTGTGATCTCCGAGCTCGAAGGTATGCATTCTATGGAACTCAGAAGTTCCCACAGAATATCCTGTAAAAGATACTGAGGGGTTTTCCCGTTGCCGTTCTCAGGAAGCCATTATGGAAATGACGTCAGATCCGAAGATAAAGTGAAGAAGAGGCTGACAAACATAGGAAAGGAAATTAAACATCCATGCCGCTGCCGGGATTCGAACCCAGGTTCCGAGATATCTGCCTCGTAGGACGCCTCCGCCTAAACCACTAAGCCATGCCGGAACGGCAACTAGATATTATTTATTGTTTAAATATATTAAATTAGACTGGATTGAATTCATATTCGGTTAATGTTTATGATTCACTAAAATTATAATTGTAATAATTAAAATCATTACAATAATTAAGTGCTGCATAATATCCCAAATTTTTTTTTTTTAGTCTAGGACTAAAGGTGTTTAGTCTAGGTGTTTTGTGTGTGTGTTGTTTTCAATAAATTTATAAAAATATTACACAAAAGTATAATAAGTTATATGCAAATATTTAATAAATGACTTTTCTATGTGAGAAGCTGTACTAAGTAAAATTTTAAAATATACAAGTACAATATAAATTCTAATTAAATGTAAAATTAAAAGAAAAAAACCCACAAATATTAGTCTCTTAAATATTTGTTTGTTTTTTGGTTCTATGATTAATCTAGTTGTTAATACATGTTAAATTCTTTATATAAATATTAAATTATATAAATTTAAATTTATATAAAAATGTTAAAATCATCTATTAAGAAAAACTAAAGGAAATGATGTTAGGTTAATATCATTCTTTGCTGCTATTCTGTTTTTCTGTAGGTATTATGGATTTGTTGAAATACGAAATCAATAAACAATTAGTTGAAGTCTGCAAGTTTTGAAAATTTAATGAGTTTCGGCGAAGGCGTATAAATAAATCAATAAACAGACACTCTAAAGTTGAAAATCAGAAACGATAAATTTCCAGTGAACGATAGAAAAAGGAAGAAAAGAAACTTCAAGCAGATTGCGAAATATGAAGACTACACTACGTAATTTGACTAAATCTTGTCGAAGAGGATGAAATGTAATAAACAACCTAATAAAAATGCAATAAGCCGAAAAGTTTCAAGTTCTTTGCTTTCTTTGTTATTGTTTCTTTGATTGAAAAGACAAAATCATTTCTACTTTTCAACAGATTTTTTTATTTATGTCGTTTAATTAAATCTGAAGTTTCAATGAGAATTTTAAAATATAAACATAGGAATTTCGCTTTATTTCTAGATAATCCTATTTATTTTAACAGCATTACGTCTTCAAAAATCATTTATTTAAAATGTTTAGACATATGCTGATAAGTAATAAAACTTTAAAATTTAATTAGCTTTCCTTCGAAGACAAAGTATGAAGTTATTTATCTCTTATTCTTGTCAAATGTACAAATGTGAAATCGATAATTTCAACACTTAGTATGATTTGTGTCTGTAACACAACTTTTATTTTTGTATAGAGAACATTCTGGAATGAAATTGAAAATTTAAACATGTGGAATGAAACAATTTAGAGTTGTATAATTTACAATGTTTTTCTACATCTAGACTTAAGTTTCAAGTTTGGATATAATATCCAAGTTTGGGTATTTTTTAGAACTTGTGGGACAACATCTCTCTTAAACGACAGAACTGTAACCAAAAATTATAGATTTTGTAGAATTTTAGACATGTAGCTTTTCAATGATCGTCAACAGTGGTTAAATCGTTGCATGAATAAAAAAATATTAGAAACTTCTTAAAAATATAAAATACAATAAAATAGAAATAGCTTACGTGGCCGTGCGGTTTAGCCGGCGGGCTGCCATTGTGACCGATGCGCCAGTACCCGGGTTCGAATCCCGGTGGTGGCATGGCTGTTTCTTTCTTCTTCTGTGTTTCGTCCGTTTCCCACCTGGGACTTACTATCTCAGGGTTATCCTGGACGGGATATAATTCTCGTCCCCTCTTTCTTGAATTTCACTAGCCTCGCCCTGACGTTGTCAGGTTGAGCTAGTTACGTGGTCCCTAGTTGGCCAAATTCGATAAAAGGAAGGAAGAAATAGCTTGCACTATACATGAACATGAATCGATACCGGAAATGATATTAATACAAATAAATATAGACATCATTTCCATTACTCTATCCGTGATCAATTAATTATGTGCACTTTGAAAATGCTATATATAATAACTTGTAGCTATTAGAATTCATCATAGAAAGAAATTTCATCATCGGCATCAAACTGTTATCTAAATATTAATTTTCTTAATTTTGTAAATATTTGCAAAATTTTTTATTACTTAAAATATTAAAAGATTTTTAACAACTATATTACAGTGAAACTTGGATAATTCGAACTTGTTTAATTCGAATTTTTGGGTCGGTCCCTAAAATTCTGAATTAAAATAATATTAAAAAATCGTGGATAATTCGAATTTTATTTTGGATAATTCTAATTTTTCGTACGATTGTCCTTAAAATATTACGGTAAAAATTGTTCCTGAGACTTTTCTCATCTAAGATACATTATTTATTTTAACGGTCTTTCTAAGAAAAACAAAAGCAAGGGTTGGAATATGAGGGGATTTCAGAGGATTTTTCTGTCCACCCTCTGTTGTTACCCTACCCCCTCCCACACCCCTTCGGACTTAGAGTCACGTGCGCTTCCTGTGAATGATTTAATGCGGTTAAATATACGTTTTTAGTTTTGTACTTGTGCTGTAAGTATTGTTTATATGCTGTTACTATGCCATTGTCAAAAGTTAAAGCTTCTTATAAGTCATTAACATTAGCTGAAAAGGTAGCGGTGATTAAGGAAGTGGAAAAAGGCCTTAAAAAGAAATAAGAAATCGGCAAGGAATTTGGAATTCCATCCAACACGTTATCAACATATTTGAAGAACAAAGATAAAATCTTGAGCAGCAAAAATGGCAATGGAAAAATTAGAAAAAGAACGAGAGGACCTGGCAACCCAGAGGTTGGAATCATATGCTAGGACACAAAAATGCATTCAATGAAGCAATTAAAAAATCTGCTTTTTTTTTTAAAGTGATGAATAATTAAGCCAGTAAAAAATGTTTGATTTAATGAAAAAAAAAATGTAGTAGTATTCTTAGATTTTATGTGTTAAATCTGTGATCGTGGAGTTAATGTTTTGTATTTATCTCTTCGGTTTGAGACGACATATGGAATTCGAATTTTTGGATAATCTCTGGTCTCTTCAGCTTCGAATTATCCGTTTCACTGTACTATATTTGCGATTGGATTCTGAAAAGTTGTATCCATGAGTTCCTTCGTTTTATCAACAACATTCGAAAACTTATTAATATATTGAATATAATTCTCATAGAAATTTTTAGTAGCAAAAAAATATAAATATAAACCCGAATAAACATTCGAAGACAAAGAATTTAAATTTTTAAAATTCTTTGAATCGCATATGGTTTATAGAAGTCAATTTTAAATAATTTATTTGTTTTAAAAGATTAAGAGTTAGCGTAAAACTCAATATAACTTATTGTGCCACTGATTCACACAAAAAAATTAACTATATAAATTTTTTTTTTTCAAATGTTAGTCTTTTAGCTTTCATAAAACATTAAAAAAGTAAACCGTGAAACAATAAAAAAATCAATAATGCAACATGTTATAAATGTAAAAACTTTTTAATTTATCAACTTTTTTATGTTAAAAGAATAAAAAAAATTGATAAAATAAAAAAAAAGTAATTCTTAGATAATTAAAGATATCCTGAGAAAAGATTTTTATGAGTTTTCAGAGATTACTTGTATTTAATCTGTTTTAGGCTAGCGTGACGGATCTTGATTTTGAAAGTGCCTTTAGTATTAATGGTTAATGCTTAATATATTCTACAATTGGAAATTTTCATATTTAATTTTTCGTGCTTTCTAAGAAGTGCTGCTGAAAACAAACAATAAATTTAACAAAGAATAAACTGGTAGAAAGAAATTAACGTTTTATCAGCCTGTGCTAAGGCAAGCAATCCGGCAGAAATAAAAACACAGAAAGAGAGACTTTCTGCTTCTTTGTAACTGCGACTTATGCTATGGCCGTGTGATAGCAGACCATTCAGGAAATGCGAATGCCTCCTGCAATGTCCAGAAGGTTGAGTCCTCCGATTTATAAGAGCACTAACACCTCTCACTCTCCTCCTTTCTTCCTATCTTGCCACTGCCTGAATTCACAGGGACAAAACTAGCAGCCTTCCTTTGTATATAATTTGCATCAAAAGGTGCGATAAGGAGAAGGGAAGAGAAAGTCGACAAGGCAGGCGCCACCTAGGATGCGAGGCGTAAGAAAAGAAATGCAGCTAACATAGTAATTATAGTCAAGTCATAAATAATTAATATGTAATTCCTGCATATTTAAAGATAGTTTCTAGTCATATTTGAAATTAGTAATTAATGATATTCTGTTTTTAATCATTTAATCAGATTTTTCATTGAATATTTCAATATGAAGTTTCGAAATCCCATTAAAGTTTTTATCTAAAGTTAATAATCTATTGTATCTATAATATAATCAATACGAAGTATTTATGGGTTTTAATAGAAAGTAATTATATGATAGTTGGAGAGATCTAGATCAGTTTTGAAGAATTATACTTTAAGAAATCGATTTTAGGTGCTTACAAATGGCGTTCCACTGAAAATGAAGTTTTAGTTAGTATAAATAAGTACTTTTAAGAGAAAAAGTTTTTTTGTAATAATGTAATTTATTATTTTCACTGCTAATGTAAACGTTATTTCGTAAATTCGTAGAAGTATTATCTTAATATCTTTGTGACATCATTTAGAGGATAAGTCTGCCTCTTTTACAGAACACTAAGACAAGGTTAAAATACAAATTTAAGAAAAGTGTTTCTTATTGTGATACGTTTCTAAAATATAATCCTTTGTCAACAAAGTTGAACACTATTAGATCTCTTTACCAACTCATGTAAGTGAAAAGTAGTTAAAATGAGTTAATTTAAGGAACACAAACCAAGATATTCATATCTTTGTGCTGTGGAAATGGATGAAGTCAAACACATATCAAAAACAATGTGTAAAATTAATTTATACATGAATTGTAGAACTCACTGTATATTTGATTGGGGGGGGGGCTTTTCTCAATTTTAAGTTTTGGTGATTTATTCCCTTTTACGCGCACTTCCTGATTTAATGTTATTGGAACTAAAAGACTTGCTTGAAATTTTTTTAATTATTCAATCCTAGCAAATACATAACTATACTACACGTAATAGGTATTAAGATAAACAAAAATAATTATTTAAAGAATCTAAGATTGAATTTGTTTATAACATTAAGGACCTTCCTTTCATTCGGAAGACGCTATTTGGTAAGACAGAAGCAAACACTGACTTCATGGAAACCTGATCTAAGGAATTCAAGCAGGCCTTTTGGCAAGCGGCCAATATGCAGGGTCATTTGTTATTAAAGTCTGCTTAAAATTCCGATGACACCAATTTTCTTTAATAGTTCGTAAACCAAGGAAAGAGAGAGAGAGAAGAGAAATAAGAGGGTGGACGTTAAAACAAAAAAAAAAAGTTCTTCAAACTTTTCAAGATTTACAGCTTACAAAAAAAAATATCGAAGAAATGATTATCACTTCCACGATGTTGTGACAAAGACAACATGTTTATCAGTAGGAAAACAAAAATGTGTGAAAAGTTTACAGAGGCAGAGATATTCTACATTTTTCCTGTATGTTTATAACTTCAAATATGTTAGCAGAATTATATTTAGACAATTTTAGATACCACTTAGACAAAAACAATGCATTACTCAATAGCGGAATGTAGAAAAGATAGTTTAAAAGAGGTACAAAGATTCCGCTTTTTTTTCTTTGGGTTATCTCCCATTTTAGATTATGTTTTTTAATGTTAATCTTGAAACTTGTTAATATAGTAATTTAGGAACTCCATGAAAGAATTTTTCACAAAATTCTGTAAAACTATAAGCATTCAATGATTATGAAAGATATCAACCGAATTCATAAAAATACGGGACTTTCCATGTGGATTGGATTATTATACGATCTATTCCTACTGAGAATGGACAGCATTTCAGAAGAATTATAATTCTCGTGCAGTTACGGTTTCTTGTGACAAAATACTTCCATGGAATGAATTCGAAACATGTGAGACAAATAACGAACTCAGAAAAACTAAAAATCACAAAACTTCTTCCATTTAATTAAAATAATGAATTTAATTATTTTCAAGTGACTTAAAGTACGTAAAATACAACGTAAATAAATGACTTAAAACAAGTAATGTTGATTTCTTTAATAATTCTTTATTATTGTTTATTATCTTTCTTAGTTCCTGTGTAAGTAGTTGAGTCAAAATTACCAGGTACATCTGAAAAAGAAGAAATCTCAATGATAGGTTTTGAAATAAACTGAAGAATTTTCTTTTTGTTACAGTATTTATGTAAGAATTTCGAGCTATGAAAGTCCATTCAGATATAAAGGGTATATGTAATTATGTTAACATTAAAATGGAAAAACATTTATTGCATTGTACATTTGGAATATTGTAGAGTTAGGGTCTCAACCTGTTGTCTATTGTTAGTAAAACATAACAGGAAATGATTGAAAGTAGCATTTAACCTTCTGATGCAGAATTCTTCAGGAACTGATGCTACCACATTGATATTCCGAACTTTCGTGCTCTTTCACTATACCCCACAACCAAAGTCTCAGGGCGTCAGATCAAGGCAGTGAGGAGGCCAGTGCAAAGGCCCACATCTTCGTATCCATTTTCCTGGCAATGTATTATCTAAGAAATCATGAACAGTATGAAAAAAATTGTCAGGTGCAACATCCTGTTGAAAATACGGCACTTGGCGTATTATGAATGAAAGTTCATTGATGGCACAGCACTCTTAACATATGTCAGGATTCGGAATTCGGAATTGGAGTTCGAAAAAGGAAGGTCTATTCCATCAGAGGTCCACTGCCACCAGCGTAGTAGCAAAAAAAATAAAATTTAAATGCTCATTTCATAAATGTGTTAACATAATTTTAATATGCAGTAAAACCTCGATATAACGCTCCCGCTTATAGCACTATCCTGTTCTTTACGCTCCTTTTATACGGTCCCTGAAATTTTCTATATATCTCTGAATACTTTTACCCTCTTATAACGCTTCAAATCCCGCTTGTAGCGCTTTTTTATATCGAAAATTTTGTATCGAAAAGAAATATAACACTGTAAAGATTCTTTTTTTTTCCCTGATAGGAGGGAATCCTTGAACTCTGAAGTATGGGTCTGTGATACAGTTGTGCAAAATGTCGAAGCGGAAATCCCTTTCTATAAGTGAAAAATTGCAAATTCTCCGTAAGTACGACGAGAATTCTACAGAAGTCAGAAGGATATCGCAGAATCTCTAGGAATTCCCTCGTCCAGTCTGCGAACAATAATGAAAAACAGGGATGCAATTACGCGTGCAGCGAAGGGTGGTTGCAAACGTAAAAAAGTAAAGTGTGCACTAAATCTGCTCCGAAAATATATTAGTATTGCTCCTCGTGGTGTATCAATTGACGGTAATAGTTATCTGAGCCGCATTGAAAATGTCATAACTCATAACAGTAGCACACACACACGGCAAACCACTCAGATCTTTTTAATAAGAAATAAGCTCATATTTGCAGTATATCCATTGCAGAATCATGTATGTTTCCTGTGAAATGGTGTCCAAATCTTTCCCCATCTCATAAATCATTTCCTGTCTATAGCGCTATCCCGCTTATTACGCTTGTAGGTCATGGTCCCTTGACGACCGTAATAACGGGGTTTTACTGTACTTTGTATCATAATCATACAAATCAGCAATATTACAAACATTGAATTTACATAGGAGGAAAGAAAGAAAATGAAACCTTATCATTATTTTTGTTTTATTTTCTATAAATGTCGTTGTTTTGATTTCTTTTTAAATGTCTGAATGAAGAAGAACAATATAGTAACTACACATTCGTAGATATTACTAGCAATCTTCTACTAATTTCAAGAATTTCTTCTTTTCCTCTTTAAGCATCGTTTCCAGCAAACAAGGTTTGCAGAATAAATTATTGTTGGCTGAATCAATTAATAAATCAAGAAATAAAAATTCAAGAAGAAAAAATTCAAGTGAACAAATGTAAAGTGTTCCTGCATCACTATCAATAATCCTCTAGTCATGATAAAGATTTCGATAAAACCAGATATTATTTGAAGAAAGAAGATATTAAAGATAAAACTATTATATGTTTATTGATGTTTTCTTTTATTCCCCGTCTTCTTCAAAACATTTCGAATTCGTCGAAATGAGAACTCAAGAAAAAAATGAGAACAGAAATTCAAATTAAAAACTACAAAAAAATAAGTAAGAACCAAATGAACAACAGAATAAAATAAAGTTGTTTAAAAATAGATAGTTAAAAAGAAATAGTTTCAGCAATTTCCTTTACCGCATTCTAGGAAAACAAATAAACAAGAGAAATAAACTATTGCTGTTTGCTTTCGAGATTACAGCGCTAATCTAGCGAATAAGCGATTCTCTTCCTATTTGGTGGACGACTGGAGGGTTAGACAAAAACAAGCACCAAATTCAATTCCCTTCACTGCAGCGACCACCATGTTTATTCTTCAACGAAGGGAAGGAATAAAGGGGGAGGGGGAGGCTTTACAATCTCTCTTTTCATCTATTGCAGTTCTTTCTTTTTCTTATTCCCTGTTTCTTCTTCTACTTTTTTTTTTATCTTGGCATCGAAGATTCAAATAAGCAAGGGCTCTTGGGAATAGTCTTAAGAGTACTTTGGTGAGAAAAAGCATTACGCCGTGGTCGTATAGGATTACCACTTAATAGTGGCAAATGTGTTCGTAAGGCAATATAGAGTAATTTTACTTTCTTAATGTTACTGATGAGAGAATCAAAAAAAGTAAGACAATCACTATCGCTGTCTATCACCCCATTAATCCGTTAGTACATTGTTTTTCACTTTGAACTTTTTTTTTTAAAAGTGCTTCTCATTTCATCAAACAATAGATGATACACTCGAAGCAAAAAAAAAAGTGATTTCTCTTTAATGCTTATGGTCAGAGACTGTATTGGGATGAACTCTAACGTATACTAACTCCTTTTCTATAACTCTAAAATCTGAGGCTTTAAAAAATCTTTACGACTCTTGAGTGTTTTCGCAGCAAAATTATTATGAGTATTCTAAATAGGCATTGTTGCTAAGAGTGTTTTAACAGCAGCCTTGAGCTTCAAATATGATGTTCGTCAAAAACTTCCAATTGTGTTCCTCCTGATGCGTTTTGCAGCAAAGTTCAAAATATATTCAGCAGTTATCTGACGAATCTATTGAATTAAAAAATATTATTTTAATTCATATTCATTTGATTCTGTTTTTGCTGAATTGCATGAGCCAGTTTTCAAAAGATAAAAATATTTCATTTACTTTCAAAGTACAAGTTTCGAAATTTGATTCCACTTTCTTCAGTGCTCTTCTTTGTTTTTACGTCTTTTTTTAACATGTTAATTATTCATTATTTGTGATGTTATCATTTTAAAACTCCTCTTTAGTACTTATTTAATAGAAGTCAATTAAGCGTTAAATGATTCAAAAGAATTTAATACTTAACGCTTTGGAGCTAAGTGGATTATCTAACTTTGGCCAGATCGACGAATATAGTAATTTATTAAAAGCCTCTCTTCATCCCTGCTGTCAGCAGTTCTATTGGATTTCGTTCCTTGCTTTTAATCCTAGTTTGTTGTGACAATAGCTAACCTCTAAATTCCGATCTCCCATCGAAATTCCTTTATCAAATTAAAGAAGTGAATAACGAATAAAAGAAAGAAAAAAGAAACTTAAGAATTGTTGAAAAGTTATGGTTGAAAAGTAAATTGAAAATAAAAATGAAGATTTTAATGAATTCTGATATAATTTTCTAAATTTCCTAAAGGATCAATTTTTACATTAAAAGAAGTTAATATTGACTGCATAAATTCCTTTTACAACTATAATTAGTTGATTTCTTCCTGATTTGCTGAGTAAAAGAAGTGGAAACAGAACGAAATGGAAGGCACAAATTACGAGCAATAGTACTAATTGTTATGTTAGCAGAGATGAATTATTTCAGGAGGAGTACAATTTCTTCTTGGCATCTGCTGGTCCTACAGACTGGCAACTTCTCAAGACCATAGAGGATGTCTTCACTATGGACTTATTTCCTCTCGTTTTCTGTCCGTAGCATAAGAAAAAAGTAAGTAAAAGGTAGGAAAACAATCATCCAGATCCATTTTGTCAATCAAACCGAGGTTTAAAAGGCATCAATTGGATTGGCAGACCATAGCAACAAATTGACAATCGAGCTATATTGGAAAGAGAAAAAAACTGATGTAAAATACATTAGGAAGAAAAATGCGTGATATTTTAAAGTTCCAACAATGTATAACAAAGGGTTGAAATTTTGCCAAAAATAAATTGGGTATTTTATTTGCAACATAAAAGCATATCAGAATTTCTGAGAATTCCAAAGAAACTTAAAATAATAGCCTTAAATAAAGTTATAATGAAATCTAATGAACTCAAATCTGATTGATCAAAAACGCCACTTTCCAAATGCCCAATTTTAGTTCCTTTTCTTCCTTTGTGAGATGTTCTCCAAGATTAGATAAAATAACTTAGACTTTGCTGCTTTTGGTAACTAACTTTTACTGCAACAAATACCAACTAGATCTCCACCACCTAATATTCAATATAAAACACAATTCCCATCAAAATTTGAATAATAACAAAAGTTTAACGTGTTGCGAAACTGGTTAACATAAACACAGATAAGAAACAAGAGAACTGCACCTGAATCAAATTCAAATTGCCTTTCCGATTCAATTATTAGGAGAAGAGTTGGGTACGGCCGTTTCGTCCTTCAACGGACTCTTCATTTTATTTTTCTTGCTTTTCCTTAGTTGGGGGTCGCTTCCAGGTTGGCGGTGACTCATCAATAGGATCTTTCTTTTCCAAGTCTTTTAACGGGAGAGGCAGGGTTGGGCTGAAGAGTCCGTTGAAGGACGAAACGGTCGTACCCAACTCCTCTCCTAATAATTGAATCAATTTGAATTTGATTCAGGTGCTGTTCTTTTGTTTCTTATCTTCGTTTATGTTACCCATCTAAATTTTCCAATTTCCAAAAATCGTAAAACAAAAGAGGAGTTTTGATTTTAATCTACTCATTCATACTATTACATAAATTCTTAAGATTAATTCAGCATGATGTCCATTAAAAAATGCTTGATGATATATTTTCACATCTATATTTTTTTGAAACTAATATGAATCAAAATACATTCATAATAACATACTGTTTTTTTTTTAATTTCTCAATTTAGATTTTGGTCCTCGAGAAATATTAACTGCTAGGCTGATTTGTAAATATTTCTGAATTTGAAAAACCTTTTTTTTATGCAGAGATAGTCTTCAGATAAAGAACTTTAGAAATGAACGTAAGTTTGAGGAGTTCCATAATCCGATTTAAATAATGAGACGCACAAATAGTAACATAATACCATTACAAAAATATTTCAAAATGTTACTATTTGTGTGTCATTATTTAAATTAAATTAATTTTAACAAACGTTAATTTTTTTAAAAGTTCTATAATCCATTACAAAATTGAAGAAAAACTTTTCCAGATAGAGTTTTTAGAGCAAACAAATCTAACTGTGATCGGAATACAAACTGTTACCTATATATTGTTACATATATGATACAATGTAACAACACAAATAATGCTGAACAAAACAGATATATATAATAAACAATCTAAGAGAGGATTGCTTTGTTGTGGAACACCCTTTTAAAACATTCTATAATTTATATTATGTCACACCTCCATTTATATTTATTTACAAATGTATGTTACAGGAAATTTTAGGAAAGCTTTCATTCTTTTCTTTATCAAGCTTCATAATTCAAGCAAATAAACAAAATAATTTGTGTTTGAAACAATTAATAGATAACATAACACATAACACAGCATTACATTATCCTGGAACATTCACATTTGATCATTAAAACAACAAGTCGTTACTTTAAAAACAAACCTTTTCAACAAATCTAAATTATTATTTTCATAATTGTAGTTCTTCAAATTGTATGATATTTTTGTTTTTAATTTTACCAATTCATTTCCTAAAGTAGTTAAATTAATATCTACTTCAATTCTATCATTTCAGTTTAAATTACTGTTCTTGGTAATTCTTGCGAAAATACTCCATGATTTTCCGTAAAGTAGTATTTTTTTCCATATACAATAATTTTATCTGATTACTGAAGTAATGACCAAGATTGCTACAATGTTCAGCTACTTCAGATTTCTCATTAATCTGAAGTTGCTTTTTCTAAAGTTACATGTTTAATATAAATACTCTCTCTCTTACCGTTCTTTTACTCTCTCCAAATAAAAATTACCATAATTTAAATATTCAATCTTAAAAATGATACCCATATTGTATCTTAATTCAATTTAATTAATTTTGTAAACCAAAATATTTTTTATTTTGTTCTTATATTCCAGTATTAAATAATGTCGTATTTCTTACATATCCTTTTTATCCTTTCGATAATTCTTTACTTGTAGTTCTTTGGTTTATTTATAAACTATTAATAGTAAATGTCTCTTTAATAAATCTAGTTACTCTGTCTCTAATATGAAAAACTTGTAAACCTAAAGGCCGGAACTCTGCTTTTATCCTGAATTTTTATATACTTAAAATAGTTAGAATATATAATGAATTTTGTAGAAATATTTTGTGAGCAATTGAATCTCGCAAAAATGATCGAAAAATAAGTTTCTAATATAATTAAAGGACTTTAATTTTAATCGAGCTACAGTATCTGAACTACAGTTCCATACTTAAAAAAAATAGTTTTTGTTACATTCCTTAAATTAAATTTCCTATTTCTCTTACAAACAATTGATTTAGTGAACCGATATGAATAGGAAAATGTAAATTTAATTCTATATTTTTTTTATCGCTATTCATTTTAAAAGGATCTTTTTTTCATCAGATATTAAAATGTCACTAAATTTAAATATAAAGACAATTATTGGTAACCTTTGTTTCAGCTCAGAATACTTTATTGTTATCTAAAAATAAAGTAAATTCTTAAGAAGGTATACCATTATTTTAATAAAGATTGAAATTTATGCAGTATAAAGTTTGTTATATTTGAAATTTTTGTGTTGAATTACGTAACCATAAATCATAGCGGGTAATATTCTTTATAATGCTCTGTAGTGCTTTGTATCACCTACGATAAATGGTGATGTTTCATATATATCTGCCTCAAGGTTTTTCCTGTCAGATTCACAGTGCGTTATAATTCACCAAACTGTTTTCCGCTCTAACTCGGGGATCTCTTTCTTATATGCATAGATTAACTCCGTCCCCGAGGCTAGCAGGCCATAAATTTTATTGTCTGTAAGAAAACACGAATGTTAATTACTGACGAGGGATTTTTTTTAACAGTTCAGGCGGATCTCTTCCCTAGACATGATGATGTAAAGTGCATTACGAAAATTGGTGAATTAAGAGTTTTGAAGGGGAAGCCGATAAAACCAAAACAAAAAATAAGAGCAAGATCAGATTGAAATCATGCAATCTTTCAGGTTTTCGAGCTATTGACTGATGTACCTCATATTCTGTACAAAAAGAAATGCTGAGTGAGAAGCAATTAAAACAAATATTTTGCAGAAGTTGGCATTTTGATTGAGTTTCCTTTTAATAGTTGGGACCGAAGTGTATTTCATAATTAATGTTATTGCATTTCTTCATTGCGAAGTTTCAACGACTGATACAATAAGCCTAAAAATTTCAAATATTTTTAAATGAAACTAGGCCATCCCCTTAAGTATGAGACAATCCAAGAAGAATCGATTTCAAGCGGTTAAGGCAAAAAGTGATAATTTATTCCTTTTTGAATGAACTCATTATTTGATAGCCAGCGAACAAATAGAATAAAAGTAGGATTGGATATTGGGGTACCAGCAGTAGTCCAGTGGTTAGCGTTCCTGATTGCGTCGTAAGTCATACAAAAATGATAATAGGCTCATAGGTTCTTGTGGGCCTGTAAAAAACAGTATTGAAATGTAACTTCCACATAAGCAGGTAATCTTTTGGATAAGGATATTCTCTATATTCAGACGAATCCCATGCAAGGCGAAACAAAATGTATAAAAAAAAAATTATAATCTGACTTTCTCAGCAAGGGAAACTAATAATTAGAAATTGCGCCCGACAGACAGAGAAATAAAAGATTTTAGTAATATAGATTTTATGAAAATACTTCCAGAAAAATTCATAAGAATGCATTTTAGTTTCTATATAAAAATCGTCGTAAGTCATACAAAAATGATAATAGGCTCGTAGGTTCTTGTGGGCCTGTAAAAAACAGTATAGAAATGTAACTTCCACATAAGCAGGTAATCTTCTGGATAAGGATATTCTGGATATTCAGAGGAACATTTCTTGTCAAGTTACACTGTGAGCACCATCTAATTGCACTTGAAGGTTTAAATTGTTCAAGTCCTTTAAAAAAGAGACGAATATTTACATGTTTTTTTTTTTTTGAATCATCATCATCTAAATTAAAGCTACACCAATTCCGAAGAAGTAAATGTAACCTTTAAAAATATCGATTTTTGTTTGCTAAAATTATGATATGGTGACTATCTGTCTTCGTTTGTCTCTGGAAAATATCAAAAATGAGGGCTGCTGTAAATTCAAATGAGTAATGAATAACAATGCTGCTATTGTTTTATAGACTTAAACTGAAATGTAATAAATTTCGCCTACTGTAGACAAATGTAAAAATATGACAATAAAATCTAGTAAACGACCCTTAGAAAAAGCTAGAATTGAAGAGAGACACAATGCGAATATCTTTCCTTAGGGAAAGATAATGAGGTAGGGCTAATAAAGAAGAAAATATAAATGTAAGAATCGTGAGATTTGTAAATGTAAGATTTAAGATTCAATAGAATCTATTTACATTCTGTTTTAAAGACTGATAACGTTTCCTGCTAATGCAAACTATTTTCCCAGAGTTCCTGTGCTCTTACCACTTTTGCCTTTCGCCACGACAGGGGCTCGACTTGTGAGCTATTAGCCGAAGATTCGTTGTCCGTGGTATAGCGTAAGAGATTGCTCAAATTATACCGACAGAAACAGACGAAATACAAAAGAAGAAAGTCACAATCATGCCGATTCCGAGATTCGAACCCTGTTCAGACGTATCAACCAAATGGCAGGCAGCCAGCTTGGCCACCGGGCTGTGCCTGGACGGCACAAAATGCTTTAAACTTTATTTATAAAAACGTTACCTTTTAGACGCTTAGTTTTGGAGACTTTTTCTGGACATTATCATCTACTTGACATTTAAAAATAATCTGACATCCAAACTCATAATGAAAAAAGAATATATAACTTTCTCAATACTTAATATCCAATTCTTTCATTTCCATTTATATTAACAAAAGATAAATATAAAGTGGATAAGCTATGTTTACCACAAAAGAGACACGATTCTCAGTTCTAATTTAATCTTTTTATTGGCATTTCTTTATTAAGAAATGAAGGGATGTATCTCCTGCTTTGTTTTGATGTTGAAATTACACTTCGTTCATTATGTTATTCTTACCATTGACCAACACTTTTCAGGATTGAACAAGTTCACGTCTGATTTTTATGTCATCATTTGTAATTGGAAATCGTTAAAAGATGGCAGACTAAAGCAATAAGGAAAATGAGAAAAAAAAAGAACTGAGCCCCCGACAATTCTTTTGAGGTGATCTGATTTTTTTCCCCCATTTAAGGGTTGCACTCATTCAAATTCCAAGGAGACCTAAGTAGGAAAGTGATGACGTGTCCGTTCTGATTCCACCATTAGTTCGCTGTCTCCCCTCCGATCACAAACCCATTGTTAATAGGAGACTCAGTGGAAATTACAATGGGCTGATAAGAACTTTTGCACTAACAAAGGCAAAAGGGTAGATTGGGAAACATATCGTAAATACGTTCCTTATCGAACTGGAATTAGCTCATTGGGGATTGGGCCTCATTCGATTCCGAAGGAACTTCTTTTTCATTTCTGACCAGCCAATCGCCATAAGAAAAAGTCGATGTTTTGTAGGCTGAATTTATCTGCTTTGTATCTTTTATGTTATACAAAATAAATAAAAGTTTTTTTCTGTAATTAGTAGCAGTGAACATAAAAGAAACTGTTATGATATAAATTGCTTTTGATTATCTCCGTTTTTTTTAAAAAAAGAGCGAAGAGATGTAGGCTCCATAGTTTCAGTAAGCCTAGAGACTAGATGAGATTTACTGATCAGTCCAATGCTCGTTCGCTTTTTATTTCTATTCTACAGATGACTGACAGAAATAAATAGCCAAGAAAAACTGCCCGACCACCACTGTAGATTGAAACAGGCCCCTCCAGCACATTTTATGCCACTCAACCATTACGCCTAAATTGAGCAACACTGCAGACATTCAATCATTTGTAATCTGAAATTCATTCCAGAGATTGGAAAATTAATAATATAATTTTTGTGTTGTTACTTATTTATTACCTGATTATTTTTAGATCTTTAATTTTTAATCTCTAAGTTTCAAAAAATAATTGCAGCACTGTTTTATGTCAACGATGTTTAGATGCACAGGAAGTGGAGGTCTTTGCGGTCATTAGCTTGATCACTGGATAGTTTGAAAATAGTACGATTCCAGCAAGCTAGTTTTCTTGAAGACAATAACAATAATATAAAATATTAATATAGAGAAACTCACAATACTTATAACGTACCGTGAAATCGAATAACGACTGCTAATTTTGTTTAACAAAATCGCCAAGAATTGGTATTATTATAAGAAATAAGTTAAAAATATTTTTCAGGCAATTTTTTTATTTATTTTTTTTAAAAAAAAGAGGGTGAAATAAAACATTCTCTTCCAAACTTGGGTACTAAGAGCCTCAAATAATAAGTACACTTAAACTGTTTCAGAGTTTATATGTCTTGGGATGTTTTACTATTATCAAACCTTAAGTTTAATCAATAGATCTCTTCTGCATGGTTTTACTATCCATATTTGTTTTTTTCCAAGAATCTTTTCAAAGGCTACGTCACATCCAACTAAATTGTAAAGAGTTGCAAAATCCTCGACTAAAAACTAGTCATGAATCTTCAAAAAAATTTTTTAAAAAACAAGCAAACACGAAGCTAACAAGTATCTGACAATCAATTTTTTCCTTCCTGTTAAATCTCAATATTTTTTCTTCTTCCCTAAAGAATGTTCTGTGGTATGCACCTTATAAAGTGCGTTTAAATTCCTGACAGCATTGACGTCAATGAGATTAATTCACACGTCTTCAGCTAGAATTCGATTCTTACTACACAGTCTGATGACAGCAAGAGAAAACCACGTTGGCTCGACGTGTTATCGCGAAATTAGCAGCGCGACAAGCTTAATTTTGCTATGTCGCATTCGTTTTTCTTCCGCCAGATCTTAATAACATCGATTTCTTTACGAGCATTTTTTTTCTTTTTTTCCAGTTCCTGACATGAACAGAAAGAGTCAAGGGAGTTTAGATGAAAAGAGATTTAATATTGGTCCTTATATCAAACTTTTTTTTTATTTCTAATGGCTTGATGTAATTTATTGCTGGCTACCAATAGTTGCTTTATTATTAGATTTTACTTGCTTTTAGTATTTCGAGAATTGAATTTTTCTTTGCAATTCGAAATGTGATTTTAGAACCAAAGTAGCAGTTCGAATTTTTATTCAGAAGGTCCTGTATATACTTGGAACAATAAGTATAGAAGAATTAAAATTTCAAGTTTTTCAACAGATCGTCCATCCTCTATTTATTAAATATCTTAAGATCTAAAACGTTAACTTCTATTGTATTTTCTCTGTCTTTCAAACTTTTATTAATTTTAATAAGCTTTTTTTTTTAATTATAGCAACAGTTACGATTTTTGTCTCTTTATAGTTTATTATGTTTCCAATTGCTTGGTTATAAGTTTTCATATTTTCTTGCATCTATTTTTGTTTTTATGAATTCACTTCGACATGATCACTTTTTTTCCTCCTTTACCTTAATTGTTTCTCAAGCTTTATGAGAAACTGTTATAATGAAAAGGATAAACTGTTAATTGGCTTAGAATATTCTGCTCGATCACTAGATTCAATAATATGTTAGTTTCTGTAGCAATATTGAAACTTTAATTGTTAAAGATGTTGTCTGTTTTAAACCTTTTACAATTCAAATTATTTACAAGGCATTAAATTTAAAACTTTTATTAAGCGTTCAACGTGATTTGTAAAAAAAATATTGTAGTAAAGTATAAAATTAAGGTCAACTTCTTAAAACCTAAATTTCACCTAAGAAGCATTGGAGCTCTATCCATTGCGTAACGACAGCCGCCTCTCCACCGGAGAAAGGTGAAATTTGGAAATGTTTTTCTTTTACAACTGCTGTCTCGATGGAATTGAAATTTGGATATGCTTCAGCTTAGAGTGTCTACTATACAATCCATATTTTTCTTTCCTTATTCTGCCTTTCCGAAAAAAGACGGACACAGTCGACTATTTCCGGATAGACAGAAATAAATATCCCTTTCCTACAGTGTTTGGGCCTCCGAACATGATGGTGAAGTCTGTTTGCCGGTCCTACTTACAGTTCGGGAGTTGTTGGAGATGGGATGAGGGAAGCCACAGACAGATGGACGTACAGTACAAACGCAATAGCTCCCAAATGAGTCTCTAAAAATGTATGTAACCTCCAGAAATTCAATAAGGCTGTAATAACATATATGGGTTAATTCCATTTGACAGTTTTTCTTTTTAAATAAATCTGAAAGTAACTCTTGCTATACAAATTTGAAATAAAAATAGAAACTTCAGACAGACGTCAGCATTTACTGAAGTTAAAATGCTCACCTTAACGAAAAATATGTTCGATTCCCTATCATCGGGAAATGAGAAAGATTTAAAGGAATATCGACTTTCCGCCAAATACATTCAATGTATTTTCTATCTTGGTGCCTACATTTAGTTCTTTGCAATTGTTCCGGAAATTTTTCGACTTATTCAAAATATATCCGACGAACTGAAATCCGAAGCAAACTAAGTATTGGAGCCTGATTCCAATCTTTTCCAAAGCTTTTTTTTACAACAGAAAATGGTCTGTCAAGACGTAGACAACGAGTACTGAATCCAAAATAAAGATACAGGAACCCATGGGTAAGAAAACCCCAGGGGTAACGCACGTTTATTACGTTTTTACAAGTACAGGCATGGGAAGAAATCTCCACTATTCTTCTGAAAAGTACTATTCTTGTCTGGAAGGATCCCGCGAAAGAAAATGTCTCAACATTCTCTCTTATTCCTATCTATAATTATTGAAGAGAAGTGGAAAGGCTCGTAAACTAGTTACGTAATAAACATAGAAGCTGCTTTTTTATTTAGAATTTTTAGCGACCTATTTAGGTGTTTTGTTGCGTTTGTCCTGTCCGTCCGGGGCTTCCTCCCTCCCCCTTTCCCCTAAACAACTCCCGAACGGAAGGTCGGATCTGCAAACGGACTTCACCATCGTGTTCAGAGGCCCGAACACTATAGGAATGGGGTATTTATTTATTTTTACTGTTTGTTTCCGCAAGCAAACAGTCCACTTTGCGTCAAACTGTTGTAGGTGGAATAAAAAAATTCGATTGTACAGTAGACACCTAAACTGAAGCATATTCAACTAGATAACTCTTAACCAACATTTTAATCATAATACTTCGGCTCTTCAAAGCGAAGAGACTTCTTCAGATGAATGTTCAAGTAGATCGAGTTAGTAGCTATCAAGGAAAAATTTCCCAAACTTCACCTTTTTCGGTGTACAATCGGCTGTCGTTGCAAGGTGAATCAACCTTCAACTTTGGTTAGATGAAGTTTAGGAATAGATTGGAAATTTTTTTCTTGCGCGTGGGATTTTAATTGGTTGTTCTTAATTTTATAATATAGCACAATCTTTTTTTCTTTTACTTGTTTTTTATTCTTTATTATTACTCTTTAATAACAAATTACAAAAACACTATTTAATACCTTCTTAAAATAAATACTAAAAATTTTTCTAAATATGTTCTGCAATATTTGTAAATCCCCAAAATAAGCTTATTTAATAGACTTTTCCTGCCATTGAAAAAACATACATCAATCGATGTTTGCATATTACAGAGTGTACACAAAAACTACAAACGATATCATTTTGAAGGGGAACTCTCAAAGTTTGTTGACATCGCAAATATTGGAAACCACGTGTGGCTCGGCAGATGTCCAGGAGTTAATCCAACTCTTGCGATACCCTTCCCAGCATATCGGAGGTCGCCATATTTGCTATTAATGCCATCTGCAAGTAAATGATGGAACTACACGCTTTGGCGGCAAATCCGAAAAAAAATTCAGAGTTCCCTTTAAAAATGATATATTTATAAAATTGAGGCAATTTGTAGTCATTGTGGAATAAATTATGAAAAGTGTTACCGAACTTCTTGTACACCCTTTAGTTCATATTTCAACCTCTGAAAATTCTGGAGAAATTAAAATTCTGTCAAATTGTAATATCTTAATATTTTCTGTTCAAATCAGCGTAACAATTGCTTTAGAGTGTCATTATGAGCTCCTATCAAGTAGTGCTAGAAATATATTGTGATATCAACATTTAATAAAAGAATATTTAAATTTAAAAAACTGTCTAAATATAGAAGAAGATAAAAGCAGAAGTAACTAATATTATATGAGATCATTTTTTAGCGGCCCAAGATTACAACTTGCCTGTAAAACCGTTAGGGGGCCACTCTTGCTTTTATCTTATCTGTCTGTCACACTCTGTAGCGGCCAAACGGATAGAAACCTTCACCATTGTGCTCAGCATCTAAAAGTAGGTAACCACGTGTACAAAATCAGACCTCTAGGACCACTCCCTAACCCCCCCCCCCAGGAGTTTTCTGTCTTTTAAAGGCATTTTCAAAAGAAAGACAACGCCTTGGGGGGGGGGCGAATGGTCATAGACGTCTGATTTTTTTACACGTGGTCATCTATCTTTCGATGCTGAACACAATGGTGAAGGTTTCATTCGAATATCTCTAACCGTTCGGCCGCTACAGTGTGACATCCAGGCAATAGCGGTCCCCTAGCAGTTTACAGGCAAGCTGTAAAAATTGTTTTGTTAATAATGGGTTGCTAAATATATTCCTTTTAAAGTTGCCTTATCGATACATAGATGTGTGGTACCAACCCGCAATACATCTGAGTTATTCGGGAAAGGCCACATTTTTTTTTTTTTTTTTTTTTACGCTATGTATACACGGCTAGTCAATGATAAAATAATTGCTGATAAAGATTATTACAATTTAAAGTTAAAATGTATACTGAATAAATACTGACAAAAAATCATTACTATTACAAACAGAATATACAGTGAATAAAAATCATTACAATATCTACAACCGCCATTTTATCATTTCCATTAAAGGAGAGACTGCAGTAAAAATATTTGAAAAAGTGTTTTTAATTAAGTTAAATAATGATCAAGGTTTTTTTTTTCTTGATCATTGCTTTAATTTCAGACAATTTTTATCTAATATTTATATATAATTTTTGTGTGAGGGAAAAGAAACGATTTATTTAAATGTTCTGCTGGATAACAAAAAAAACTTCATTAAAACACCTATCTCTTTTTTTTTATGTGTTTATCTCTTTTTTATTTTTCTAACAATGGAATTAATGTGTATTTCCGAAGAGCCCCCATTGCGAATGCAGATAAAACAGGCGTTCCAATTAATATAGGAGTTTGTAGCTATAAAAAGAGGCCCTTATCGAAATCCTTCGCCGTAGGACAACGAAAAAAAAAGTTAAGACAAAAAAAAATATTTAATGACCTGAAATGCGACTGTTCATTTCCTGAACCATCTGGATTTTTGACTGTGGAAATTTAATTAAATAGGAAGAAAAACGGATCGATGAAATCGCAATATAATTAATGTTCTGTATCGAAGGAACAATTCTTACAAAAATGGGGATTGCTGCAGTTATAAAGAAAATCAAATCGAAGGAGTTTTGTTGAACAGCATTTGAAAAGTGTTTAGTGACACTTATGTCACGTAAATGATAAACCGTAAATTAATGTGTTTAGAGAGAAAAAAATGAAATGGCTTAATAATCGCTTATTCGTCAATATTTCTATGAAAACTCTGGTTGATTGACAGTAAAATTACAATTACGACAAAGGTTTTATAAGAATGATTGAAATTGCATTTATAAGAAACATTTATAAGAATTATTAGAAGACAGTAATTTAGATAACTAAAATTATTTTTTTAATGTTAGTTATCTAAATACTTCGATCAAAAACATGTAATCATGAGATATGCCAGATAAGGGAGTTCTATGCAAAAAGTTAATATTTCCATACTCTTTATTTTAATTACGTATTCTATAAGATATTCTAATATTGTTTTGAAAGTTCTGGATTGGACAGAAGTTGAATTTTACTCTTCTGATAATTATTTTATCAAAATTTATTTGAATTTTATTGAATTTTACTTTCCGGGTTTGGCTGTTCGTCTGTGGACAGGACAAGTATCATTAAAATCTCATTAGCAACCATCACACCAATCACAACAATCGCAACATGCATGTTTTGCATGCACAACAATCACATAGATTATACAGCTTACAACAATTACAACAATCGCATTAATTGCGCCTTTTGCATTCGCAACAAACACATTTGTAATAATAAGGAAAATTAAAGTAATATCAATTATATTTTCTTATAAAATTGCGCAATACTGTGATTGGTTTGCTAATCACTTTCCCTACTTTGTTTCATATTAATATTGTTTACAGAAATAATTGATAAAAAAAGGAAATTTTTAAATTAAATTACCGAATTCAGTTTATATTTGTATCTCTTTTATTAAAAAAATTGAATGTGTGCCTGCGTACGTCCACCAACAATTGAATTTGACAACAATTCGCACGCACGTGGCCTGGCAACAGGAGTATTGTGGCTTTAATCGACACAGTCCATAACAATGGAATTTCGCCCCACCGTTGTCAAGAAACAAATTTCCAACAGTTATAAATGAATTTTAATACTCAATGCATGCATTTTTTAGAATTTAAAAACTTGAGTTTTAATTTGAAAGCTTTAGTTCATTTGATCTATTTAGTTTTGTGATAAATATTTTTTTTTCGTTCCCTACGAATGGCCTCCGGAGCAAAGCGACGGGTAGTCGTCTAGTAATACATTAATTTTTCGTTGATAAAATGTAATCTCTGTTGCTGATACTTTAATGATTTATTATGTTATTTGCATATTTCGTATTCGGAATAACCCGATAATTTCCGACAATTTTAAATAAAAACTAATTGGAATAAGCAGGAAAACAAAATTTAAGAATTTGGCTGCTCCTCATATTTTTTTACAGTCGTATTTTCTCTATTTGTTTAATAAATATTTCATTTGGAGAAAATCGAAAGTTAAATAATACATCGTCCGTAAACAGTGTTGATTAATATATGTAAAATGTCAGGAATGTTCGCATTCGTAACTCGTTAACTTCCAGGAAACTTCGACAGTGAATCCCCTAACGGGAATTCTGGAAAACTATAATTATTTTATCTTCCTTATTTTTAATTTCTGAAATAGTCGTAGAACTAATGAATTAATGAATTTGATTCAAAACTTTCATTGATCTCTTATTATTTTCTGATCATTTTTCAAAAAGTTCTATCGAAATCGTCGGTGTAAACTTCAATGGCATCGACAACAGGTTGCCTCTTCATTGTTGAGGACTGAACATATGTTAGTGATGTAAAAAACAAGAAGTCCAGTGTATATTTTCCTTATTAATCAAATTCGTAATGAAACGACCATCATAATAATGAGTGGCAATTTCTCATCCTACCTACTAGTATTATAAAAGCGAAAATCTGTAAGTTTGTTTGTCATTCAATCACACCTCAACGGCACAACGGCTCGGAATGAAAGTTTGCATGCAGGTAGTCCAGGACACGGAGTAGGCCGTAGACTACTTTTTATCCTGGTCGATCAAGTAATACTCTTGGGGAGAATGAAAAACTTTCAATAACTGCCCAAAACAAACTTCCCAAAACTTCCATAGACGGCGCTGTGCAGTTTTCAATGAGTGCATTTAACACATTCTCGAAACTGGCGATAGATGGCGCACGCGCCGTTTTAAATCGCAACACAGATCTAAATAAATATACGATACGATTAATTAATACGTTCAATATTGTACTGCATATATTGTTTCAAATATAAGATTTAAATTAGTTTCAGTTCTAAGTTTCAGTTTTTTTGGTCTTCTATAATAGATATTAGTTATAAAAAATATTTCAACTTAGAAATAATTTTGAAAATTTCTTTATTACAGTATTCAACAAATGGTGGTTCTGGATTCTGCTGAGAGCTTTTGTATGGAATCGAAATATCAAGACTAGCCTAGGATCGAATTCCTAACTTTTCTGTTTCGTTCCCTAATCACGTTGACTTCCTGCTATAGTAGGTTCTAGACAATAATTTATTTGAAAAAATAGTCTCCAATTCTCGTTAAGGCGAATGGTCTAATATGAAGAAAGCATTGTATTTGAAACCAAATCCTATTCAGCTGATATTTATTGTGTAGCAAACACTAAACATTGTTTTTAAACGTTCTTTATCTTTAGAATAATCAATATTACTGAAATCTCTGTCTATTTGGCGCAATTTCCTTTGAGAATGGAAAACAGAAATAATTTTTACAATGAAACGTACGCGATGGGAATCGAACCTGCAACCTTCTAATCCGAAGTCAGACGTCTTATTCATTAGGTCACGGGGACTACAACTCACTTTATATTGTTTTTTGACTTATGTTTCCTTCCCCTTCCCCCCATCAATAATGAATGTAATTTATCTTTTTTTTTTTTTTTTTTTTTAATCTCAAGATTATTTCTTTATTTCCGATTCGAATTATTTGTAATTCGAAAATGACAATTAGAACTATAATTGCCGAAACGTTGCAATATTTCAAATATAATATTCTTACTTAACCAAATTCTATGTGATATAAAAAAACAAGCGCGTGTGTACGGGGATGGCCTAGTATGATAATATTTCACTATCTTTACAAATAATGATTCAAAATTATTTTTCGGTATTTCAAAATTATTTTCTTCTCATCAACCAACCTTTTCTGTGAAGAAAACCCTTGAACATTCTGATATTTATTTGTTTTTCTGTTGAAGAAATCGAAACGAAATCAACAAGACGAATTTAATGTGACTCACGTTGAATTGCTTTTCGTGGAAATAAAACCGGAGGCCAGTTTTAATTGGTGGCTTTTCTTCTTTTGAAGGTTTCCGGAGATCGACGATTCTGAGGTGAAAGTCTTTCAGAGCCATTGACATTTTCAATCTGGTCGAGACAGTTGTCCGTGGCTTAGCGGTCAGTACTCAAGTCAGTCACCTCATTTATTTCCCATGATGCGTTTGAAATGTTTATGGGAATAGAAAGGTGGGAGAAATTGAATCGGATGACCTTAGGGCCATAATTTCAGCGTCTTAATTGTAATTCATTCCTTTTAAACTCAAATCGCTCACACTTTAGAAAAATTATTCTACATCTATTGTCATCAGTTGATCGTTAGTGTTGACAGTCGTCATCGTTCGAGAAGTATGAGAAAAGTTGGATTTACAGAAGTGCTTTAGGACAATCCTAAAATTTTTTTAAGCGTTTATTCAATGCCTTACTATAAAAAAACGACCCGGCGTTGCTAGGGTATTTGATGTTTTCGTTCCTTTAAGGCAATACGCAAATTATTAGTAACAATCATCGTAATAAAGCCATCTTTATCTTTCTATGATAATGCACCTCTGGTTTAGGAATAAAAGTTAAGACTTTTTAATTCTTTCAGCACGGATTTTTTGTAGTGGAGATTCATGTCTCTCGTTTAAGTTCTAAAGTGAGCTATCTTGTTTTACATATTCATCTTTCTATAGCTCAATTTTTTTTTAAATTTTGGAGAAGTTAAAAAAAAATGTCTGAGATATATATTTCTGTTATAAAAATATATTCTAAAATAGATCAAACAAATAAAAGTATACATTGGAAACATAAGAATATTATATTTTTAAAATTATTAATAAATACAGGGTGATTCATAAATTACTGGAAAAATAGACCTTTAAAGAATGAACATGGGAATGTAAGTCAAATTCGGTTTAAAAAAAAAGTAAAATAGGGCATGGATTTCCGGATCGAACGTGCGATTCTGAGTCGGATGATGGGGGTCCCCATTTTAACCTTTTTTCTGCCCCGATGAAAAGAAAATGGCTTAGTTACCCTTCACCACCGGGAAGAGCAAGGAAAGGGAAGAGAGATTAGAATATGCTAAGTTAATTGGAGTATTGACTTCATTGGGTTTATTTCAAACACAATGAGACGGGGGCGGGGGGAGAATAAATAATTTCCTTTTTTTTTTCCAGTACTTTTATGGATCACCCTGTATATGATTTTACGTGTGCTGATCATACTTTTAATCAAGAATATAGCGTGCACTCCTGCTTAGCTAATTTATCTACATCAAATACTTCCGCCTGAACGTTTTGTTTTTGTGCTATAGTTTGCGACCAATGCTTATTTAAAAAAAAGTAGCTAAGCAGGTGCGAAGGCTGTATTTTTGATTGAAAATTTTACAATAATTATTCACAATTATATTTGTTTCATATGATTTATGTAGCAGCAGATCAGTTTGATACTCATTTGTATCAAAGTTAAGAGGAAGTTGAATAATATATCCTAAAGCTGCTACGAAAATTCCAACTTCTTGGGATGCATAATTCTAGGCTAACGGATGTAATCATAAATATCAAATGATGGAAAGAAATTGGTTGTTAGTATTAAATTCTAAAGCACATTTTTCCATCAACAATATTATAATGTAGTATTATAGTAATAATCTAAATAGTTTCGCATCGATCAAGTTATGTAATTTTGAGGCAACGGAAATTAACTTTATATTACAAATTTATCAATGTTGTTATTTAGGAAATAACGAAAATCGGCTTAAAAAGTTCTGCAAAAATTACTGTTCGTTAATGTATACTTTGAATCGATAAACTTTAATTAATTTTGAAGGATTTAATAAAGGGATGTATGTTTCAAGAAGCATTCGAAAATTTATAGTTAATGAGGCAATTAAAGCATTTTTCCTCAACCTGAATAAACAACCAGAATTGAATATTCATTCCTAACCTCAAAAGGAGCGATCAACTATGATTTCATTTATTTTTCAGGTTTTAATAATTTTGGAAAAATTTAATTGGTTTGTAGGATTATTTATTCTGTTTCGAAAGAGCTAAAATATGTAATTTCATCACCTTTTCATTAATCAAAATAATGCTTCATTTACTGATATTGTACGTAATGTAGAAACCAATGCCTGGAAGACAAATGTATTGACAGCAATCAAATGATTTTCTGATCTACGCTTATGCAAATATTAAATTGCTTTTTAAATTCTTCTTTTTCTACTTAGGCAAAGAGACTGCATTAAGCCCATATTATTCAATTTTACCTTAGTTTATCTTTTGGTATAGAGCCGCAGTAGCCTAAAATAGAGGCATTCCTATTTTCCGGTTTTTCATTTTCTATGGTATTATCTTCAATCTTTTGTTTTCTAGAATGAAGACATTCTAGAAAAGCTAACATTTCTTGAAATGATGCTAAATAGCTTCTTGATTTACTGTAGGTAAAATTACGACATATAACTGTCAGGTAAGACTACTTGATAGTGTGTTAGAGTACCGTTTGGAAGATCTAAGCCTTAGTAATTATTAAATATTCTTTAGAAATGAAAACACCAAAATTAAATTTAACATAACGTTATATAGCGTACCATGAGAAAACTTTTTTAGGATTCTTGATAAACTTTTATAATAATGAAAAAAAAAGTGCAATTTCTTTTGAAAAGTATAATTTAAAAGTTTATTTTTTTATATTTTAAATTTAAAAAACTATTTATATAAATGTATGATACATTGGTGAGCCCGGTAGACGAGTGGTAAGGGCGCTTGTCTGAGGTTTGGAGTTCAAGATGGCGGGTTCGACAGCCGACCTCTGCGGAGAGCGGGGATTTTTCCAAGCTCCATTTTCCGCCAAAACGGATCCCAGAGCTTACCCAGCCCTCTGTTGAATAAGTATCGGGTTTCTCTCCCGTGAGTTAAAGACGGGCGGGCTTCGGGCTGACCACCCGACCTCAACGTTGTCCCGTTGGCCGTGAAGCACCGAGAGCCTTACCTCCCGCGACTCCAAAGGGACTGTATAGGCCTATAGTGAGATACTTTTTATATGATATATTGTTGAAAAGACATTAAGTTTACAGAAATTGTAATTGTCACAGTAAATAACGATAAAAATTAATTGATCATTGCCACCCAACAGTTGCCTTTAAATCTGTCTCCTTTGCCTAAAACTTACATTTTATTATTTTTTTGTTTGTTATCACAAGATTTTTCTATCCTATTTTTTATTTTGTATTTTCTCTTTTCTGAAAAATCTTACACACACTGGGGTATATAAGGAAGAACCAGTCATTCCTTGACAACTGACCATTATCTCCTTCAATCCGGCTTGGTTCCCGGAAAGACTTCCATCCCCAAGGGGATCATCTGAGGATCGTCTAATCCCTGCCAGAACAAGTGAGGTCGTCTGATCTCTTTGTCTATTATCCATTCATTTATTGCAAGGAAACATCTTTGTAGTTCGTCTTGTTCAATACCCATTGAGCTTTGTTTTAAATACATTCTTTACTTATGTTAAGGAAAACCATAATGTTTCCATACATTTCAGACATTTCCAATGTTCATATGTGACAATCGGATACGAATTTCTTCGAATAATTTTGTTTGAGATATAATGCTCAACGAAGACAGAGGATATAAGAAATTATTTCAAGTCTTTATTTTCTTATTTGTGCTATAAAAAAATAATCAAATAGTTTAATTAAAAAATTAATACAAGACTTTTCGAAATTTACAGAACGAATCCCTTAATCAAATACAATCTATTTTTTTTTTTTTATTATAGATAGCCAAAACCTGTAAATTTTGCTGTTTAAATCTTGTACCGCTTAAAAGCAAAAGTTTGATGATTATTTTCTTATCTAAGAATATTTTCTATTCAAGAATCATATTGTAATATATGTTTTGTTTTTTGGTTGGTTTTTAATTCAACGATTGTCACTTCTTTTTAAGGATTTTCAATATGGTGAACTTCTTACTTTTTTTTTTCTTTCGTCAAAGAAAAAAAAAAAACTTTGACTATATGGAAACAGATTTCCTGGCTTACTTCACCAATGTTAAAAATGAACTTATCAATTAGATCCTTACCTAAGATACTTTTACATATAAAAGATTTGAAACCGAAAAAAACACAAATCTAGATATAGTCCGTTTATGAATGGCACCGCTGAGATGGATACTTTCCTAAGAAATTCTTTTAGACATTTTCGCTTTTAAGAAAAAAATAACGAGGAGCATTTTTGCAATAGTATTTATTCTTTCCATAATTCTTTCCCGAAAAGCGCAAATAGAACCCAGCTACTAGTAAACTAACACTATAAAAAACTAACACATCTTCCTCGCCCCTATTTCGAAGAAATCGCAGGAGACCTGACGCATGCCCAAAAGCGCTGAAGGCTCTCCTAAAAGAAAACGGACAGTAAGTAGGTAGTGTATAAACAAACAGGACGTTATTGATTCTTATTAGTATCAGGTAGAAAATGTGAACCTATTAGCTATTTCTTTCGTTTCCTCTAGTCACTTTCTTTATTATGAATCGTTTTAAGAGATACTTGAATGACCTACATTTAGGAATATCCCAAATTCATACTGTATTGCGTAATGGGGCAGGCAACAGGAAACCACCCCAGTATCTTTCCCCTGGCATTTTCTTTCCCCAAGCATTCCAAGCGAATTCCATAGAATTGGATCTGTCTCCGGACAGAATACATGGATGGATGGATGGATGGATGGATGGATGGATGGATTGATGGATATTGCGTAAATGCATAGAGAATTCCAAGGATCTAATTAATGTCAAGTACATGGTATAACTCTTTTATTAAAAAACATACACAAACTTTAAAACTTACTTTAAAATAACGGACCCTGGTTCGGGTCTTATTTCAGGAATCTTTGTCAACGTGTAGCAAACGCAACATGCTTTCAATATTTAATGAAAATGAAACTAGTCAAGTCAGTCGATAGATATATTTGGATTAAGAAAAAGAATGCAAATTACTGGGAAAAAAAAACAATAAAGGAGAAGGGATTGAGAGGGATGACAGGTCTCAATATACTAAGCACACGAGCAATATCACATCACAAGGAATAATATTTTTCGAGTTTACTTCCATTTCGTTTTTACACTTTCCTTTAGCACTTCATCTTATTTTCCACTCTGTTCCCTTCATGAGTTTTTTGTGTTTTGAGGTTTTCCCTTAATTTGTATCCTTGCTTTGGATTCCCACACCTCTGGTTATACGATCTGATCCATCTTTTTGATTGGTTTAATTTTCATTAAATATTGAAAGCCACTTATGTTTGCTAGACGATGACAAAGGATTCTAAAATAAGATCCGAAACCTTATCCGTTATTTTAGAGTAATTTTTAAAGATTTTGTGTTTTACTACTTTAAGGAATTAATATTGTACACGTTGAATCTCACTTGTTGTGTGGTTAAACTTTATTTCTTAAATTTCAGGAAATGAAAAACATTTTTTATGTTATATTTTAATATTTTGGTTATTAAATGATTCAATAATCGACTGGCAGAGTTTGTTTAATGCGAATGTTTCTCTGTGTTGTTTAGTTTGTTTTATTTACTATAAGGAACACTGAACTTACAAAAGACTAATGGATACCATCTGCTTGTCGATCCCAGATGGCCTGCAGAACTGTTGTACTTCATTTTCATGAAAGACGGCGTGTTAAAAACAATTTCAAAATGAATTAGATAGCCAATTCTTTAAAAAATTATGTAGGTGCGGGAATAATGGCCAGCAGGAAAGCACCCCATTCCCAACTCATTACAGGCGAAATCTCTCTCCCGCATTAATTCTCATTTTTAGGAACTTCTCGCTCGCAAGGCCTGCATTACACATTTATCATCGACGTACCTCTTGCACCGCGATCCCATTCAACGATGGAAATAAAGATTGATTTTTTTGTCCGGATAGAATCTTTCGGGAGAGGACTGTTATGTCTACGTCGATTGTGCGTGATGGTTGAACGTGATGAAACGGGCTGCAACTCCGAGGTCGTCGCACTTTGCAATCTCGATTTTCACAATTGCTTCGTATTCATCCCATTTTCAATGCACACAAACACACTGAAAAAAGCAATCTAATAATGAGCTGAAAGTTCAAGTGTATCCTATAATCGCCAAAAAAAAAAGCTTTTTACTTTTTTCTCTTTTATAACACTGAAAAAAAAAAGAAATTTCTAAAGCAGAAGATCCATTACACCTACTGGGAAAAATCTTTCATAATTATTCAGTTCAAATCATTAGTATTTTTATTAGTGTTATATTATTACTGTATTTTTGTATTTTGCTGCTATATTTTTTAATTTTTAATTAATATTTTTTTTCAATTAATATTTTTAGTTATATATTCACTATATATTCCAAAACATAAAAATTTACTATAAATTTATTATTTTTGTATCATATTCCTACTTTATAATAACACAATATTTTCTTCCAATCATATATTTAATGAAAAAATGCGAAATAAAGTTCTTTTCTTAATTGTTATTTAAGTTATTGCTACTCAAATAACATGCCAAAATAATAGTTGTATAGATAATTAAGTTTTTTAGTATTCTCAAATCATTCAATCAAATACTAACATGTTAGCAATTCAGGTAAATTTTATCTTGAAAATAGTCTAAGAATTTTAATGAATCAACCGTTTCCAGGTGCAAGAAAGCGATTTAGCTAGGTCTCGACTTCGGAAAAATTCGTTTATGGGTAAATGATTGATCTGGGAGCTTGATATCAGCGCTCTTACGTGTTTTAATATGTGGATTTAATTTTGTATTATCAAGGGTCCTTTGATATCCATTACAAACGAATAATTTCTCAAATTCAATTTGGGTATTTAAACCTACATGCTTATTTAAGTAACTATGAAATTCTAAGAACATACAATTTCAAAACAGAAACTACATGATTTCAATCATGCAGTAATACTTAAGCACAAAACAAATAATGCATAACCAAAATTTCACGTGAAGTTATATATACTTATATTCAAATATAATTTTATTATTGTTTTTATTGATATTCAACAAATCATTTACTATAATGAAATCTTTAATGGAAAATGGAACTCATTTGAGAACCACTCCTTTACTTCAATTTATTTGAGCTCAACAATCCTTTCTAGAGCTAAAAATTTGCACTTATATATAGTATTATCTGGTTATCACTGAAATAGTTAAAAATACAAGGTATTGTAATAAATTTACTTTAAGCGTTGAACGGTGTGAATAATTTTGAGTAAACTAAAGAGAGTTTAGATATTTATTTGAAACTCTTACTATATCTCTTACTATACTAAAACGCTTTCACCACAAATGTCACATGATTTCGAAATAATAATGAGTAAATAAATGGAATGTAATCCGCCTGGACAACTATTCAGTGGTTTAGTTAAAGAGTGTGAAAGTTTGTAACGTCGGGTCTACAGACATTTCAGTAATTGAAATTCAATATTTATAATACCCTTGCGTATCAACTGCATCCACTGTAATTCTAATGTCCTGAAATTAGATTGAAATTAAAATTCCATTTTTTAATTATAATTTTTATAAAATATTATGTAATTATTCTGTCTTATAACATTTAATCGGTAAAATAACAAAATGTAAAAAAAAAACATTCTCGATAATTATTTTTAATTATTACAGAATAGCAGGTTAAAATTATTGATATGTCATTGAATGCCACTAAATCTACATAAAAAAATTATAGATAATAAATAATAATAGATAAATTACTATAGATCACTATACCTAACTTTTATTGATCTTATTGAGTATGATCTTTTTGTTATTTTTCTAAAAATATCTATTAAATTTCTGCAAATGTTACATTTTTGTAGACAAGTGGCAATCTAAAAAAAAAGAAAAAAAAAACAACAACAAAAAAACAAATACATCTTTATTGGATTAGAAATTAATATATTTCGATGTTATTCATAGTTTATTCTTTTAAAATATATCCTGACCTACATGTGATATCAGATAAACGAGAAGCACTTCATCGTAGGAACAAGCATTTTCTCATCTTTGAGGAAACACTAACCTCATAGATCAGAGCAACTAATGAACAAGATTTCTAAGAAATCAATAATTGCCTATAACTAGTAATAGATTAATTAATTTTAAATTAACGAATAGCTGAAAATCTACAGTTTCAATTCTATATCTTAATCTATCTTCAGAATATATACGGGATTGTAATGAGATTTCAAAACTTACCCTTATCCAATTTTTGAACAAATCTAGATCTATACGAAATCAGTTTTTTATTTATTTATTAATCAGTTTTCCGATATTTCGAGCACAAAAATTTGCATGTTGTTGCTCAATGTACTATACATGCAAATATAAATCTTTCGCCCTCAAATGAATGCAATGTAAATAATACTCCTTGTCACCCTTTGTAAAAAGGTCAAAAGGCATGTAAATCTTAGAAGATATATCTATATATTTTTAGAAATATAGTTTTTCATTAACAGATATCCTTCTTAATTTCAAGAAAGAGTTGAATCGTAAACTTATAAATATAAATTAATATCCACAATCAATCCCTAAAACTTATAACTTAGTATAACATATGTTTTCAATTGCTTGTCAACAATAAATTAACAGAAATCAACTTTTGTCACAAATTTTCAAATTCACAATTTGATGAACTATTTGAAAAGCTTCTGTTGTCTTTTGTGAATTTGCATTCGTCAAAAAGTCTATCTCTTAATTCAACAACTTGCAATTTTTCAAAAGTCAGCTGTTTAGTGGTTTATAATTCGTCAGCTAAGACAACTGAATTTTGAAGTTGTGCAATAGATTTTACTTAAGCTTAAACTGACATAAACAATATTTTTTTTTTAATTTTCAGTAGGTATATAAAAAAGGAGATATAACTATTTTGTAAATGCTCTTAAGAAGCATAAAGGATTCACTTTGAAATTTTCTACATATTCAATATAAGTAACAATATGAGTTTTGTTACTTTGGAATTTCCATCACATTTAATAACTGAATTCCACTTTCCACTGGTGATTTGAAACAGAAACTCGATTTTATTGCGAATTATTATGATTATTATAGCAATGTAGATCATTACAATAAAAGTACGACTTCCCTCCAAAAAAATAAATTTAAAAATGTCCTTATATAATTGGGATGAAATGATACAGTAGACTTTTTCAATGAGAAAGATAATACTATTATCTTAAAATATTACAAATTTCGTTTAGTTTGAAATTTTATTTTTTTTTCTCATTTCCAGTAGTTGTGTTAATAAATAACAATTTGATTTAAAATTCTGTAATTAAGAAATTAATAAATGCTAACAAATATTCTGATTTTTTTAAATAAAATAAATAATTGACGAATCTAGTAAATTTGAAGCCAAAAATGTTGTAGAATAATTTACGTAAGTTATAGAATTTTGTAATGCTAAAATACTCTTATATTTGCAATATCAATAAGGCATAAGAATTAATACTATAATTTCAGGTGTTAACTTTCAATATTTTTGAAATACGAATTAGATATCTTTAATATTCCAAGCACAATTAAAAAGGCATTAATTATCAAATTTCAGAACAAAATCAAGTTTCAATTCTTAAGATTAACAGTGTGCAAAGCACTCCACACTGAAAAAAAATCGAATATCTTCAAAACATTATTATAAAATTACTCTATTCTAGAATTTGATGTAAACATCTCAATTGCGTAAATGATAAGTACGCCATTTCTGTTTAACTTACATAAATGCTGAACTCTCACTTTCTTAAATAAATCTTTAAGGGGGGAAGGGGAGGTAATTATAAAGTTGTTTTATATTATGGAATTCGGAGAAATGTACTATTAAATAATAATTACTTTTTTTTTCTTAATCGAATCTTTTTAGATCCTTAATTATACAAGAACGATGTATTCTTACAATTCGAGTCAAACTTTTTTTTTTTTGCAGATGTTTGTTAAAGAAAGTAACTAAATTTAGAAAAAATATACCAAACATTTAGAGATTCTATATGTTTAAATTACTATTAAAAAAAAAAACAAAAAAAAAAAAAACCTAGCATTTTTATATTTTTAAAATTTGGTTTCTGAGAAACTTCAACAGCTGATTCATACATCAATGTTTTATACATTTACATTAATGATTAAATTTATCTAAAATAAATAATATTTAAATAAAGAGAAGATATCTCTAGAGCATAGATTGAGGATTAGAGAGTTGACTCATCGAATCAGAATAACTTAAATTCTTCTGAATTTTTGAATTGGTGGCAATAGGGTGAGGGTAGACTGAATAGACAAGGGAATTACAGAACGGGGATGAGAAGTCATACAGCGACATTTAATTAAAGGGGACATGTGTAAGGAATCATGATGGATCTATTGGAGAAGCAGTGAGACATCTTTTTTTCTCTTTTTTTTACATTTTGGTACTTTCTTTTTTTACTTTTGAAGGAGGAAGGAATTCTTCCATAGTAAAAACAGCTGTTTTTATAATTACTTTTAATGGAAGTCGATAGAATCGATTTATTCCAATTCAGTTTAAGCAAATGTAAGATTGAACTTAGTAGTAAGAAACAGCGAATTCAACTTCTTGATGAAATCATAAAATCTTAGTAGATTATTGTATGAACTTGCGATTGCTAATTCCCAACAACGGTATTGAACGAAATTTTTGACCAAAAAGTTCAAAATTTTTTATATATAAGCATTCATTCATCCCAATCGAAGGCAAGAAGATTAAATGAAAAGGTTTTCTGTCCATTTTTCTCATGATTTTGTGTTCTCCTTTTTGGTTTTTCTTAATCCTACAGATGATTATGATATAGGACAAATAAAAAATACCTAAAATTACTTATAGAAATTAAGATTAAAATGTATCTCCTTATGAGACTAACTACTTAGTAATTTTTTTTAATATGTCAATTCTAAATTCTTACTGATTTTATAAACACTCCTGGAAAATAAATTCATCTTTAGCTTAAACAATTTGTCATTTCCTGCAAAAACCTCTATCTATTAAAAGAAAAGTTTAAAGTCTTCATACAAAGGATTTTAAAGCACTTGAGTTTCACTAATTCTTTTGTTCTTACATAGAAGTATACGCAATTCAGAGAAACATTGAAAAAGAAAGAACAAGAATTTATAATGAACAAACTATACTTCTTCCTTAAATCTTCTCTATATATATTATTAAACATCATCCACCAGAAAATAAATTATTAAACATCATCCATCAGAAAATAAATGTCATAAACTACATTTATTAACTGAAAAAAACGAATTTTCAAGAAGATAAAATTCACCGTCTCCCCTTCTTCAAGCCTTTTTACATTATAAAATTTATCTCCTTGAAAATTCGTTTTTTTCAGTTAATAAATGTAGTTTATGACATTTATTTTCTGGTGGATGATGTTTAATAATTTATAATGAAATTTAAAATTAAAAAGAAAAAACCCTATCCTGTGACTTTTCTAATGTACAACTTAAATTTAAAATAACATTTAAAATGCTAATGCTTTTACAATGAAGATGATTAGAAATATTCGAAAACTATTTTTCTTTACAATTTTACTGAGTATCTTCTGATCGCTTTAAATTATAAACGAATGTGTTGATTTAGAAGGTTAATAGTTCCAACGTGTATTAAAAATGCAATAGATAAATTAATGATGCACATTAATTTATTACATTATTATACAGTAACTAAACAAATTCAATCGATGTTTACAACTTTTAAGGTTTTCTCAGTAATATAAATACACACAAATAACCAACTTTAAACCAAATATCAAAATTTTAGGGTTTTAAAAGTGGACTGGCAAAAGACAAAATTTTTGTAAAATATTATAAATGTAAATACAGATGTTCCACTATCTGAGAACATTAGGAATCAGTTTCCAATTGCAAACAAGTTTAAACAAGTGATAATATTCCTTTAACTCCTACGATCTCTACATCGATTAATATCGAATAAAAGTTTGGCAAATACTAAAAAAAATTTATTATTGATGAATATTTGGATAGAAATATATAGGAACAATACATAGTAGACATTTAATCATGTCATACTTTAAAGCAGAATTTTACACATGCAAAAAGAAATTCCATCAATAATTTAACTATTTAAAATGAATTTTTTGCAACCGAAAATTCAATAGTTTTTAATCTGAAAGCAGTAACTCTTAAAAAAAGCCTAAGTTAATTTATTTATTTCGTTAAATTTAAGATTGTAGAGTTTTAAAATAGATCAAAGAAATTAAGTATTTAAAATGGCGAAAATCTTTTTTCGTGTACGAACTTGGCCTATTCGTAAAATGGTGAAGATTGACGAATTTTGTTCTGGTCTTCGGAGGCAACATTAGCTGCTTCTCATTAGAAAAAAACGGCTTCCTGTTTCTGAGTTTTTGAAAAGGCTCAGGAAAAATTTAAATTGTTTCAAAGCAGACTTCAACTCTTGATAAACCTGAGTGAATACTGGTTTCATATGTTACCTCGTAGAGCGTATTTAATAAGACTAAGAAATTAAATCTTTCGTTTCCTTTTCAGAATATTCCCCAGGAGTCGTTAAGAAAAGAATCGATAGATTTTAGTTAAAGGTATTTGTAGAAGCAAAACTGGTCATGTGTGGGCTGAGGATGGCAAGACAGATATTTCTCAGCCACAGCTAAACCAAATTTGATAGCTTTCAGATGAAAATGTCTCCGACATGTCTGGATATCATTTTCGAGGATCGTTTGCGTTCAATGCCAAATGCAAAGGCATTTGGAGACGCCATCGCAAAATTTAATCATTGAATTTGAAGAAAAAAAAACTTCAAAATTTTTTAACGTTGTAAATCTAAAATAAATAATAACTATATTACTTTTTCATCATCTGCATATATTTAATTATCTTTAAATATCCTAAATATTTTTCTTATAGAGATTACTTTGGTATCAAAATTTAATTATCTTTAAATATCCTA
>JAFIDM010005346.1:32259474-32270749 GCA_023159025.1 Thereuonema tuberculata | reverse complement strand
TTTTTGGTCTGAGGTTCAGTTATTGTTTTCCTAGATGTAAACATTATAGTCTCATAGTGCATGCTAAAGTCTCTAGTTGAGACCCTAGAGATACCAGAAATAAACCACAGAACAGCCCAAGATGGAGTTATCCTTTCATGTAGAAAGAATCAGCAATTGTAGAATTGCTGTAATTTTAATATAAATTTTTAATACAAAATTTCAATATAAAGTTTACGTTTAAGTACCTTGTAGAATTTAAAACAAGAAGTGAAAAAAGCTTCTGATTTTAAGTAAAAAAAATTAAAATATTTTAATTATTCTATAATACAATACCTTATGCATGGAATAGTGCCTGTCAAATGCTATAAGTTACAAATTTATTATTGGTTTCCTCTATAAAAAACGTATCCCATTATGAAATGTTTAAAGTGAATTTTGTTGTAATTTTCAATATTTAGTGTATTTTTTATTTATTTATTTATTTATTTATTTAGTGTATTTTTATATCATAGTCAATTTATTAATACTTGTTTTCAGTTTTAACATATTTCCTGTGCCTTAAAATATGTTCATTCATTATCGTTCAGTCTATTATATTAAATAGACGACAGTTTAGAATTGATAATTATCTGGTAAAAGGTGTTCTGAATAATTCCAGATGACATTATTATCACACAACCAATCAGATGTCAGATTTAGCTTGCGGACCCGCAAGACCTATTGTTCATTCAGCTTGAGTTCGAACTTTAGATTGAACGTCTGTAGGCCACAGAACAGATGTCACAGCGATGCCTCCTAGTCCTTACTGTTCCCGTCAGCAATCGAAAGATTAAACACTAGGACTTTAATTAATTCAAGATTCAAATAGTGAACCGACTATTTTCCTCCAGCTGAGAAAGTCAAACAGGTCTAGTTTTGTTCGTTTTTTACTAATAAATTTATGGTGTATTCTTATTTGCATTGAGTAATGTAAATAACAGTACGAAGTTACTGAAGTGAAATTTTGAGTATCCCTAAATCCAAAGTGGTTTCATCCAGCTGGATATCTATGACTATCTTGTCGTGGAACTAATAATTAGAAACCTAATGAAGGAGTAAATAAATAGTAATGACACATCATTTCGTATTGCTCCATAACAATTACTTGTATAATAATAATGTTGAAATCGCTTAGTTCTGCTTAAATCCCATTTTTCCTATGTAAAAAAAACAACTTTCGATCTATAGACTTCACAACACATTATATTCTTTTGTGTTCTGTGGATTACATAAATATGTTTTCTTATTTAGTAGTTTCCTGTAACGTCGCTTTGTCCTGACCTAATAGAAAATCGAAGTTATGACAGCAAATAGACCACAGTGCTTTAATTAATATTTATTTATTTATTTATTTAAGAATATTTATTTAATGTTGCCGCTAAATTATAATTTTTCGTCAAGAAACGTCTTCTTAGAAATGTTAAGGATATCAAATAAACCTCAAAGAGTACGGAATATCCAATGCGGAAAGAAATCTGCAACTCTGAAACATAACGAATAGCAATTTACATGAAGAAAATTAAAACTGAAAATTGGATAGAAAACAGTTTTATTTACATCGTCGAATGTGGAGCCTGGAAAGCTAAAAGAAACAATTAGCGCGAAACAGCTGCACTAGTATTTACATTTAAAGTTTTTTTTTTATATATTTAAGTCATCCTAAGAATGTATATATAGAATAGACCAGCATATAACGACTCCATTCCTACTTTTTGGATGTGGATGAAATTTTGTTTGTAATAATTTAATGAAGTCTTTGAGTTAACAGCAAGTTACTTCGCTTGTACATAAAGAAAACATTTTTTTTTCATTCAGTTAATGAATAATTTCTATCCGTACAAGTTTCATGGAGTTTTGTGGGATGATAGAGCATTATAAAAAAAAGAAAAAAAAAAGAAACGAAAACATTTATCATAAGTATAGAAAGTGATTTTACTTTTCAGATAATTTTAAATGACAAATTCCATAGATAATTCTAAAATAATAATATGAAGATGATTAGAAGCGTAATGGATAATGTGTTATGTTATATAGAACACTATCGATATCCAGCATGAATTTATTTCATGTCCCATGTGATAATACGTTGCCATTTATCATCAACCAAAGCTAAACAGCAAACAGTAAAAGAATTTTGTGTGACTTGTGTAGGACACGGGAGATTACATTGCTCTCATAAATCTTATAAATCAGTGCTGGGAAAGATTTAAGAAAAGAAAATAAATCAGTTCGATGTGAATAAGTTGAGAAAAAGCAAGATTTCGGTAATTGGTCACAAGGATTTATTGTCTGCTTATTCCATCAGAACCACTAGTGAATTTTTATTTACATAAAATTTCAATATAGAAAAAAGAAAAAAGATTTTTGTTAAAATCCTCAACATCACGCTGATTTTGATATTTGCATTGGAATGTTCTCGTTCTTGTATGCTATCAACATGTCAATTAACAATTTCTGCGAAATCACTTTTTTTTTCATCAGTCCGTTTTGACGAAGCGTTTTACTTTCATTTTCTCATTTCATAATCATAGTCTAATGAGATCTGCAGCGCCCTCTATGAAATGTGTCGAGTGAGTTTAATTAAAATAGATTACATTCAGCTCTTTAATCTAGGAAACTTCAAATCATATCAAAGCATAAATAAAATTAAATTATGTAAGTCATGTTCGGGCTTTAAGGTCATGTGAAATTAGACTTCCCCGAACACTCCAACCAAATATTTAAGCATTGCGCACTTGGTTGACCGTAATTATGCAGACAGAATTCTACAAAAGCGGAACCGTATTTTGAGGCTGACCTTGCAATATGTAATTTAATAAACCGAACATCCAATTTGTTGAAATAAAAGTATTCTGAATTTACGAGGGTGGAAGGTTATGACCAGAGTATTCTCACTCTAATTTGCTCAATTGTAATTTTGAATTGGTAAGAAATTCATAAGAATAAGTGGATAAAAACATATCAGTTCAAAGAACGCTTATTTCAGGAAAATTAGAATAAGCATTTGCGAATATGAGATTTAACAACAAAAAAATAGTCCAGTGCCAATGTCGTTGGACCACTGAGTCCACATAAAGGTAATTAAATTGGAAGAATACTTCTATCTTGTGTATGATTAAAAATACAAGTATTTACAACAACATTTTATCAAAAAGAAAATACTAGCCCCAGTACACTGCGCTGTCCTGGAAAATTTCAAGGTTGGTCCAATGTATTCCCGTTTCATCTATCGATCTTCTATTCAGTTTATCCGAAAGAAATGCATTATAGAAGAATTCTGTATTGATCCATGTAAAAAAAAAATATATTAAGATTGTGGAAGAAAAGGACAAACAACAGAACAAAATAATTGAATATCTTCAATATGACACCTCAGAGTCCCGATTTGTCCCGATTTTGGTCCCGATTTGTCAAGTGGAATAGGAATGTATAGATTTAAAATAGGCAACCACAAATTTTACGTGGAGCTTTTAGAGTTCCCGTGTCTGTGTATCTGGTTAATGGGAGGTGGAGCCCAATGACACACATTACACTCCCCACGGCCTGGAGCTTTGGTAAAAGAAACTCTACCTTCCGGTCCAGGTCAGTTTTCAGGCGACCAGTGATCGGATTAGATAAATAGTAATAATTTGACAAAATTGGAGCGGGTCCAATGGACTAAAAATTGACTGTGCTGAGAATGAATATGGAATTCTCGACCCAATATGACCAGTTACTCAACATGGACTAAATAGTTTAATGGGATCTAGACATGCTAAATGAATTTAATGCGGGTGTCGCATTCAATTGGAATGTTTGGTGGCAACAACACTCCTGCAAGCTCATTTCTATGCGAATGGCTATAGAGGATGCAATGATGGAAGTTGTACTTGACCTTTAAAAGTTACAGCGGTTTGAATAAATGAGTTTTGTGAGTCAATCAGTGGGAGTGCCATATTTAGCAATGCTTGCATTTGAAAGATTCAAACTGTATGTGGTCGCATGGTTCTGCGATTACTACAAAAAACCGTCAATTGGCATGTATTATATGTTAAAATCCAATGGGAAAAAAACCTTATAGATTTTTTTTCTAAGACAAATCATCTTCAATAGTTATAATTTTGATAAAGAGAGACGAAAGATGAAAGATACAATGTTCTAACATTTCCTCTAACAAGAAAGATTTCCTAATACCAATTTGAGTAGCCTAAATCGATGCAACTTTAAAAATACTAACAACGAATAAAAGTGTTACACATGCAACAAACGCTTATTAGTACTCACCTATCACAAGCGAATTTTGATGAAATTTGTTAGATAATAATTTTAGACAAGAGGATCAAGCTAACTATTAAGGAATGGAAATTTACTTATGCCTTTAAGCAAAGCCTCTTTAACTTTGAGTATAAAAACTTTCATTAGATCAAAGTTTGGTTTTATACAAAGGATGCAAGAAAGTGTTGTTAGATAAATATTTTATGTACATACATTATTTTGGTATGAAGAGCTCCCAAATTTTAAAAACATGGCGCTCCCAAATTGGTGGTCCTCACATAAAACACCAACACTGAAAATCGCTGCTCTGTGGAAAGAGTGATTTTAAACTTGCTATGAAGTAGCAGAAGTTCGCCACTTGAAGGGGCGCAATACTGTGTGTCGTTTTGAAATCAAGTTGTTAAGTTTCTAATTCAGGATGTCTGCTAAAATAAACAAATCATAAAATAAACTAATATAAAATAATAATAAAAGGGCTTATATATAAATCGGTTTTATCTCTTAGTTTGTAGGTTATTTCAATTAGCGATTTTTAAAAAGAGAAGTAATCGAGGGAAGAAACAAAAGAAATTTACTTTTTTAGTTAATATAGTTAGCTCAGTTAAAACATTTTTAGTTAATATTTTAGTTTTGTTAAAGATAAAATTATTTTATCAATAAAGTATCAAATATAAGCATTTCTATCATACAAATAAACATTACAAAACTTGATTTTCAGAAAATAATTTTGCAATCGACAAAATTAATAAAACAATTTTATAAGAAAATAATTCGGAATGTTTTCCTAATTGGGTCAGCATCGAAAGTCCAAATTTTGTATTTCAACATTTTTGTTTTAAGTTTCTTGTCTGTCTGTCATCAGGCTAAAATGGCAAAAGGAATTTCTCAAAATTTGTTAAATTCTTTAATTCCGATTTAATTTCCAACATGAGCATACTGCATCCCTCAAACATTTGTCAAATCCCCGAATTGCTGTTTTCTTAGTCCTCTCTGTGCGATTTCTATGCGTATTCCTAGTTAATTTAGACATCATACTGTAAAGATATAGTACAATCTCAGTCAAAAATGAAAGGAAAATAAAACAATTTCTCTTGTAATGATTTATGTGTGTTCCTTCACATCATCGCATTATAGAATTTCGTGCTTTCATATTTTTCAATTTTTTTTTTATGTTAAGCTTTTCCTTTAATAAATGTGTATACTTTTTCACTCGCTATTTTAATAAGATTGAAGTCTATTTTTTTTTAAAAAGAAAACAAAATATACGAGATTGGCCAAATCACTAAAGGACAACCGTAGGAAAACTACAATTTAACGACCGGTTTGAAATGTGAATATACCGCGAAATTTGAAAATCCTATCAAATATCGTGGTGGGAGATATTCACCGAATCGGAAACTTGGACAAGCCGTGTTGGTTTGATATGTACAGTATAAGAAAATTTCTAAGAAAAACTGCTTTTTTACCGAAGCGTCGCTGTCCAAAAAGTTTGAGACATGGATGTCCCGAATTAAATAACCATTGTCCAGTATAATTAGTATGATACTTGGTGGATAAAGGAGTTTGAAGAAATCGGTGCTGTAAAACTTACTGGGTGACTGATCATGTCCTTGGGATGATCTCAAAATACCGATTTTTGCACCCCTAGTATTAACGACCGTCGCTTCACTTCAATTTGCCAGCAACAGATGGCGTTGTTGTAAAGGATGTAGTGCCATTGCCATATTTTGGGTTACTGAAATGTTAATTTGAGGTCCCAAAATAAATTGTTTTGTATCACTACAATTTTTTTCCCTGTTGTTCCAGCATGGTATCTAGATGCCAAATATAGTGCTGCCAAGACAGGAAATGGCTCAGAAAATATTAAATTAATTAATTGAAATTTGGTCTGATGTTAGACATTTGACATGCCCATTGCGGATGTTACCAGTATTTGACATACACACAAACTTTAAGCAACTGGTGAATGAATAAGAAATGAGCAAATATCTAATAATCGTAATTAGTTGTATGGCATTGATCAGATTCTATTACAACAAGCAAAATTTTCATGTCAAAATTTTGAAAAAACTCGATAATTCAAGTCAAAGCGGCCATCTTGGTTCAGACGTTACAAGCATTTGGGACATGGTTTTCAATAAAAAAGAGGTTTCACAAATGTAGGTAAAAAGTTGCTTTCTATAACAAAACATTCTTTACAGCTTAAACATCTTAATAAATACTAAAAATGACTTTAAATTTGGATTACTGATTCTTTTATAGAACCCAATCTCTGAATGTCAGACGCTACAGATTTTGACAAAAAAGAAATTTTCCATTACAACATAGGTTTAAATTAAGAATTGTAGCACCCTCTGAAGAAATTAAATTTGCACAACTAAATAAAACAAACAATAGACAGCCCACTAAGCCCAATTTTGATCATTAAAGAATGGAAAAAGTATAGTATAAGATTGATTGTTTCGGACGTTACAATTTGACATATACAAAACTCAATTCAAGTTGGATTTTTGAAAGGAAGATGTGCTTCTTTGCAGTCGGTCAGGTATCTCCCTTTGGTGGGAATTGTTGGAGCTAACTTAAAACTTGGTTTTACAATTTATTCCACATCAAAAACGCTTCTAGAAGTGGAGCTATGCTAATTCAATGACAACGTTGTTTGCTCAGTTAACATCGCGGCTGTCAAATTTAAGCAATTTTTGCTAGTTTCATATTTAAAATTAGGCACTTAAACCATTTTTATTATGGTATTTTATTGCTTTTCTTGTTTTTTTTGAACATTTTAAAACTAGGTAATATACGGTTTTTTTTTTTTTTTTTTGTTTGGGTTGTAATAATGAAACTTGAGCATTTTAAAAAAACCAGTTTCTAAACTCCCCAGTATATGGCAATGGTACTGTAACGACGAAAAATATCTATCATACACCACATAGTCACAAATCCAGCATTTCTCTGAATCACAATTTTGGCCAACTGTTTCCTTTGTAAGCAGTTAGTTCCTTTATAGTACTATGGATCTTAAGAGCTAGTGGTCACTGGATCTTGTGGTTTTCCCGTCCTTCGCCTGTTGCAGGTGCAGTCTGTTTCTGTAAACCTCTTCATTATATCCTTAATAGCCTTACAAAGGTAGGCGGCGATACTCACTAAGAGCCATCTCGCTGTCGCTTTCATGGGAGTAATAAGTGTTTCCTAGATCTTTGCTTTTCTATTAACTCCAGGCTTTTGATGTGTAACAGGGACTAGTTCGCTCAATTATGGTTGACTGATGGATGAATCGAAATAGGCCAAGTAGAACGTTAAGACGTATTTAAGACCATTAACAAAAAGAAATTAATTTTCATCTCCAAGTTTAATATATTATTAAACATTAGTGTTATACAAGATTGCTAATGTATTTCTGCTATTCCCAGTAGCAGTTTAATGCATCACAAAATGTTTTTATTGGAAATCATCTGTTTGGATATAAACATTTACAGCATCTCAGTAAGCATTTAAGGAGCATCTCAGTAAAACCTATTTTTCACTTTGTGAATCTTACTTTATCTAAGTAATCCTTAAGCATTTTATAGATAAATACTTCAACTTTTTATAGTGAAAATTCATGCTGCTGAAGAGTCTGGTTTGTTTTAGAAATGCTCTTGTATTTTTCTGACTTCATTATAAGTCTTCTTTGTCTAATGTATCTGAACCTCCGGGACTCCTTAAAATGATAATCATCCAAATAAAACTTATGCCAACGCATAAACACAATGATATGAAAACACAAATTTTAGAAGCTATAATAATACAAATTAAATTGAAGGGTATATTATTCGTATAAATCAATATAAAGAAGTAGAATAACTCAGATTGAAATAGCTCTTAAAATAATGATCCCATAGTGAATTACAATATATTATTTTAACCGCACACATTAATAGCATATATTACTTTAATTTTTAAATTGAATTTTGTTTATTATTGTAATTTAATTGTTTGGTTTTTCTATTTTTGTACGGAATATTAAAGCACAGTTCATTGCAATTAAAGATATGATTTTTGTGTTCCGTTTACTGTCACATTAAAATGAGTGAATTCATGAAATATGTTTATGTATCTACTTAGTCTACTTTGGGAAATTGATACTGGTCAAGTTTATTTGTGTCATCGTAAACTATGATGCTTATAACAACTTGAGGTTGTTCCAGTCAAGTCATTTTATATATAGAATCTACATTAGTAAAATCTTTTATTTCTCTATCTGTCTGTCCGGCGCAATTTCCTTTGAGAATGGAAAATAGAAATATTTTTTACAATAAAACGTCCGTAACGGGAATCGAACCTGCAACCTTCTGATCCGAAGTCATTCATCTTATCCATTAGGCCACGGGGACTACAACTCACTTTATATTGTGTTTTGACTTATGTTTCCTTCTCCTTCCCTCATCAATAATGAATGTATTCAACCTTTTTTTTTTAATCTCAAGATTTTTTATTTATTTCCGATTCGTCTGTTTATTTTTAATTCAAAAATGACAATTAGAATTATAATTGCCGAAATATTGGAATATTTTAAATATAATATTCTTACTTAACCAAATTCTATGTGATATTGAAAAACAAGCATATGTACACGGGAGATGTTTGAATAAAAAAAGAGTCAAGAAAGAAAGAAGCCCTATTTCTATTAGATAGAATACTGAAAAATCACTATTTATAACTCAAAAACCATCACTGTTTGTAACTCAAAAACCCCTGAAAGGTATCAATTGTAATTAAAAAAAAAAAAAAGAGTTTCAAGAAAGACAGATGCACTATTTCTATTAGGTAAAATACTGAAAAATCACTATTTGTAACTCAAAAACCACTGAAAAATATCAATTGTAATTCGAAATTGTTTATTTGTAATTCAAAAATGACAATTAGAACTATAATTGCCGAAACGTTGCAATATTTTAAATATAATATTCTTACTTAACCAAATTCTATGCGATATAGAAAAACAAGCGCAATGACACGGGGGATGGCCTAGTTGACTAAAACGAAAGTGTGTGTTAGATCTTAATATTCATACACAAAAAGATGGCGATAAACCTGAAGATGTAAAGAAAGAAGAGTTTTCTTTACATAAAATACGTTCTTTTGTTATTTCTTAAATCAGAATATTATATTAAATTTGATCAGAATTTATAATAATATCATGGCATTATAAAAATATTTAAAAAAAATTCTTTAAGTGTGATCAAAATAAATTATATCTGTTCCAATCAGCTAAGCAGAAAACTACTGACCGGAATTGCAGTTTAGTATATTGATGTTCATTACTACACTGGTGCAATTAATTCAATTTTCATCATGCACATTTCATTAGAAATCTAACAATGTTTCAAAGTTAAATTGACATAAATTACAGTAGAAATAAAAAACCACGAGTTCTAGGATCTGATTTAACTGAAATGTTGTAAATTCATCTTCGGCAATAAGAATTTCAAAACTCATGTTTGTATTTTATTATACTGAATTGCCATCATCACAAAGATGATATCTAAATAAATTCGTTTTAGGCTGCTGTGAACGAAACCGCTTAAATCTTATATTTTTTTTACTTTCTTTTTCTTTATAACTTAAATGTTTTTAATTTTATTAAATTGCTAATAAATGTGTGTCCTAAAATTTATAATGTTTTGCCACAGAATCCTACTCTTTTATTTTTACAGGAGAATTATAATAAATTACTTCAAATTTTTACAAAACTATAAGCATGAAAATTTATGTTGAAAGCTCTAATTCACTGCTTTAGTTATTTATTAATGCATATATCCATGAATAATTTCCATTTTAAAACACTTGCTTAAAATTTATAAATTTAAATGTATTTAGATAATAATCTAATCGTAAATTATATCATTTAACTTTTAAAAGATTTATATATATTTGGAGTTGGATACATTTATCTTGATATTTCATAAACCATTTAACTGGAGATGTTTGCGGGAGACAGATAAAGAATCTTACATTTCAAGCAAAATTAGACTTTACAATGTGTCTTGAACCCGTGGTCTGGAAAGAGCAGAGATCTCTTGTGGATAATGATAAATGGAGTCCCAACGAAAAATATTCTATACCATATCATCTCTCTTAAACACTAGAATAATCAATATCTTTGATCAATATACAAAAACCGCGAATGTTTCTTCCAACAAATATGACAGTTCACGTTAAAAAAAAAATTCTAAATCAATTTAGAACAGAACTGAAACTATGAGTAAACAATGAAACAGAAACAAAAATCAGAAGTTTGCAAATAAAAATTTAAAAGATGTAATAAAATGGTAAAAAGATTTAGCACCTCGAGCTGTCACCGGAGAGTGTCTGGAACGGCCGCTTCGTCCTCTTTAGGACTCATCAGCCAGACAAACTCCACCGATGACAGGTTCAGAAGGTACGAACATTTAAGAACCCCACTCTCGCTCACGGAAGCGGGACCCCACAAAAACAAAACAGAAAATACATAGTTATAAAAACAAAAAAAAAGTCAAATCCTTTGGCTGCGTTCCGCTAGAGTTTGGAATTTGTCTATTGCATAAAACAAAGCTTTTAAACTAGCCAGTTTAAGTTAGAACAAATTTTACGTGCCTAATAATTCAATAAAATGGTAACTACGGAAAGCAATAAAGGAAACAAAAAGATTTCGCATCTCAAGTTGCTATTTAAAAGATCTAGTTTTAAGTTACAGTAGAATAGAAATATGAATCAAGTTTCAAGAATGCAACAGTAAACACAGATTCTTGCAATTGTTGAATCTGATATTTGATCTTATCTGTCAAATGATTAACTATCAATCATATTTGTTTATTGAAATAGTAAGTAAGTTGTAAATTGATATAACATGTTGATGTTATCAATGATATAAATTTTTATACTAATGGTCACTATCTATTCAAATATTCAACCATACATTATTGCGTGACATTATCAAAATTTCGTATGCAATTATAATTATTCTCTGAATTCAGCTGTT